>CM055912.1:6334190-6884190 GCA_029582155.1 Panopea generosa | reverse complement strand
TAATCTGACAGTTTTGAATTTTTCTAGCATCATGTTGAATTTTTTATCACAGTTTTATCAGAGTACGTTGTCAGAAAGCCAAGGTTAACTTTGTACATACTATAATTCACAGGTGATTCAAACACTCGTTTTGCTTTACTTTATAGATTGTGTTCCTTTCTATCATTTCTTTGGTCATACTATTTTCATTCTATTTTTTCTCCATTTCTTTGAGTTGTGTTAATTACCTTTGTTAAACTGTCTGATATGAAGATAGTCTGTCTGTCTGTCTGTCTGTCTGTCTGTCTGTCTGTCTGTCTCTCTCTCTCTCTCTCTCTCTCTCTCTCTCTCTCTCTCTCTCTCTCTCTCTCTCTCTCTCTCTCTCTCTCTCTCTCTCTCACTTTCTCACTCTCTCTCTCTTTCACTCTCTCTCTCTTTCACTCACTCACTATCTCTTTCTCTCTCTCTCTCTTTCTCATTCTCATTCTCACTGTCACTGTATCTCTCAGTCTCTCTAATTATCTCTCACTGTCTCTCTCTTTCTCACTTTATGATAATGTCTCTAGTATATGCACCCTGTGATATTATATTGTAATAATAAAAAAATGTTAACAATGACGATAAAAACCCATAAAATACAAGTCGCCACATAAATCCGTCGTATTATGCATTTGGTTATTGGTTCTGCGATCTGTGTTAATTGCTGCATACGCCATTATTATCTTTAACGAACATTCAGTTTCATTCCCCTAATTGTATTGTCATTGTAAAAGAAGAAAAAGATGGTAAATAATTTATAACTCTCCTTGTCAGTTACATTTACAAATTAAGTATTGGTAAAAAAAAACTGTGCAATTATGCTGGTATCGAGGTTCTAGATTTATTCTGCACTTTTAAGTTATTTAGTTGTTGTTGTTATTTACATATGTATATATATATATATATATTAATCTGTCCTTTATATAGCGTGTGAGTAGTCATGAATCGTTAACTGGATCCTACTCATATAAAGCTATCAGTTCATGTATGTAAATTTGTCCACCCTGTCTAGATGTGTTGCATGTAATTCCATAGTATATAAGCCATGGTCGACACCAAATTTATTGGTTTGGCAGAGGCCTTGATATTGTGTCTATGGTTTTCATTGTAGCTAGGCGCACTCGCCGTAGTCTGGTCTGTACATTTATGTCTTGGTTATTCACAAATAATTATCCCCATATATATATACATTGTGTTTGTGCAAATGGAGAGTTATCTGGAATCGTCGTTCGCTTTGACGACCGAAAACAGTTTATATTAGTGCACCGTAAAACCCCGAAATATTAATTCGTTATTTCGCATGGCCAACTAAACAACCAGCCAGCCAGCCAGCCCCACTCACACACTCACTCACTCACTCACTCACTCACTCACTCACTCACTCACTCACTCACTCACTCACTCACTCACTCACTCACTCACTCACTCACTCACTCACTCACTCACTCACTCACTCACTCACTCACTCACTCACTCACTCACTCACTCACTCACTCACTCACTCACTCACTCACTCACTCACTCACTCACTCAATCACTCACTCACTCACTCACTCACTCAATCACTCAATCAATCAATCAATCAATCAATCAATCAATCAATCACTTACACACAAATTCACTTACTCACTCACTCACTCACTCACGAACCCACCCAACCATGTACTCACTCACTTATTTACTCACTCACGCACCCACCTACCCATGTATTCACTCACTCACTCACTCACTCATTTACTCACTCACTCCCTTATTCATTCACTTATTCACTTACTTATTCAATCATTCAATCACTCAATCACTAATTTACTTGCTCATTTACTCAACATTCACGCTTGCACGCTTGCACGTACAAACACGTGCACACACGCACACGCACACGCGCGCGCACAAACACACATACCCGCGGATTAATAATTTATTCATTTGAACATATCATTCCAGTCGTATTATTAATTGCATACCTTGACGTGCAGACAGACAGGAATCAATCCACATTTGTAGCTACATATTTGTTTATTTATACATTAACAATGGCGGGTTTGTACGCTAAAGGACTCCGTATAATAAGGTTTTATATGTTTGCAATCCTGCGCCACATGTGGTGAGTTTAATTGACCGTAACGTAAAGCAACCAATAAAATATGCGGATTATAGAATCATATAATCAGAAAGATTTCTCGTAAAATGATGATAAAAGCGGTAAAGTAAGCCAGTGTGTATGTATCTGTTTGTGAACGTGAGTTTCGAATATCAAACTTTATTAAATTTTATACAGTGAATGTGTGTTCGTGTGATGTCAGTAATTTGAAATTCAAAGTGCGTATTATACACATAAAAACGTGATTAATCGTACGTGTAAACGTGTGCACGTGATTTCATATTTACGCGTCGTAGTATAGGGCGGCTGCATGATATTAAAGGATTAATTTTAATGGTTAAATCTTGGATTAATTATTTTAATTAGCTTAAGTGTTTGTCTGTTTAATATATATTTAATTTGTTTGTTTTTTGTGAGGAAGTTGCCGGTTGTTGGATTTACCTGCGTGTTATAGTCGAGAGGATAGTTACTGGAGAGAAGGAATACTATTATAGTCTGTCTTAAATAGGAACAGAAGGAAAGTCATATATACTCGTAAGTTTAGCCTATCTAAAATAGGCACCGAAGGAATTGAATAAAAGTATGACCTGTCTAGAACAGGCATTGAATGAAATGATTAAAAATATGACCTGTCTAAAACAGGCACTGAATGAAATGATAAAAAAATATGACATGTCTGGAACAGGCACTGAACTAAATGAATAAATGTGTGACCTGTGCAGAAAATGCCCCGAATTAAATTAATAAAAATATGACCGGTATAAAACAGGTACCGAATGAAATTGATAAAAATTTAACGTGTCTGGAACCGGCAGTGAAGGAAATGAATAAAAGTATGAACTGTCTAAAACAGACACTGAAAGAAATTATTAAAATATGACCTGTCTAAAATAGCTACTGAATGAAATGAATAAAGTATGACATGTCTAGAAGAGGCACTGAATGGAATGATTAAAAATATATACGACCTGTCTCGATAGTCACAAAAGAAAATTAATAAATGTATGATCTGTCCAGAGCAGGCATTAATGGGAAGGGGGAAATCACAATCATTCTAAACAAGATTTAAGTAAATTACAACAAGTTTAGAACAACCCTTGAATAGATACACAACCTGTCAGAACGGGTATTGAATGGGGGGGGGGATAAAAGTACAACCTTTTTTAGAACAGCCATTGAATGGGAAGTACAACCTGTCTAGAACAGCCATTGAATAAGACGCACAACCTGTTTAGAAGAGCCATTGAATTGGAAGCACAACCTGTCTAGAACATCCATTGAATTGGTAGCGCAACCTGTCTAGAACAGGCATTGAATGGTATGTGCAACCTTTCTAGAACAGCCATTGAATTGGAAGCACAACCTGTCTAGAACAGGCATTGAATGGTATGCACAACGTTTCTAGAACAGCCATTGAATTGGAAGCACAACCTATCTAGAACAGGCATTGAATGGTATGCACAACCTTTCTAGAACAGCCATTGAATTGGAAGCACAACCGTCTAGAACAGGCATTGAATGGGAAGCACAACCTGTTTAGAACAGCCATTGAATTGGAAGTGCAACCTGTATAGAACAGCCATTAAATTGGAAGCACAACCTGTCTAGAACTGGCATTGAATGGGAAGCACAACCTGTCTAGAACAGCCACTGAATTGGAAGCACAACCTGTCTAGAACAGCCATTGAAATGGAAATGCAATCTGTCTAGAACAGGCATTTAATGGTATGCACAACCTTTCTAGAACAGGCATTGAATGGGAAGCACAACCTGCCTAGAACAGGCATTGAACGGGAAGCACAACCTGTCTAGAACAGGCGTTGAATTGGACGCACAACCTGTCTAGAACAGGCATTGAATGGGAAGCACAACCTTTCTAGAACAGCCATTGAATGGGAAGCACAACCTGTCTAGAACAGGCATTGAACGGGAAGCACAACCTGTCTAGAACAGGCATTAAATGGGAAGCACAACCTGCCTAGAACAGGCATTGAACGGGAAGCACAACCTGTCTAGAACAGGCATTGAATGGGAAGCACAACCTTTCTAGAACAGCCATTGAATGGGAAACACAACCTGTCTAGAACAGGCATTGAACGCGAAGCACAACCTGTCTAGAACAGGCATTGAACGGGAAGCACATCCGGTCTAGAACAGGCATTAAATGAAGGGAATTAAAGCACAATCTGTCTAGAAAAACCGTGGTTAATGGTTGATATTAACTGTTCTGACTATACAGGAAAGCAAAAAAATGCTGAATATGAAAACGGAAAAGATATCTTTCCTTAGATAATGTGTTTTTAATAGAATACTATAAGTATATTCCAGGTGTCCGTTAACACAGGTTTATATTTTTATTCAATTATTAAATGATAAAAAATATAGTTTACATATTAGTTAAGTGCAATAGTTTTTATTATTAGACGTACTCAATGTATCGTACCCGCATTGTCTAAAAAATGGCTTACTCCGTTCATCGATAAGGACTTGAGGAAGAACGATAACTCTGCACAGATTCATTCTGTGGTATCATTCTACCAATACAACCGAATGTCATTAATGTATACCTGTAATGAATTAAATATGGTGGCGTCATACCTCATACAAAGATATCAAAGAGAGAGTGATTTGTTTTTTTAAGAATGTATAAATAATATAAACAAGATGCATATACCAGACCATAGATCAGACGGTCTGAGGGCCGAAACGCTCTAAAAGGATTTGCGAAATATCTAACATCAAATATCACTTATGGGGTGTAATATTCGTTTCATGATTACTCATATCGTTGACGAGCTGTCCTCAATGAGCGTCTCTGTGGAAAGGAATGTCAATCACATTAACGTGTCAATGAACGCTTTATTTAAAGAATGAAAAATACAACATCAGCGCATATCTGTAATGTCAGTAGTGTCATTAATTTCTCAGCTGTAGGCCGGATCCGGTTAGTTCAGCTGGTAGCACTGTTCAGGGTTCGTGAGATCGAATCCCCACACGATAACAGTCTCCGTGATGATTGATATACGTACGACATTCGTCTCACATCGCTAATTCAAGTGGAAAATATATCAGTTACTTGCAGAAATGGGTGTGCTCGAGTACTGGTTAGCAGGAAAGAGTGGTTAGTTTAAGTGTTCGTAAGTTGGCCCTCGATAGCATAAAAATGACGCTAGATATTTATTAATCATTCAGCACTTACTGAATTAGCCGCAAAGCCATATCTGAGTTTTTTGCTGAAAAACTTTTTTTTATAATTTACATAGAAAGTTTTGTTGCTTTTTGCTTCAAACTTAATTTAAGCAAAATTGAGAAAGAAAAAAAGCAACCAATATATTTTAATTACAACCATTTACGAACAAAACCTGTTAGTGCGATGTAGTTAATTAGAAAAAAAACAGCACACAACGCTGAATTCGTACAAGTCAAATGAAAAAACTATAACGTTTAAGAATGCAATGAACCTGCAATATGCGTTAAAATTGTAAACCTTGATACTTTTTTTTATATATAAATCATTAATTTCGTTCTCATATCTACATAAGTATATTAAATTATAAACATCTACGTACCTATATTCGTGTTTGGATTTTTTTAATTTTTTTTATTTTGGTTTTACAAATTTAATCTATTTTTTAAATCAACAAACAGAAATATGGAATATTTCCCCCCACATCTTTATTGCAATCAAATGATATTACGTGTTCAGCTGTCGTTACAGTAACTTGAAATACGCCCATATCTTAATATAGATGCGTACATCAAGGACGTATAAACAGTCCTATTTTACTTCAAACGGTTAATAAAATTAATTAAAAAGAGATAAATATAAACGTTTTAAAAAAGTTCATCGTAATGGTTGTCTGCGCTTCAAAATAAACACCGATTTCTATATAATTAGATTTTGTGTTGAATTATTGATATATACGATCTCAATAACCTGGAAATACAGATTCAGCATGTACTTGTAATAGCTGCTAAACCACATCATCATATATAAATGTGTGTAATTATATGATAAAAGGATATTTTCGAATCATTTGCCGGGGACGTTCCGGTAAGCTCAATATGGAGCGCATTGACTATCAATCCAGGGGTCGTGAGTTCGAATTCCCGCTTGGTCAAAGTCTCCGTGATGATTGATATACGACATTGATCTCATTATCATTCGTCTCTCGCCGCTGATTCAAGTTAGAATATACAAGCTACTTGCTTGAGAACTGTTAACCCTTTACTTCATATAGACGCCTTTGGACACCTCTAATATAGAAGGCTTTTGAATTATTGGATGAATTATGTTTACATTAACTGACAGAATGGAAAACAGTGCAGGAAGTGTTCAGATTGCTCGTTACGAATCTGAACTCTTCATACACTGTTTTCAAAGGCCTTCCGTGATTGGTGCGGGAAAACGCGTATCTATGGAGTAAATGGTTAAAGCTTCCTGAATTCCAGAAAATAATGATCATCTGTTAGACCTCGGTGGCATAAAGTGACGCTAGATATGCAATCAACCAATATATCAATTCACAGATATGTGTCTTGTTATATGTCAGCTGAATCCGTCGCATAGCTTGTCTCTTACACTTCTTTTTAGAATGACACATGCTGTAACGTACTCTTTGTACTAAAACTAGGTTATTAAACTGAACATACACGCGCGTATAAAACTATTTAGCCAATATCTGAAAGTTGTCAGGCGATACACTTATCTGGTACAGTAAACAATGTTTGCCTACTCGTTGATGTGACATTTGAAAGCGTTTAAATGCCTTAAAACAACATTCATTCAGTCATTCATTCCATTCACTCAGTCATTCACTCATCCATTCGTTCATTCCTTCCATATTTCCATCCTTCTTTCATTCATTCATTCATTCATACATTCATTTATTTCATTAATTAGTTAATTTATTAATTAATTACTTCAATTTTATCATTCATTAGTTCACTCATTCATTCATTCGTACATTCTTTTATTCATCAATGTATTAATTCATTTATTCATCCATATATAAGTAAGTTCATGGATTCATTCATTGTATTTATTCATTCATTAATTAATTCATTAAATCATTCATTTATTCACTTATTCATTTATTCATTTCTTAAGTCATTCTTTCATTCGTCCATTATTCTTTCTTTCATTCGTTCGTGTTCGTTCATTCATTCATGCATTAATTCATTTATTAGTTAGTTCATGCATTCATTAATTTTTTATTCAATTATTCATTAATTCATTAATTAATTAATTAATTAATTAATTAATTAAATTCATTCATTCATTCATTAATTCGTTCGTCCATCCATCCATCCATCCATCCATCCATCCATCCATCCTTCCATCCTTCCATCCATCCATCCATCCATCCATCCATCCATCCATCCATCCATCCATCCATTAATTTATTCAATTCTTAATTCATTCATTCCTCCATTCATTATTTCTGTCATTTGTTCGTTCATTCATTCATTCATTTGTTCATTTATTCATTCTTTCATTCATACATGTGTTCATTCGTTCGGTCATTATTTCATTCTTTCATTTGTTCATTTGATCAAAATGTCGGTTGGTCAGTCAGTCGGTCGGCTGGTCGGACGGTCTATCGAAAGTTTGGTATATCATTTAGTCATTATTCTGTTCATTCGTTTTTTCGCTCATTATGTATTCTCGAAATAATTAATTTTTTAAATGGCCCAATTTTCATGTGTTCGTAAGTATCGGGCGGACAAATGGATATTTAAGTGTCTAGGGTTTAGGGTTAGTATTTTTATGGACATTTGAAAAGCTGTTGAAAAAACATTAAGTGGCTGTTCTAGACACTTAAAAAAAACAGCTCTTATGTGGCTTGTTTTCTCTTACGTGGCTACAATTTAGCCACACAAGTAGTACGATTGACGCAAAGAAGCCACTTGAATACCCATTTGTGAGAACGTCCGTACAAATTAACCAACAAGCGATGTTTTGAAATACGATATTTATTTTACACTGCTACATAAAATTATGTACATTGTACTTAATTACCTACCGCATTCTATTGACTTCGGGCCATCTTAACCTTTCAACTTTCCTCTTAATCATTTTTTTTTTTTTTTTTATGAATCAAATCTAATCTTGCTGAGGATCAAAATAACAACCTCCGACCTCCTGGGCACTAGACCGAGGCGTTCGTTAATATTAATTTTTCAAAACTGGATTTCACTAAACAGATCGATACGCTGTACAACTGACGATTTTCTTTCCAGATTCAGTTTTACTAATAAAGCGGAATGTTGTCATGCGCATGCAATAACAATTTCTTAACAATGCACACATCTGGCGTGACGCTTCGAATGTACAATATACGACTGTAACAAATATATAATGCTTATTGAACAGGGATTCTGTTACACAAACACAATGCCATATTCAAATGAAATATATGTATCAATTACCTTTCAAAAGTTTAACTTGTTAAAATGCTTGTTTAGACAAATTGAAAACTGCGTTTCCTCAGGCTTCCCGACAGTTAAAATATTTATATATTAAAATGTGTTTCTCATTGTTGCTTTCCAAATCGAGAATATTCTCGGATGTGACATTTAAATGTACTGTACGGAATTTAGTGATGTACATTTCTTTAAATTTGATGTTCATGTACTGTACGGAATTTATTGATGTACATTTCTTTAAATTTGATGTTCGTGTACTGTACGGAATTTATTGATGTACATTTCTCTAAATTTAATGTCCATGTACTGTACGGAATTTAGTGATGTACATTTCTTTAAATTTGATGTTCATGTACTGTACGGAATTTATTGATGTACATTTCTTTAAATTTAATGTCCATGTACTGTACGGAATATATTGATGTACATTTCTTTAAATTTAATGTTCGTGTACTGTACGGAATTTATTGATGTACATTTCTTTAAATTTTATGTTCGTGTACTGTACGGAATTTATGTTCGTGTACTGTACGGAATTTATTGATGTACATTTCTTTAAATTTTATGTTCGTGTACTGTACGGAGTTTATTGATATATATACACAGTTCCTTACATTAAATGTTTGTGTACATGAACTGTACGGAGTTTACTGATATAAACATTTTCTTACATTTAATATGCATGTACATGTACTGTACGGAATTTATTGATATATACGTTTCTTTACATTTAACGGTCGTTTGCTTTACAGAATGTATTGATATATAATTCCAGATATGATGTAATATCCATGACCACGTGTACGAATTTTACAAACATTAACTAAGTAGCTTTTAATTATAATAAATAAGTTAAACGGAAACCGCCGTTTACATCTGAACCCCCTTGTTGTTTATACCAATATATTACATGCAATTAGTTTCAAACAGGAGCTAAACTCCAGTTAGCTGTAACCAAAATAGCGGTGACAATAATTAAAAGCTAATTGACGTATTTAAGTTATCGACCCTGTTGCTGGAGATTATTGGACCATATTCGCTGAAGTTATCTGTGCGCCGCCTGGATATGTCCAATTATACCTCGGTGGTTATTTGCGAACTGTTCAGCGAAATTATGGTTAATATAGAATAAAATCCGCTGAGGCGACAATGCGAGGATCTGAAGGTCCTTCTATCAGACGGTGGTTAAAACGCGTGCACAGCCGACTATATCAACACAAGAACTGGACTTGATTTGACTTGACACGAACAGATATCGAAAAGGAATAGTATGCTTTACTACTGGTTAATAACGTATTGGGAATGGATGTATGAATGAATGATTGTGTTAATATCTATGTATAAATACATGTGCGAGTTTGTGATGAAACAATTATTTATATAAAAAAACAGCTGATATCCTTGAACAATACAAGATATGTGTATGTTTATTATTAGTTTTAACAACAGTTATACGTTGTGCTGGATGGGTTTAGTACTGTGTTAGAATTTATTGCGTTTGACGCTACGTATTGTAGAGGCAGCGCAAACATGTAGTGTATTAATACGGAATGAAGGTGTTGCGTTCAGCCGTGTGTTGCTTATCGACGCCGAAGACGAAAAAAATATGATACGGATGATTAGGTGTTTAATTATCAAATTGAGACACTTTGAGGAAAATTGGAAGTTGTTAGGTTGATGTAGAAAGTCATGTCTGTGATTAAGAGTATGCATATCGTTGTGATATATTTCGGTGTGATATGGATCTTTTGGTCGTGCCATGTGCGAGGGATGGATGTGAAGTTTGGGGTTATTCTCCCCGCCAACGGGGCGTACCCATGGAGTCTTAAACGGGTGGTTCCGGCGGTTGATTACGCCGTGGTGAATGTGGAAAAGCAGGGACTTTTACCGGGATGTAATTTGTCGGTACACATTGCCGATTCACAATGCTCGGAAACGATCGGTCCGTTAGCCGCGGTGGATTTTTACATGAATTTACATGTAAATGTTTTTCTTGGACCTGTGTGCGACTATGCCATAGCGCCTGTGGCCAGATTCAGTCCTCATTGGGACATTCCTGTTCTCAGTGCCGGTGCATTTGTTACGGATTTTGATAACAAAGACGAATATAAATTACTAACACGAGTGCACGGGGCGTATTCTAACGGGGCGGATTTCTTTTTGGACACCGCTCATAATTTTAATTGGACCCGTCTGGGTTTAATATATCACACCAATAAGGGTAAGGGCAAAGGGAAGTCGAACTGCTATTTTCGGATGGAGGCGTTGTTTTTTAAGTTGAAAAGTGCGTTCGGATTCGAACCTTGGAATATTGGAATAGACGAGAACCAGCCGGATAAATATGACTTCGAGGACACGCTAAAAGTAGCGTCCCGAAATGCAAGAAGTAAGTTTGTTGGTATCAACTTTTTTCTGCTTTTTCGTTTGAATGATTGATTGATTGATTGGCGTCATTTTTCGTCATCAAGGGCTTACAGACGATCAGTTAAGCTAACCACTGTTTCCTTGGATCCTGAAAGGTTAACCAGTACTCTAGCACACCCGTAAGTAACTGACAACTCCCCCTCTTAAATAAACGGTGAGAGACTATATTCAATGAGACACAATATAGTAAATCAATCATCACGGAGACTTTGTAACTGATAACGTTCCCACTTGAATCAGCGGTGAGAGACGTATGATAAAGAGACACAATGTCGGATATAAATCATCACGGAGCGGGCGGGGATTCCAACTCACGACCCCTGGATTGAAAGTCAGACGCACTACCCATTGAGCAAATCGGTCCGGCTTTTTCATATTAAATGATTCACTTAAAAACACATAGCAAAATGGGATAACGTAGAGACCATTCATAATATACCAGTAGTTGTTTGAGAGAAGACATCCGTACGTTTCTTTAGGCACAAAGATGAGAAAGGAGGGGATACATGTACACACAAAAGTGTTAACATTTTAACATTTGGTTTAATATTGCAATTGTGTTTGTGTGTGAGAAAAAACGTTGTTATCTTCTAAACGAATCCATAATGTTGAAGAACAGAAAGTGTTTCTATTTGTATATTTAAGAAAAATATTGTACCAAAAACAAAGTATACGCTGCTGTCTTGTTAAAGAAATGGGAGCCTTATATATATGAGAGAACAGGTAAATGTCAGAATTTGTAACGTTGCTCAAATGATACAGAAATGAGTGTGTTACACATACAAATGTATTAATTAGGGAAACGATAACGCCAGAATTATAACGTCGCTGTCGTGTTGAAAAATTGGGAGTTTTATATTTATGATAGAGAAAGTAAACATCAGAATGTGTAACGTTCCTCTAATGTTACAGAAATGAGTGTTTTACACATACACATGTATTTGAGAAACATTAACACCAGATGTATTACTGTTGCTTAAATGTTGTAGAAATAAGAGTTTTACAGATTTGAAGGAAATGTAATAGATAGTTCTTTATGTAAATTCGGAAGTATTGCAGATACGAAACATTATCTTATGCAATAGCTATTTCAAACTCTTCAGGGAAACAAAATGATAGTATCTATTCAACAATATCATAACGTAGCTGGTGATATAATGCTGTTTGGTGATCAATCTTTTCCATTGTTGTTCATAGAGAGACTCATATTTAGATAAATGTACAGAATTTTTTTCCACCATAAGTATATTTACGTAATGTTACACAATGACTGTGTAAGTTACAATTTGACAACATATACATTAATATTTATGAAAATAGTGGTCGTAAAGATGGCTTTCTTTGCGATCCTTTCCGCTTGTATTTCAATGTGTATAGTAAATTTTTATAAAATAGTGTTTAAACTAAATTTAAAAATCAAACTAATTATCGTTGTTTCAAAAAAAAAAAGGTGAAAAAAGAAGTTTTACACGTATAGAGCATTAAATGTAACTTAAAACACACTAGCGTTATTACCTATTATGGCACACAGGCGTATACCGACTGATCTCCCTTTATTCAAATTAAATTGCTTTAGTTAACATGACACCGTCTGGTATATAGATCGATATTCGATGCAATTAAAATGTATAACTTGTCAAGCTAACACACAAACTACTATCTTTCGGATCCGTTGTCGGATATGAAACTTGTAAAACATTCCTAAAAAAAACGAGTATGGAAGTGATTTCGTGTTTTTTTGGCATCTCGCAATTACTGTAAGGTGTCAAAATTCTATGACAAAAGTAATAATTTTGAGTTTCGCACAATTTTTGTTTAATATGTCATCGGTTGAGATTATACAGTAAATCTACAGTGCCTGTGGTATATCAACACTTTCCGAACTCGTTGAAATAGTTGCCTCGGTGTAAGTGTGGTTTTTTTTTTGCATATAAAATAATTTTATATTGATAATTTGCACTTTGAGACAAATTAAGCGCGTTTTTTTTAAAGTTCTACTGTACTTTTTTTCAATATATCCCTTGTATACCTAATACCGCGATATACCTATTACCGCGACTACCCGTATAAAAACAATTTGGGAAGACATGCGCAAAGCTCCAACTTCCGTTAGCGTCGGCATTTGTTTGCATTTCGTATCGGCAACTATTTATTACACAGCATACTTGATTAACCTTATTACTGTAAGTTTATTATTGACGCCATTCTTCACATGGTTGAAAAAAAAAATTAAACTCGCGGTATTAGGTATGACCAGTATAATTTATTCTTGTGCGTGAACCAGTATGTAGGAACGAAGCAAATATTTTTATAACTGGTGGTATTTGTATTTCGTTCAGAATTCTTCCTCAGGGACGTAATCATGTTGTAGGTTTTTAGTTATAGTGACAATAGTTACATGTGCTGACCTTTCAAAATGTCAGATTTCAAATAACTAAACACTATGATGACAATAACGATGATGATTTCTGTTAAAATGTTTAATCAGTTTGTATAATAATAAATGGGAACGAATGTGAGACCTTGAAAGTACAATATAATTTTTGTATTTTTTTTCACTTCGCCTCCATAAAGAGCGTGAAAACTTCTGGAGTAATATTCGCCAACCATTCTTAGAATTGGTCTCAAGAATGGAATTTAAGAAAAAACAACACTTACAGACAATTTTTAAGCACCAAACTTTGTAAGCATGTGCGGGCACTTAATACACTGTCACAATTATTCTATCTGTCACCGTGAATTACATATCTAAGGTAGAAATGTGGATTTTTAAACTGCAGTGTAAGGATAAATTCAAAAATAGTGAATACGACCCCGGCATCTTCCAGTGATACTATGGATACCACAGCACTATGCTTGGTGATCGCGTGTCTTTCACAGCTCTGTCTGAAAACATCTTGTAAGAAAGTGTGCCAGTTACTTGTGGAAGGTCGACTTGTTTATTATTAAATTATGTTTTCTCGTTGTTTTTTTCCCTTTAGCAATAACACTGAATATGTCGTAATAATTATATTATAACCTTTTATGTGTTGAGAGTGACGTTAAAGTAATTTAACATTTCTTCAGATTCATTCTGAGAAGCCAGTACCGATAAGCTCAGTCGGTAGCACGTCTGACAATCAATCCAGGGGTCCTGAGTTCGAATCCCCGCCCGCTCCGTGATGATTGACGTACGACATTGTGTCTCTTTATCATACGTCTCTCACCGCTAATTCAAGTGGGAACGTTATCAGTTACTTGCGGTGATGAGGTGTGCTCGAGTACTGGTTAAACTTTTCAGGATCCGAGGAAACAGTGGTTAGGTTAACTGGTCGTCTTTTAGCCCACGATGGCATAAAATGGCGCTTAATGTTCAATTAATTATGCAATATATAACCTAACATGTGTTAAAAACCATAGCAGACAAACATACTATTTTCCGTAATGCTTTCGGAAAATTACCTTGATTTATCATATTACCCATCATTATTGCTGAATACCGGAAGTCTGGATCATACATCAGCTTCAGAATGATGTAGACGCTCGATAAAACAAATAAGCTATAATATACATTCAAACCGGTGTAAGCGGTCACCTCTTTTGTAAGCAGCCACTTGTCTTAAGCAGCCGCATTTTTTATTTCCCATTTCTATATGTTCAGAGCAAATTAACCTGTAATAAGCAACAACCTGTCTTAAAAGGCCACTTTTGCTCCTTCCCTTGACTGCCTGCCTACGACAGGTTTGGCTGTATAAGTAAAGCGTTAGTTTATAGCGAAAGGGTCAGCCACAATGGTTTTAAGGGAGCAGGGCAAATATTTTATAGGACGGCCAAATTATATAAAATGAAATCTCAATTCAAGTCGACAGATGAAATTGTGCGTAGTTAGCTACAGTCATTATAGTCTAGTTTCCATAGTTTCAAGAAAATCAAAATCTAATTAGTCTAACCACTACGTCAAAACGACGTTTTCTTGATTATTTTTGCGTGCGTGCGTGCGTGCGTGCGTGCGTGCGTGCGTGCGTGCGTGCGTAAATATATATTCTTAAAAATATTTCGATTGTCAAGGGGCTCATCCCGTCCGAGTGGTTAAAGGCACCATTAAAGGCACCGTCAAACTGTCACCTACATGTACTATTCAACGGGTGTGTGGGGAGGGGTTGGGGCACAGATTCTAGCCGACTCCCTTCCACAATTTTGATATAAACCATTTGACTTGCGGAAAGACGATGGTTTACTGAGATCGTTTCCAAGTTGTTTTTCTGGACTGTTTGCCATACATAGTATATATATATATATATACTACAATGTCTTAAATTATGTTCAGCTCCATTTCATGCATTCGATGCGGAAGGTCCTGGGCTCGATCCCCGGCCGGGTAATTCCAAAGACTTGTAAAATGGTTCTAAGCATACTAAGGATACTCCGATCGGTCCGGCATCAGTATAATGTGACTGGGTAGGTAATCATACCATGTGTCTGTCAAGTAGGTAACACCTTTCGTGACATGACTGAAACATTGTTGAAAGCAACGCTGAACACCATACAACACCATACAACAACAACAACAAATCTGGCTACTTTGAAATATCACGCGTTGTTTAATACGTGAATGGCCGACCAAGGCTAAACTTGATTATCATTCACTGATTATATTAAAAAAAATACACACACATAAAATAAAATTCAATACTGTGCCGAGGGTTTGATAATGTGATATTTGCATGTACTGATTTTTTTCTCTCTCTGAGGGAACTTATTTAGATTTTAATCTCGTATATTGTCGATGAGACTGGATAAATACGAAGATACTCTGTTTCCGAGGCAATCCATTATGATCAGAAAGACCTCAGTAAGCAAGGTGTGTGAACTCGCTGAAATTTCAAACTTAGGGGACCAAATTTGGCTTTGAAAATTTTACTTTTTTGAATGCTAAATTGATTAAGAGAAAAGGCACGTGCGCACCGCGTAATGCGGTATGCATGCTTTGCGACACTAACGTCTAATTTGAATGATTCTTTTCCTTCAGAATAGCGTTCGTAAAAGGCAATTTAGAGAGTTTAAAATACAATGAAAATCATTGAATTAAATAAAGCAATAAAAAAATTGACAGCACTTAAAAAATAAACAAGACCGTGTTGGGATGACAGGAAATTTTCGATCAACACATTTTCACTTGTTGTCACTAAATGGTTTACAAATCGGCATCTGAGTGTTTAAATGGAATTTAACGCCATTTTCATCTGGTGACCTGTTATAATTCATATCCAGATGTATTGGTTGAAGGAAGACCTTAGATATTGATATGGGTATGTGAGTTACCGCAGGTAACTGACATACTTTCTCACATAATGTTCCGACCTGTATTGGGTTCGAACCCACGATCTCAGCGGCGAAAAGAACTAAATGGCTATAAAACAACCGCGGCACAGACCACTTTTTTACATCATAATGGCTTCGAGGACATAAAGCGTAAATATTCGGAGTGTGTTGAATAAACAGAGGGGACATTCAGGTATAAATCTCATTTTCTCCGAAGTCTCCATTTGTAAAATATTCGAGAACCTGATATCTCCCGAATCAGGTCTATTCCCCACCAATGAAAAAGCAGGGAATTCTATACATGTCCAATAGCAGTCGAACGCTTACTAAACTGTGACGTCATTCAAATGTGCTCAATGTGCTCAATGTGCTCAAATAGGTTTTCCCCAAAGTGGCTTTTTAACGGGTCCAACCGGGAGAGCTGGGTCTGTTAATACAATTCGAGTGCAACATTACCGTGTTTCGCTTAGGTGCTACATGTATTTGCTACACTGCAGAAATAGACTGATTGGTCTATGTTATAAAAAAATAGTTTCACAGTCGATGTAAAATTTATCAGTTAAAACATCACAGAATTTACATTTTACCGCACTTAAAAACAGAAAATTGGGGCAATTATATCAGTAGATTCCAAGTATCAAAACGGCTCACATCACCATTACATTTCCCATAGAGCTCCATTGTAACATTTGTGTCCAAAGCACAGTGGGAAAACAAAATCTGCAGCATGTGTCTAGGCTCAAATTCTTCACTGGTTCAAGCTATGCAATTATAAAGTAAGAAAAGCATACCTTGACCGTGTTTTTTTCTGACAAATTCAATGATTTTGTGATACCTATCAATTTCCAGAGTAACAATATGTCAACTATTCGTCCACGATGCAGTTCGAACCAACAATTCTAAAATGACAGAGTATTGCCTAGAAATCTGGTATCAGCATAAAAATTACAGTGGTGATTTTTAACAACTGACCATAAAACACATGTTAGGAAAAAATTAATGCAATTCAAAGCCCTGCAAATAATAAAAAAAAACATAACTATAATTTTATTTCTGCCACCTTTATTTGTAATATAGTGGTGTGAGTCCTACACGCATCTACTCACATTAATATTTTGTTTGTTTTTAATAAAAGTATGTATTTGTAGTAAACGCTAACAAGAAAATTGGTAATTTGAGTGTTTAATGATACAATGGCCCCCATTATATAGGTTTTAAAATTATTTCTCCTCCTTACCGTACACTGTTACAATTAGATGCCTACACTTCCCGTAACTAATTAAAGAGAAATTGGATAACGGTAATTGTGAACCCTGCGCGTGTTAATGGGAATATGCCGCAACTATTGACATTTCTCGTCTATATATAATATATGCATGCAAACAAGTGTTTATTGAGTTGCAGTACACGCCACTTTCATTAATAATATCCTGGACATGTCACAGCTTTATATCAGCGGCTTGGTATCGGCTCGGCTTTTAGTGTTCTCGTTTGAAACAAGAACTGTTGTGTAGGTTGGCGATTTTAAGTAATCCTCGTTTCTTTTTTATTTTAAAATGCATTTATTTCATTGTTTCCGAGAAAAAGTTGTACAGTTAAGTATTTCAATAATGAGTGTATAACTATATCAACGACGGTTGGTTTGGGCCAAATGGTTGGTTTGCACGAATGTCATAAATTCATGACATATATATAAAAGCGCTGTCATATTAAAATTCTGTGCCGCTGACAACCTATCCTGACACAACCTGCCGGTCACAGTGGCCGTGATAAATCATATACGATGTGTGTCTCATTGTCATTCGTCTCTCACCGCTGGTACAAGTGGGAAAGTTATCAGTTACTTGGCATGCGAAGAGTGTGCATGCTCGAGTACTTGTTCACTTGACAGGATCACAGGGAATAGTGGTTAGGTTTGACTGGTCGTCTGTTAGTCCTCGATGGCACAACACTAACGCTTGATTTCCCATCAATCCATTCAATATAATGCCGCATGGTATGCCCCCCCCCCCCCACTCCCCCCTCCCCAATCCCCCACACACACACACCACAAACACACACCCACACCCATCCAATCACACTCGAAAACTGACACGTGACTGACCAGTCAGTTAACTATTGTTTTAATAAATCATGGCAATTTAACCTTCATAAACGCATTAAACTGCAGTCAGCCGTGCATTGCTGTTTACCATTTAACAAAAACATCTGCGTATACAATTTAAATAATTATATAACTTCTATAACAATCCCCGAAGACGAGCAGCGCCAAATCTGAGACGCTACGTGTCACACGGTGTTTCATTTGAACGACGCTAGTGCTGTATTTTGTATAGATGCGCTAAACATTTGGATTCCTCCACAATATTCAGTGGAAACGACTGCAATAAACACAACGCGTGAATAATAAAATACGGATTTTTTGTTTGCTTTTGCAGTAATCTGCATACATAATTGTTGCCGAGACACTAAAGTATTCACAACTTCCCCATTTCTATGAATGCAATCAATTCCAGAGCCGAAATGGCAAACCGAAATGTCATAACGCCGAATTTACCATATGTAAATTTATGTGCGTGCGTGCATGCGTGCATGCGTGCGTGCGTGTGTTGCTCTGTATTCTGTAAGTCACTTATTTGCCATATACTATATATACGTCATGGACCTTTCATCATTTAAAGCGAGTTAACTTTGTGCGTGCGCGCGTGTGCGCGTGTGTGCGTGTGTGCGTGCGTGTGTGCGTGTGTGTGTGTGTGTGTGTGTGTTTGTTTGCTTTTTAACTGCTCTCTTACTGTTCTGTGTGTTGCTGTTTTTTCCAAATATAGAACCATTGACCTTTCATCATAAATATTTTATTAGAAGCGAATATTTCATCGATACGAATCGAGATGTCATAACGCAGAATTTAGCTTCGGTTACCTTTGTGCGCGTGTGTTGCTCTTTAATTGTTCTGTGAGTCACTTATTTGTCAAACATAAGTCCCTTGGTTAGAAGCGAGTATCCATTGATACAAATCGAGATATCTTAACGCCGAATTTCGCTTAGTTAAACATTTGTCTGTGTGTTGGTTTCTGACTGTTCTTGTGGGTCACATATTTGTCAAAGGTAGTTCTGTAATGTAGGATCACACACCTGTCATAATTTAAAAGGAATTAATCAGAATTTTTCAAAATTTTGAAATTGGCTAAAAAGATTTACCCAATATACCATGCCTATATGCATGTATACTTACTGTCCCCGTATTGCCAAAATGTTATATATTTAAACTTGCCAAATTAATATATTGAAAAATTATTTCCTAACTTGGAGTACATGATTTCATTGAGGTTTCAGTTTGATCCGTTATACAGGTTTACACGTAGTAAAAATGGTTTCATCTTAGAAAGAGTCCGAATGACGATGTAATGGTTGTCTAACAGTATTAAAGTCTATTTGTCTATTTTTAAAATGGAGATTACGTTTCAAGATAAAAACTCCGATTTGAATAGCGATTTTGTCTCATTGTGGTATATTTGACATGCTAAGCCATTTGGATTTTATCTGTTAATGATAATGAGATTTTTTCAACCATTTTAAAAATGATTTTATTTTTAAGACTTTTATTGCGTTGTTTTCTTCTGATAAGTTATACACATGATTTATTTTTATAGAAAGAAAGTTTTTTGACAATTCTTTTTTTTTTACAAAAACCTATCACGCAGAAAACTGTATTATAGATAACAACGTTTTAATGACCCTATTACCAGTGGATTGTGTTAATGGAAAGTTGTTTACCCGTATTCCGCGTTCAATTAAAACCTCATACAGTTCAAGCAATAAAAAACACTATCACTGCGTTAAAGACGGTAATACGAGACCAGGCCATCAGAGACGATAACTACCTAGCTCTTAAAACAGTATTGCCCAATAATGGCGCATTTTACAATCAGACACGCGGCTATGCTCGTGTTGACACTTTCCGAACAGGATGCTACGAATCAGAACAAATACGTCGGAGAGCACGGAGAACACGGGAGAAATGAGATAGATGTCGCAGTAAAGTTAGCAGAATAACTGAATGAGATTTTTCATTCTACCACCTGCCATTTTTGCTGTTCTGCTAACATAATGAAAAACATGCTGCAGATCTTTGTTGCGTTTCACAAAATAACTTACGATAAAAATCGCCGTAAGTCAATTTGACAATAACATGTTTTTTTTAAAATTTTGATCGACCTTTAAAATGATTGTATTTCCAGAAAATATGTAATTTTCTATATGATTTCAGCAATTTAGGATGCATTTTGATGAATATTAAAAATACTATATATGCAAAAGTGTTGGTTTACGTTTACGATTTTTTTTGTCGTCAGTTTTGATGTGAAAAGCACCCCTGGGCCAAGTTGTACAAAGCTTGGTTAGCTTAACCTTGGGTTAAGTGAAATTTTCAAATCACGATATTTTGAGATTTACAGCATTTTAGATTATTATTTTATATATAGATATACAGAGTGTGCGACTATTCTGGAACTTAATTCATCAATATTTTTTTAGTCTGAGATTCAAATTGTCAAAAATGTCATATTCAAATAACATTTATTTATGAAGCAATTTGCTATATTTATTCGTAAGAACAAGTAATTAAAATGATTATTTAACAGAAAATGTTACATTTCTTACCCTTAATTGTATGTTTACAGGGTTTTTACAAAAATGTAAAATTTGAGTTTTGAGTCCGATTCTCAGACTAAAATTGATATTGAATCTAGGCCAAGATCCCGGTTGCACGAACATATTTAAGTCTATTATTTTACTTAAACTCATTAGTGTGGTTAATTGCCTTCTAAAATTGAGCAAATTAATTTGAATTTAGGTAAAATAACGGACGTATGTACTTTTCGAGAAACTGACACCGGCAGGCTACGCTTCACAAAATAACTTTCAATTTGACAATTTCTCCGTTTTTGTTCAAATTTTGATTGCCATTTAAAATGATTGTATTTTTTTAGAAAAAACAACAACAAATTTGAGCAAATTTTACTTCTTTTGGATGAAAATTATACATATTATGAATAATTGTTGGTTTACGTTCACGACGACTTTTGTCGTAATTTTTTTTGCGAAACGCACATATTTTAATATAATACACAGTCTTCAATTAAACACAATTAATTGTGAGTTTATGGACTGAACAGGAGTGCATAGGCAGTGTTAACAAACACTGCAGGTCATGTTGTTCACATTATTTCTGTATGTGTGTTTATGTTCTTCAATTAGTTGTGCCATTTGGGGTTTGTGTGTGTGTGTGTGTGTGTGTTATTCAATTAAATAGCATTTTATTTAAAAAAATAATTCCAGATGTGTAATCCATCTGCCCCATGTCAAAATAATTCTTTCATACATGTGCGCTACAAAAATATAATTATACATTGTATTATAATTTATCTACTGCAAGGAATAGCCAACCCGTCAACTTATTATTATTACTTATTATTTACTTATTTATTTTCTCAAAAAGTTACAATTTCCTTGATACTTTGACTTGACTAAGAAAGAAGATTGTTATTGAAAGTCCATATACATTTAGTGTGTTTATGTCGTATACCAAGTTTGATACCGCTGCTCAAAATTGTGACGAAGAAATAAAAAAATACAAAAGTGGCGGGTTAGCTGTTCCGTTCAGTTTAATTATATCCACTCTATCTAGTGAATAATGTCTAAAACGTATAACAACAGTTGTGTACAGTGACCTACTTATCAGCCGATGTGCTCAGAATACTAACCATTGTGTTCTTCCCAATATATATTCGCCAAACCACTCCTAAATAATAACTATTCCCACTAAACTAAGACCTCGGACATCTTCTTGTTATACATGGATGCACTTGTTTCCAATTTCAATGCTAATCATCTGCCGTTTGATCATGTGGACATGTAATCTCTCATGGCGATGGTATCAATACCATCATCCTTGGATATGGCAGTCACAGCTTTTTGGAACCTTCAAAAGTTCATCTGTGGAATAAAATTAAAAGAAAGTATGGTGGATTGTACGGGACATTGTCTGATTTATACTGATTTTATTTAAGACCAATGTCGAAATCAGTTGAGAGTTTTGTTTCTCTTCCTTTTGTGTTTTGTTAACATCATTTTGAGAATTGGTCTTCGCTGGGGTCAAAACCGTGACTTATAACGCGAGCGGATCGGTACTATATCCATCACATTACCGCCTCTGTTATTATTTGAGCTTTTGAACACGTGAAATAAAAAAATGTATCCCTTTTCATAAAGTCGGCTGTGATAATATGTATATGCATAATTAACATAATCTTTTTTTTTCTTTAAAAACAATTTATGAATTTTACTCTTTAATTATTTTTTCTTTTAATTACGAATTATAAGAGACTGAACAGCATAAACACGTTATACTGACATTCAATCGGCCAGACGTTGAAATATAATCAATATCGTGAACCGCAAGTGATAAAGATTCTATGATAATTAATCATTTTGTGGTAAGACGCGTTATAGGGTCGGAGCAATTACCCCGCAGACGCACCCCTCACCCCCATTCCCCACCCACACACACCTCTGCACACAAACGTGAGGCATATACTCTAATACTGTTCAAATATGAATGATTCATACGGCTCTTCTCGTCGTCTAAACTATTTATTAAACTTTTTAACATCGACTATTTATTAAACATTTTTACATCGACTGTGAATCTTACGTCTTGGACATATCACACTTGTGCATGTAGCATTCCTGAGTAAAATCAGTTCTAAGCATATACGGCTAAAGTGTCTTGCTCAAGGACACCACACATAGCCGTGGCGGAGGATAGAATCCACGACCCCCTAACATGCTCACCCGATGGTCGAACAAAATAAATAATGAAAAGCGTATTTCTTCACAAAGGTCAAAGTATTGATGAAATGAATGGCCGAAGTTTTATATCCGATACCATAACACATGTTTTACTAGTATAGCCGGCACGTGTCCATTGCATTGATTCTGTTGGAGTTTCGGCAGTGTTACAGTTTTAACAACTTCCTATCATCGAGGGACGATCGAAACTGTATCCGTTATGATGCAGTTTATTGACTGGATTGTCCGAGATGGTCCGAAGGATGATTGATTATTTATGGTGGTATTGGACAGATTATAGATTGGTTGCATAACAAATCGGACGAGTGGCGGATAAGAATTGTCTGTCTGTCTGTCTGTCTGTCTGTCTGTCTGTCTGTCTGTCTGTCTGTCTGTCTGTCTGTCTGTCTGTCTCCCTCCCTCCCTCTCTCTCTCTCTCTCTCTCTCTCTCTCTCTCTCTCTCTCTCTCTTCTCTCTCTCTCTCTCTCTCTCTCTCTCTCTCTCTCTCTCTCTCTCTCTCTCTTTCTCGGCAGAACTTGTGGCCCAACCCAATTTCATGTAAAATTATGAAATAAAATATGTTTAAACTAAACTAAACTTTCTTTAAAAAAACAACAAGGAAACATTCTCACTGTGTTATAGCGAAAACTCTTTCAGATATACCGAATATAAATTTACCCATAAATAATGCCTGTTTTGTTATCCACTTACGAATGCATGCGCGGCTGACGGTGTTACCATCCCTAGTGCAATATTTCCATCATAAACACACGACTGTCTATATATACAAATCCCGGGTTTCAAAAGCTCTTCCTGGGAGTCATAATTTATAGGACATTGATATGTACAACAAGTAGAATCTACAAAATTCCATGAATAGATAATGTTTAAGAAATCTATTTTAGAAGACATGTCACGTCCTGTTGCTCTGTATAAGGATCGTGTGTGCTTGACATTGCATTAACACTTTGCGAAGAAATTCATTAAGGAGTCAATATAACTATTAAGACTTCGAATGCTTCCAGAAAAAAATGTTAATTGGGTGATACCAGAGACGGCCGAAGGCTCGAATGTTATGTAAAATGCATACAAAGTGTTCTAATGTACGTGTACTACACAATATTGGTATGTTCACATTGTCCATAATTACACTTACTATCAAACTATACATTTTGGCATCTTGTAGCGTAATTAATTACTGGGCACGGATAAAACTCATTGATAGTTATCCGAGGCAACCACGTGCCAATTAATTAATTAACTAATTAGTATACAGTCAAACCTGTCTAAATCAGCCAGGCAAGGGAAGGAGAAAAAGTGGGCTTTTAAGACAGTTTTTTGCTAAAAACAGTTTGATTTGTTCTGAAGGCATGGAAACTAGCAAATGTGTCTGCTTAAGAAAATAAGCTGCTTAATAGAGGTGGCGACTTACACAGGTTTGTGTCTTTATGTGTAGTTCACTAATGTCACATTCAGACAGCCTCACTGCGTAGAAGATCTATATATATTATTTATAGTGCGTGGAGCTTTAATACAATATTTGCCATTGACCTATTCAATGCTTTAATAAAGTTTGTACAGTGCCGTTTAGAGCCGACACCTTTTAATTAAAATGATTAATTAAGGAACACCAAAACGATAACCAACCCTTCGTACGTGCAAATAGGTGACGACTATCTGCACGACAGTTTGAAAAAAAAATACCATAAATAACTTAATGTATTGTAAGGGTAACAGAAGGTTAACTGTAAGTAACAGTTACGTGAATACGTGTGTATAGCCGCATTATAGATGATACAGAAAAGAAAATAAGCGAGATTTAATTTGTACTGAATCTAGTGAATAGTAAGCAATTAATAAAGAATTAATAGGGTTTTACAGCGTACCCATCACTTTATAGGTTATTCGACGCCAACAGGAAGGAATATTCCAAGTACACTCTACATGTACAAAAAAACAGCAAATTAACATACAGATTAAACAAAACACATCAACAAATGAATATGCGGAATGAACCTAGAACCTTGATACCTTTAATTTCAAGCAGCTTTATTTTGGTTAAAAAGGGTGGAGATTGAGCGGTGCCGGTGACTGAAGTGGTACACGACAATTATGATAAATTTTGGATTGGCTCTTTTTTTAAAAATTACATTATTATCTTTATTCAAGTTTGTAAAACAATCCAGTAAGTGCGCAGGAGCGTGTTAACTTATGTCATTATACCATGATAGATAACACATTTGGTGACTGCATAAGGGGCTGTATGGGGGACATCAAGTTTTAAGGAAAAAGGAGGTAAAACGGATTTGCCGGGTTTTTTTGAAAGTGTACGTCGCTCACACCATCGTCACCGATGTTCGCTCATATCTACTCACGTTCTTGCATAAAACATACCATTTTAACACAGGTGACTAGGTGTACTTGTTATTCACAAATTTAATAATTTATTGATGATAATGATGATGATAATGATGATAATAATTATGGTGATGATGGTGATTGTGTTGTTGCTGCTGCTGCTGCTGCTGCTGCTGCTGCTGCTGCTGCTGCTGCTGCTGCTGCTGATGATGATGATGATGATGATGATGATGATAATGATGATTGTGACTGTGGTTATGATAATGGTGATGGCAAAAAAAGATGATGATGATGATGATGATGATGATGATGATGATAATGATAATGTAAATGTAAACCAGTATATAGATCAATTGATTGATCGAGACTTTAATTTGGGACCGCGCAATCAATACGTACGTACCGTGGCAATATAACGACATAACGTACGGTCTGTCTTTAATCGCACGAGTCCAATAAACTTCAAAACAAGCCAATTATCTTAGATATATATAAATATACAGGCTGTTCGATAATCCGCACTCAGAAGGTGGTATTCTACTGAAGATTGTGTAAAGAACGGCTAGATATGGCATTGTGCATAACGTAATTAAGTGGAAATCCTCACCGGCTGTACACGCGAACACGTAACTGGCGCACTTGATTACAATGTCGGGATGACGAGAAATTGATTGGTGTAAAAAAAATCTATAGACTGGTCTAAATTAATTTTGAAATGTCATCAGCAAATTATAAAAAAGAGCTATGGATTATTCGATTCATATAGGTTCACAACTTCGATAAAGGTTAGAAAAAATAATACCTGTGTTTAGGGTTGCTTGATAAAAAAAAATATGGTCGGTTTTCTTTTCTTATTTTTTTTGTACTTTTTTTATAATGGAAAAAAATGACAGAATTAAATAAAACTATTATAAGCAAATTGATTTTACTGTTTTAATTTCTATGAAAAATTATTAATATGATAATTGAAATTTAATCTTCTTAACATCTAGCAGATTCGTTCCGAAGTTTTTTTGTGTTTTTTTTTCAAGATAAAAAAAAACACACGTTAAGGCCAGAACTCAAACTTTGGGACGGTCGGGTAACCCTATACACAGTTATTTTTTTGTCTAGCCTAAAGATAGCTTTTTTTAGATAATAGTTCATAATGTAGATATCATAGCAAACAAAGTGTACATGTACTAGTATACAGACAATGTCATTTTCCTTTCAATTTTTTTAACATAATTAAGTAACAACGGGGAGAACATGCGCCACGCACACCGGCTAAATACGGTGCCGGAACTTTTGTTTCAAAAACTGGTTAAGTAATTATTCGTTTTGATTTAGTTTACGTGTGTGGAGTTTAAAGTTCCCACAAACCTGTCTTTAGCGGCTAGTCAAGGGAAGGAGCAAAAGTGGACTTTTAAGACAGGTTGTTGCTTAATACATATTTGCTCTAAAAACATGCAGCATGACAATAGTAAATGTGGCTGCTTAAGACAAGTGGCCGCTTAATAGAGGTGACCGCTTGCTCAGGTTTTACTGTATTAGAAAACAACTAATTAACCGAAATATACGTACATCAGTGCGTTCCTACACCATATCAGATTACCTCAAAACAGCTGCGTTCCGTGCCCGATAACATTTACATAAAATTTAAGGATAAAACGCTTTTCTGGGGTAATACTCTGCATTTGAACCCAAAATCGAAACGAAAAATCTCTTTATATCATATTATAGTATTTATATAGGTGTGCGTGACGTATTTCCATCTGAGACTTAAACGTTAATCGTTCATGAGATATGAACTTACGAATAACAAATAAAGTTCGCATGAACTTCTTCAGGGGGTTCATATGTACTGCTTTTGCATATAAGCAATTACAAGTCAATTTACATATTCAAATTACATAAATATTCATGATACATTGGTGAAATTTACGCATACGAAGTCACCCGTACGAAATCGCAAGACAAGATATTTTGTCAGTCGAATTATGAGTGCATCCATGTATTACATTGTAACAAAACATTTTACTTTATTGATTTCGCATTAAGAATACAGGATAGTTTCAAGTGCAAGATTAGCCGGGATCATATCCATCTGTAGACGGTCAGTCTCCGTTTGTGTTTGTGTTCAGCAATTGCATTTATCTTTTGACGTACTGTTTGGCTGAAGAATTTATGCTGTGTTATATAAATATTGGCAAAGTATTGGGGTCGGTCTATAAAAGTATGAGAGAGAGAGGAGAGAGAGAGAGAGAAAGAGAGAGAGAGAGAGAGAGAGAAAGAGAGAGAGAGAGAGAGGGGAGAGGAGAGAGAGAGAGAGAGAGAGAGAGAGAGAGAGGGGGGATAGAAACAGACAGACAGACAGACAGACAGACAGACAGACAGACAGACAGACAGACAGACAGACAGACAGACAGACAGACAGACAGACAGACAGACAGACAGACAGACTTTACGTTTGGTGTTCAACGTCGATTTAAACACTCGTCTAGTTTAGGACTTCCAATAAACAGTTCGGACGTAACTCTGTACTACCAGTACATGCTTTGTTTATTTTGTTAGATGTTTGTTGAATATCGAAAATCGAAAACAAACTAATGTCGCGACGTGTTAATTTTTGAAATTTCGAAACATGTTTCAACCTTCCTTTCATTCTGAATCAAAATCAAACAAAATCGAGTGCCTTTGAAATACACCCACACATATCTGAAGGAGGAGAGGGAAGCATTTTGTTATGAAATTAAATAGTATCAGGCATTTCTTTAGGCAGAATTTATACCTCAAGCATATCGATGCAGATGCAAATAAAGCGTCATTCCTGAGTGAAAACGATAACATTAAACCGTCAGCAGTAGCGCGTCTGACTTCCAATGCAGGTTCAGTCCACAGGTCGTGAGTTCGAATCTCCGCCTGGTCTCCGACTGAGATGATTGATATACCACTGAAATTGTCGAAATATGACGTTGACGTCACGTACATTTTACCGGAAAAAATTCGACTTATTTATTCTATGTTTTGTTATATACCGCTCGTATATATCGTTTGTGTTTTTTCATCTTTCTGGTGATGTCCGACCTGCCCCACACATCGTATTAAGGCATATTTTCGTAATTTTTTAAACAACTGTTTAAATATTTACGGACATAACTCATATAACATAGAACTTTATAGTAATAAAGTTTAATTTGATCAGACAGCGTCATTTTTCAAATAAGGCCTAGTGTCTACGTATGTTACGGACACACCTCGTACATGTACGACATCGCGTCTCATCGTTATTGCCCTCTCAACACCGTTGATCCAAGTGTGAAAGTTATTAGTTACTTGTGAAGACGAGTGGGCTCGAGCACTGGCTTATCCGTCCCAGGATCCTAGGAACTAGTGGTTAGGTTACATGTACATATACATGTAGATGTTCTTCTGTTAGCCCTCGTTGGTATAAACTGACACTAAATATTCAAACAAATTTTCTTTATTCATACAAGACTTTAAAAATGGTAATAGAAGCTTCCTCGCTTCACACTCAGCATTTAGAGGAATGTTCTAGGACTGCCGGCCCGGTGCCAGTATAATATGACTGGGTGGGGTATCATACCATGTGTCAGCGGCATGATACTCCAGTGTGACAGCACTCAGAAATACTGTCTGAAGTGGACAACGTCACGATATGAAAGAAAAATTGTTGAATGCGACGTTAAACAACAACAACAACAACAACAACAACAACAACAACAACAACAACAACAACAACAACAACAACAACAACAACAACAACAACAACAACAACAACAACAACAACAACAACAACAACAACAACAACAACAACAACAACAACAACAACAACAACAACAACAACAACAACAACAACAACAACAACAACAACAACAACAACAACAACAACAACAACAACAACAACAACAACAACATTATTCATACCCCAGGCATACCGAAACATATTGCAAACAAAGCGTGATTCCAGAGTCTTTAACACATAGTCTATAAAGATCAATTCGTGACTTCACCATTGCTTCATGCACGCTTCCTGGTTTTGATAATGTGAAAATAAAACCTGTAATACCAATTCAATGTTCTCGAAATTTGATTACTTTCATGACACAGGCCACTGGGTTTCTGACGTATGCAGTTTTTATAAAAAGTTATCGCGTGCAATCACTTAGTAGAAAGAATTCATTGCAGATTATTGAATTTATTTTTATTCCTTGAGGCGTATTTGATGCGTATCTTGTAATTTCATCTATATTATGATATTCTGTGAAATGAGGCTTATCGCCCATTAGTGTGTGTTGTTTGGATTTTGTAGGACCTGATTTAAAGTTATGGCATTTTCGTCTAACTCGGTGGCTTTTGATCCCAGTATGGCTTTACAAGTTTTTTATTTTAGTTTTTTTTATTTATTTTGTGTATGAAGTATTTATTTTATTATCCTCTGTGTTTATTCGAGGCTGAATTAGCAGCTGTCAGCAGCTCCATTTGCAACGGGTTTTTTTTTGTTGTTTTATTTTGATATGTTTTCTCTTTTTATTTGTTGAGCAGATGTACTACTTAGCGTTAGAACGGTGCTCAAAAAACGAAGTACTAACAAAAATCTTATTTTTGTCCAAATGCGCTACGCTCCATTTACCTATGTTCGTTGTTCATTTGTTTATTTTTTCGTTCATTCGTTCATTTATTTACATACTCAATGAGGCCATTATGAATAATTGCTAGATTATCATCCAAAAATTTGTTATATTTATTATTATAATTTTTTTTTTATGAAAATAAAAAGGGTCAAGACGGTATGAAAATTGGGGGTGGGGGAGGGGATGAAAATCTAGCAATTAATCTATTATGGCCTAATCTATGTGAATAAGAACGAAAACCAGTAAGACAACAATTCTTTTTTGTGTGTTAAAATTTTGATCGACGTTAAAAAGGATTACATTTCCACAAGGACCGCGGCGTGGTCTAGTAGTAGAGCGTCCGCCTCGCATGCGGAAGGTCGTGGGTTCGATCCCCGGCCGGGTCATACCAAAGACTTTTAAAATGTGACTGGGTGGGGTATCATATCATGTGTCTGCGGCATGATATTCTAGTGTGACAGCGCTCAGAATACTGTCTCAAGTAGACACCGTCGCGATATGACTGAAAAATTGTTAATTGCGACGCTAAACACCACACAACAACAACAACAATGATGTATCATTTTCTGCACTAGTTGATTCAAATTTGGGATCATTTGGAAAAAAATAAGATTTACTATTAATGATTGTTGATTTACGTTTACGACGATTTCTTGTGAAACGCATCCCAGGACACCATTCAAGGTCATGGCGGGGAACCAAACATTCGACCATCCAATCTTGAGTCCAATGCTCTACCACCACACCACTGCGTCACGCCTCTACACAAATCAATCAAGTTTGGTGGTGGTTATACAGTAAGTCCCCATCTCCACCCCCATTTTTCCACTCTGTATTCTATCTCTACATTTGGCGATGGTCAATATCGGCTTTCTTTGATTTCAGAGTAATCTTGTCAATCCAGTCTCCAGTCATTAAGTGTATAATATCGAACATGTATGACAGATTACAGACGCGGTCTACACTGGAATATTTTCTTTGATCTTTGAATCCTGTTCCTGTCGGATTTGATTGATCTCTCTCTCTCTCTCTCGATACTGTTCTGAACAGAGTCATTTCTCCTATAATATCACGTTAGATCTGTCTGTACCTAGACTTTTTTTTCATATAATTTTTCACTTAAATACGTCATTTTTTAAATTAATAAAAACTACTGTTTAGTTTTAAGCCTACACGCTGCTGTGCTGTGCCGACTTTTGAGATTGATGTTGATGTGGTGATGTTTTTGATGATAAAATCATCAAGAAAACTGCAGCTACACAGTTGCTTTGGAAAAGTGTATAGATAATCACAATTATATATCAAATTTCCCATTTATAGATCAATTTCATGTACATGTGACGCAATTTACTTTGAAATTCGGCCCGATTAGCTCAGTCGGTTACGCGTCTGACTATCAATCCAAGGGTCGTGAGTTCGAATCACCGCCCGGCAACAGTCTTCGTGATGATTTATATACAACATTGTATCTCATTGTCATTCGTTTCTCACCGCTGATTCAAGTGAGAAAGTTATCATTTACTTGCGGAGATGGGGTGTGTTTGAGTACCGGTTAACCTTTCAGGATCCCAGGAAACAGCGGTTAGGTTAACTGATCGTCTATTAGCCCTCGGTGGCATAAAAATGACGCTATATATTCAATCAATCAATCCTTTAATAACATTTGCTGGTCATAGCTACGTATGTCACTATTAAATAATAGTAGCATCTGTCGTCGTTTGTTCACAAATTAATAACGTTTGTAGCTGCATACGTTAAAGACGTTAAAGGTGCCACTTTTTGCTGTTCAGTTTATAACGCAGTAGATCCCCATTGGCTGGTATACGCAACTTTTAGTATTTAGTAGACATATTTCAATCAATGAAAAAAAAAGAAGAATTCGTTCTTTTGCAATTTCTTCTTTTTAATAAGTCTAATATTTTGCTCGTTCTCCTATTATTCCCGTGGTAGACGTCGCTGCGTATTGAATATACTTTTTTTTCTTATAAATTCACGTAGAATAAGGTATTTTGAGCATCAATAAAGCAAATCTATTTCAAACCTATAAAATTGTCTATAAACTTTTTTTTAATATAACCTCGACGACTAATTGATTTAACATTTAAAAAAAACGGTTTTTATTTTCATTCTCTTAAAAAAGAAATATTGATATATCTAAGTGATATTATAATTGTCAGATTTTTATCCAAGAACAAAAAAAAATTAATTTAAATTAATGTTTCAAAGGTTAAAGGTTATTTTACTGACTCGTATAAATGTATATCAATAGCATAGCAAGGGGGAGTTTAGTTAAATTTGCGTTAGAAAAAATATATTACGCAATGTTGGTTTCCGTTTTCATTTTATTGACGTTTTATTAAGGGCGTCTGATGCGTTTGTAATTGGTTGTTTTGTATGTTTACCAAACTTCAGAGATTAAATGAGTACAGAAACTGATATGAATGTTCGGGTTATTTACTTCAATGTACAAGTACGATGTGTCATGTCAGAAAGTAAAATCAACTAATTATAAGAAGGTTGTTTTAAAAGGTTTTTGTTGATAATGTATTTAAATGCATATTTATTACTTCCCATGAGGATATAGATATTTCGCACACACGTTACATGCAATGAAAAATCATGGTGTATCAAATGTGTGCGTATCAGTAGATCTTATATGTATCGGTGCCGGCTAGCTCAGTGGATAATCTGTCTAACTATCAGTCCAGGGGTCGTATGTTTGAATCGATGACCGGTAACAATCAGTTTAGTGATTTATTATGAACTTTCTCTCCCAATTCTGAATATTTAGGGAAGTAGTCAGTGACTTCCGGAGATAAGGTGACGCTTTCCGCTATAGGTCTACGTTTGACGCTGGTGTCATGATAAACTTTTTACAATGATAAATAAGACTTTTTAATAATCTGGAAACATTTTGTCCAGATAATCTAAAGGGCTTAAAATGCCGATGAGGACACAATCATTTATATGTACAGTCAAACCTGTGTTAAGCAGTCACCTGTCTTAAGCAGCCATATTTTCTATTTCCCATGTCCATACTTTCAGAGTAAATTAAGCAACAACCTGTCTTAAACTGCCATTTTTGCTCTTTCCCTTGACTGGCTGCTTAAGACAGGTTTGATCGATATATTTCATACACGAAGATCATAATAATGACGACAATACAATTTTTAAATGTAATAAATGTTAAACTACAAAGTACCTGTATCGATATATCTATATGTGATTGTAGATATATTTATCCTTAATGTTTATATAAGGTCTTACTACACATATTTTGAATTTTGTTCTTTGTTCTATATAAAATAAGGTCTAGGTTTTCAATGGTAAAAAAGGGAATTTCACATAGTATTGTGTTTTTTTTTTCATAGCAGGAATGTATACCCAAATAAAAATGCACATTAACTAGTAGGTTGACCAACTTTTTTTAAAGAGGGTGCAGTGACACTTTGAGATATTTTGAAAGTCCTCAAATGCTCATAAATACATACATATTTTGAAATCCTATAAAAGTCACATTTTTAACACCAGTGATGTCTTATTGCAGTATATGCTATGCCAGCTTTTGCTCTACTCATCTGCAGCAAGAAATCACAGCCACTATGAACCATTTTGATAATATTTCATAACCAACGTACGCCGGTCTTACTTTTAAGCGTAAGAATCATTACCGTGGGATGGAAACAGGGGCGTAACTGTGAAGTGAGACGTATCCTACAATACATACACATTAAACGTGATGCGGGACCCATTGCACTAACCATCCTAAGTCTCAAGATTTTCATACGAACAAATCTTGACACCTAGGAACGTTTTATTTGCGCAGTTTTTTTTGAAAATTTTAAAACGAATTCTTTTTTCAAGGCTTACGAAATTTCATAGAAACAATGCAAGCGAAATACTAAATGAATTTTCCGATTTTTTTTTCATACTTCAAATCTTACACTTAAGAAATTCATAAATGTACGAACGTTAATGAAACGGACCCAGATATCTAAAACGTTTTAAAATATTTAAGATAAATTGCGCCATTGTTTTTTGTTCTGTCACGGTAAAGGAAACAATATCCCTTTTATTGCTCATTCTCGCTGTTAAGAAGAGAATTTCGTTTCACAAATGCGTGCTATATATAGATTTTACAACTAATTTGAGAATTGTTCTTTTGTGAACGGATTTTATGAGATTTTCAAGTTTTAACATGCTGGCCTTGTCAAGTAATCTGTTATGATATAAAATAAATTCTTCTCGTATAATCGAAGTATTTTACATTCCAAAATAAAAATGGAAGAACCAGGTTCACGAAGCCCCATTAACAGCCCTGTGAAATTCATTTCGTTTAAATGCTTATTTTTCCACAAAGCTTAGTGTGTTTGTTTTAAATATACTGCATTCTGTTAAGATATGCATATTTTATATATTTAAAGTGTATGTTTTTATTTCTGATCATAGATTGACTCCAAAGAGGGTAAACTTAAGGAAAATGATAAATTCCCTGTACCCCCCCCCCCCCCCCCCCCCCCCCCCCCCCCTCCTTTTTGTCCGAATTTTGGAATTTTGTTTGGTGATGAAGGCAATCTTGTCACATAAAGATATTTATTTTTCTCGTTGTCAGGTACAATCTGAGTGATATGCGTAACTATTGTCGTGTGACGGGGGTGGGATTCTTCCGTGTCCTTCACTGTTATAAACATAATACCATACTTACCTATAATGGCTTAAAATGCATGTACACTTTGGTCATATTGTAATAAGTGAAAAGAGTAAAATTCAAAAACAAAATTTATATTATTTAAAAGCATGGAAGTATAATTATATTAAAAAAACATCAAATTTTGCATAAAAATAGGGTATATGTTTATTGAATGTTCAAGGCCTGTTTTGGTGGGTTGGTGGGTGGGTGAGCGGGTGGGGGTGCGTTTGTTTACCTTTTCCTTTAATATGTTGCATTTCTTCTGACCATCCTGTTCACAAATATTTGGATGACGTAAATAACATCCACCAACTGACCTGACGTGCGTTGTCAGTCAAGCAAGTCGATTATCCAGTCAGCGATCAATACTGCTTTTAGAGCCACCTTTGTTATTAGACAAGCGAACGGTCTTTAAATAAACAAAACAGTATATTACATTGCATTTACTTAGACAAAAACGCAACGTGGTCAGAGGGCGGAGAGATAGTCAGTTTCCCGTCAAAATCATATGTGGTAGCTGTTTGGTATTTTTGTCGAATTTGGCCTTGAGGCTTCCATCTCTGTATATACCGTATTAAACTACTTTTAACACACAGTGGGATACTCAAAACACATGCTGGTAGTGTTACTCGGTCGGGAAAGTTGTCAATATTCGCTCTCCAGCGACAATGTCAATGAATGATGCATGATTAAAATGCGCATGTGTTAATCGTAGCATGCATTGTATTTAGTTCAAATAGCGCTTCTCAGTATGAAATTCACGACTATTGCATATTCAAGCAGATATAAGAAGTACAGACAAAATGTTGTTATGCCATTGAAAATTTGCATTAATGCGTTTAATTTTAAAAAAGCAAAGCGAGGTTAAGTAGGATGCTGCTGTACAGTACGGTAGGCAGAGAATGGAAACGTTGCAACGTGTAGTACGACGTTGTTGCACATTGCGTTAGGCAGAGAATGAAAACGTTACACCATGTAGTACGCCGCTGTTACACAGAACGGTAGGCAGAGAATGAAAGCGTTACAACGTGCAGTACGGTAGGCAGAGAATGAAAACGTTACAGTTTGTAGTACGCCGCTGTTGCACAGTACGGTAGGCAGAGAATAAAAAAGTTACAACGTTCAGTACGCTGCAGCAAAGCAAATTGAATCAACACAGCACAGTGCACAATAAAGCAAAGACAATTAAAACACAACATGACAAAGTACAGCGACGTATTTTACATAGTAAAGCAAAGCATTGTCAATTAAAGCACAGCACAACACAGCAGAACACAGTACAACACAACACAGTACAACACAACACAGTGCAACAAAGCGAAGTAACGCAAACGTAAAGCAAAGCATAGCATAGTATAGCGTCTATTGAGATATGGCAGCTTTTTCGTTTTGCGTTCAGCATTTACGTCTGGTCGGCCATAATTAAATGGTAAAAAGGATGAAAAAGCTGTCAGTATCAGGCGACTGAGTGACGGCATGCTACTCTAGTGTGGTAGCGCTCAGAATACTGTCTTAAGTAGGCACTTTTGCGATTCGACTGAAATAGTGTTGACCGCAACGCCAAACACAACACAACAACAGAGCCATGAAGGACAGGTAGTAATCAAATAGCATTGCATGGCATAGCAAATGCAGTAAAATTCTTAGCAATTCTTAGCAATTCTTAGCAAGACGTATTTCATACCACGTCGTCGGTATTCCTATATGAGTATATGAGACACGAGACGCTACGACAGCCTTTAAAAAAACATCCTGTCTATATACGTAAGATGCCCGTATGCTGTATTGTCGTCTGCCCCGACTTGTTGAGCAGCAATCAATAATCTCTTCGCTAAGACATAACGAGATTAGCCTAGTGCTTTTATAATCGTATTAACACTGACAGCGCTTTGTCCTTATCTACTGAAAACATGGAACGCCGCACATTTCTATGTTTATTTCATTGTTTTGGAGACGTAAAGTGGTAACTGCGACCTAATCTGGGGGTGTAACCAAGCATTAACATCATGATGTTCTTAGTTAATGCGAAAGATCGAATTTTAGTTCATACAGTGAGGATGAATTCCATAATTGGTGGGGTTTTTTCACGATTTACGATGTAATTAGAGAGAGAGAATCCCACATTTAGTGTGCTCGTACAAGATATGAAATAATGCAGTCATTCAACTAAACACATTTATTGGAAGAGTATTCTATGTTTAGTCAAATAATAGTTTATTGCATCGATTATATATAATAAAATGAATAATAAAGATACAACTATATTTATATTTAGTGCAAATGGGTAGGACAGAAAGTTGCGCAAGCATGAACAACAGCCTTCTGCTAAAGAAAATCACATTTATTTCATACATGCAATGTGTGCAAAGATGGACAATCTATATATGAAATATAAGAATGCATTGATTTGAAAAAAAATTACCAATTATGGAATTCATCCTCACTTTATGAAATAAAATTCGATATTTCGCAGTAACTAAGAACATCTTGTTGTTAATACTTGGTTACACCCCCAGATTAGGTCGCAGTTACATGGAAACACTCGAACATACATACACGGAAACACTAAAAAACATCATGACAGTGAAACACTGAAACACATATAAATGAAAATACTGCATACATGCAAACAGTGACACATTCAAGGAACCTAACCAATATAAGTAAAATATGTGCTTTTTGTTGAAATAATATTTCGATCTTTTAACTTTTGCGTTTGTAATCCCACTTTTAACAAACAAATTGATTCATCAAAATGTCTAATAGCCCAACAAAGCTTTACTTACCCATAGTTGACTGTGTGTTATTCTCATGACATTGTTATTCTCATGACATTGCTATTCTAATGACAGTGTGATTCTCATGACAATTGGTACGATAGTTTCGACAATAAATCTATACGAAACCGATCAATAATATATAACATAATATTCTATAGCAGTGACAACGCTTCATTGCATACTCAGCGAATAACAATAATCGTGACATCACACATTAGATTATATCTCTTCCATCTGAGTTTTTTTTAGCTGGAAACCGCATCAGCAGACGGTACTTAACATGGTCAACAAAACAATATTCCATCAGACGGAATTTTGGTTACAAGAAATAATTCTGTCAGATCTAGAATCAAATGTATTGCTAGTATCCATTTCAAAGATTAACTGAAAGTTACAAGGCTAACAATGGATATATATTGCAATATTATAATAAAAGGAACATGAATAGACAATATGTCTTAATTACACGTGCATGGAATTAAACAGCATGCCTTTAAATTATTTCTATCACCAATATTTTGAATTTTTGGAATGTTTATACACTACAAAAATGCTTTTGACATTAAAACCAGTATTTTGTACAATATTTGCGTAGTTGATAACGTAGACTGCTGGAACAGATGCGACTTTCACGTAAAAATAAAAAAAAATGTTTAAGAATGAAAAATGCGTCTAGAGGTCTTATTCAAGGAAAGCACACACAGCCGTGGTGGAGGATCGAACCTACGTCCCTCCGATCATGGGGCTCGGTGCTCTACCGCTTGATCACGCGCTATTGTGTATTAATGTATATAAAGGACATTTTCCATTGTTTGATATTGTTTTATATCTACGAATTCATATCCCACATCATGTATGTTTGACTTGTACCTGAGCAAATTTGCCTAGGTTTGGTAGTCGCGTGTCAGAGGTTCGTAATACAGATATATTCTATAAATGGTAACAACTTTAAAAAAAAGCGAAGTACGTCTGATGACATTCCGCTGAAAAAAGTAGTTCAACAGTTGAGTTCCAAGCCGCCAATTATACTAATTCGGTTTGGATATCAATAGTAAAATAATAAACAACTTCGCCCCTGCATGTAATTTGTACCCATCCTACATGTATACAGATGATATTCTCTCTTATATCCTACTTGACCATTGTTCGTCAAGGATTCAGTACTTAAAGTACTTGGATTACACCCGAGAGGTTGGTAGTCTGTCCCAGAACCTGGTATCTTCCGAATCAGGTCTATACGCCGCCGATGAAAAAGCCGGGAATTCTATGCCTGTCCCACAATTCATAGTACTTAACTGTGACGTCATTCAAATGTTCAGTTGAAACGACTGACCAATCAACGTGCTGAAACATTGCTATTTAACGGATCCAATCTAGTCAGCAGTGTCCGTACTGCAGAATAATAGTTTGGCGAAGTGAAGCCCTGTACTTCCGAGGGGTATTATTCTTATACTGGTTGTTGTGACGGGCATGTAATGAGAATATTGACATTGATTCATTCTATCGAGATTGCGATTGAGAAGTAAATTTATAAAAAAAAATAAAAATATTTTTCATCGTTCTCCAGTCCGTTTCCTGTCCTGTGTAGAATCAGTACTAAGTTTTGTTTTCAATAGGCCACAGGGTCACGTTTCGGATCCAATTTGCGATATCTGGTATGAGCGATTGACACTCTATTCACGACACCATCAACACGAACAGACAAAATACCTATCTAGATAGATAATTACATAACACAGTACTATGAACACTTTTTTTCTGTCAATTGATGACCCCTTTAGTATCCCCCGGTCGTCTAAAGATGAAATAGGGGCCGTTGGACTTTCCAGCATTGCGTTATCGCCAAACATATTTGAACGAGGACGAAAAAAATGTGCCAAGCATCAACATAAGTTTTGAATATAAAAAAAAACATGCGGTCAATAGGGGTCTAGGGACGTATCAGCATTGCGTTTCCGTCAAACATATTTGGACGAGGATGAAAATGTGCTTATCATCAAAACAAGGTTTGAATATAACAACAACAAAATATGAAATATTGACGGTTTTGTTGACAATCTCGGAAATATTAAACTATAAAATGACACATCTAGAAATCAATTAAACCGAAGACCGACTAAACTCGTTTCTGTTCTGCAAATTAATTATTTTCTGACACTGAAAAATCCAATAAATCACGAATGCAATTTTTTTGTCAATTCAAACTAATGTTGTTGTTTTTTTAAATTTTGAAATTATTAATCTAAATATTTTAAGCAGCAGCTTAAAAAGAACAGCTATGTTTTGTTGTCATGAAAGTATATTAAAAAACAATGTTGGCTCCGAAAATGTACGATTTTATAGTGTTATATTGGATATTGTGTAATATATTATTTCTTATTCCAACATCGACAAGCATATATAATACTATACAAAACCGTTATAGAATGTAAATTTCTGGCTTTATGCGATGTGTGAGGTATTCGTAAAAGTCTACATAGTTTACCCATTGGTTATAAAAAAAAATCTATTCTGTGACGAGAACATGTGTTTTTATGTGTTTAATTATTTACATGTTATTAAAACATCGTTATTTGATGAGAAACAATGCATAGTTCAAACCAATATAATATTTTTCTTCTTCTTTTTTTTTCTTCTTCTTCTTCTTCTTCTTCATGTATCCAGGCGAATGGTTCATACACACTCGTTACTTTCGCCTGTGAATTGTCTCTTTTGGGGGTAGCTTCGACATATGGAAAAATAGCATCAAACAGTTCATAAAAGAGTCTCAGTCGTGCAATTTTAACAGTAGAAGACAGAGATAGTGCTCTTAACGTTTATCAACTTTCTTTAAAATCGGATGACATTTTCTGCACTAAAATTACATGTTACACACAGCAGGTGACTGGTGCGTTTTCAAAGTCCCTGAATGTATATCTCTCAACTGCATTTTCTGACTCACTTTTCTATTTGAAACAATATATGTAACTCTACTATATCTGACGCCAAATGCATCTTTTTCTTATATTTTCTGACTTATTTTGCTATTTAAAATCAACCATTTTGTCTTTCACGGTATTTCTACCGAATCTGGCACCAAATGCATCTTTTCACTTCATTTTCTGACTAACTGCTCTTTAAAATCATATATTTTGTCTTCCAAATCTGACATTGAGTCCAAACGTTTCTCCCCACAAGCATGCTATCTGAGTTGTATAGCAGCGACGTTTCATCCGAGATTACTGCATGGGCATCTTTGTGCGGTAGCTGACAAACCATTCATCATTGGAAACAAGCTGCAAATGAATTTTGACAATGAGGGTTATTGATGGGATCAGATTCCCCTGATGGTTGTATTCGTGTAATGGGGGCTTTGTACGATGTTTTACCAAGAAGATGTTTAGCGCTATGCTTGACGCCTTCGTACTGTTATTTGACACGATACCGTAGTGTCACAACGGGGCTGCGTTTTACAAAACAACTTACGATAAAAACCGCCGTAAGTCAAATTGGCAATTACATCTTATTTCTTTAAATTTTGACCGACATTTAAAATAATTAAATTTCCAGAAAATATATCATTTTTTACAGGATGCTAGCAATTTTGGATTCATTTTGACGAATATTAAAAATACTATGAATAAATGTTGGTTTACGTTTACGACGATTCTTGTCGTAACTTTTTTGTGAAACGTACCCCCGGGTCCGTTAGCGCAGTCAATGGTGCGTCTGACGACGGACTATCAACCCTGAGATCGTGGCGAGTTGGAATACCGGAACGGCCGTAGTATCCGTGGTGATTGGTTATAGGGTATTACTTCTCACTTTATCGCAGAGTGTTTGCAAGTTACTTGCTGAAGGACGGTGGTTCTACTCAGATTCTTTTTGGTGTCTCGTTCCGCCAATAAAACTTGGTATGCCATAATATAACCTGCAATGTGTTGAAAATTTCGTGAAACCCTTTTCAAACAAACTCTCACTGCTCATTCAAGTGGCCATGCTATCAGTTATTGTTACTTACGGAGTCGGGCGTACTCGAGTGCTGCTTAACAGTGCATGCATGTTTCGTTTTATACATTGTTATAAACAATTGTTTATAATATATTGTTTGCAATACATAAATATAAAAAACAGTATTTGTATTTTTGCTGAAGTTTTCAAAAACAAGAAGGTTTTATGAAGAAATATAGATATATAAATTATTTAGAAATGCCCTGTGCTTTATCTATTATATTTTAACATAGCTTTCCAACATATCAAATATAACTGTTCCATTCATTATTGAATATTACTAAATGTTATAGAGGTTTCACTTAAAAATTACCTCCCTTACATGACGGTAGCAAGATTATTACGCCCTACAAATTAGAGCTGTGTAAAGCGGTTGGGCATTTTTATTGTTAAAAATGCATAAAATGTCATATTTCATTGTGCATATGGGAACATTGGAACATTTTCATGATTTCTGCAAAGTTTGGGTGACAGTGGAAACGTTTTGATGATGCTATAACAGTTTAAAGATGCGTAGTGATACACTGCAACAAATGGGCAGAATTGTCAAAAATGAAGGGGTGCCATCAAACCATCGAAATTGTGAAAAAGCAACCTGGTCAACCCCATGTTTTTTTTTCTGCATATTTGGACCAACAGAGGACTATCTATGGGAATAAGGCACTTTTAGAACCATTGGTAATGTATCCAGTGTTCCAGAAGTGCATGTCTCTATATGTAGAACAGTACAAAATTAATTGGGGTATGAGACGTAAAGTGAGAGTATACGCCATTACACAAGAGATTGTTTATCAAGCAGTTGACAATCATATTAAATTGTAAGAGGCTCTGCCGAAGATTAAGATTTATATTTTTGCCAACGAGTTTAATAAATCTAAATAATAAATGAGCAGGAATTTAAGACTCTTTTTTTTATCATATAACACACAACCGTTTATGTTTCATTTCATCTCTATAGGGAACGATAAAAAATATATTCCTTTCCCAGGCAATGCATTAATTCGTGTTTATGACAGATACATCCGTCTTTAACGTAAGTTTTTCTAATGTGTTTGATAAAACCATTCTGTGTATTATTATGTGTTATATTGCTAGTTGTTAGACAAGTAAGAAATAGACGGGACTAGAGTGAAAGGCGGAGGCAATTATTTTATAATTTTCTAGAATTATCCGAAGCAATTATTTTCTGAGAGAGCACACGGCATTTATTAGAAAACGTTGTTCTCAAAGTGTTTTATTATTTTTACTTTTTGTGTTGAAAACAATAGATTTAATACAAAATTGTTTGTGCGGATGAGATTTCAACATTCGGTTATGCGAAATATTTGAAATGATTCTTTCCGTATGGACAAATTCCAAAATGTTTTGTAATCTTTCTATATTGAAAACATATTCATGAAAAATATTTTGCTAAATTAATGTTTATAGTATACTATAGTTTCACTATTTTCTCATTTCAGTCGTGGTGTTGTGTGCCTCCGCCGACTCTGTGCGGGAGATCATGATTAAGGCTCACGATCTTAACTTCGACAACGGCGAATACGTCTTCTTCAATATTGACCTTTTCAGCAGGTAAGTTTTTGTTTTGAAATATTGATGTTTTGATGTTGTCTTAAGTGGTTGTCTTCTGTGACCGTGTTGTCGTGTGTCGTCTAATGATCTCTAACCTTTCACCGCTGAGGACGTGGGTCCGAAACCACAGGGCTGCGTTTAACAAAATAACTTACGATAAAAATCGTCGTAAGTCAATTTGACATTGTTTTCATGGAATGTTTAAATTTTGATTGACATTTAAACTTATTGTATTTCCAGAAAATATATTATTCTCTGCATGTTTGAGTCAATTTTGGGTTCATTTGGATGACTATTCAAAAGATTATTAATAATTGTTGGTTTAAGTTTACGTCAATTTTTGTCGTAAGTTTTTTTGTAAAACGCAGCCCTGGTCAGTTTGAAAATAATTTTAAATGAGAAAGTTTGCCAGTTATTTGCGAAAGTTCCCATATTCATTCTGAGTTCTCTACACCAATAAAACTGGATATGCTATATTTAACCTATCAAGAGTTGTAAATAGCGTTAGACAGCATTCAAAGAATGTCAGTTGTTTAACTTGGTTTGCATTTACCATAGAGATTATTAACATTGTTATTAACAATTATATAAAAAAATGGCAGTATCTACCATTTTTATATAATTGTCAACGAATTACTTCAACTCAGATTGTCAGAGCCATCACCAATTTACACTTTTATTACAAATCAGTTTTAAGTTTTTTGTTGTTTTTTTATGTTTGTCAACGTAATCCAATAATGTGAAATGGATGAAGAATCAAGAAATGTCTGATCGTAATGATCAACTATTTTTGTAACGATATTACGTCAACAAAAAAGTGACACATTAAAAAAACACACGCTCACTTTGAATGTAGTCGATTTTGGGTTCCACCCCAAGGTGTGGAGAAAAATATGCCATTGGAGTAGAAACTGACTGTGGATACATGTTTTAGCTAGGTACGTCATTGTGGGCTTTTTGGTACTGTTAAGTAGATATTATAATGATTAAATTAAGCATTGTTTAAGCGACTCGTCACCCTGTCGTATAGTACGGGAACCAGACTCGTAATAACATATCGCAATATCTTGATAACATCGATTAATGTATCCGAAGCTCAAAATAGCCGTTCCCGGTTATGCGTGCATGGGAATTTAAAACCCCAGATTCTCGTAAATAGGTTGAATGTAGGGGATACCAACATATTGCCATATCTGGTAAGTAACACAATTTAGCTTGCACGTCGGTGGAGTGTTATCACTGTATGCAACTGGTGCATGCTATCGACTTATACATGTACAGGATGTGATGTCATACAAATGTTATACATCCGTTTTAACATAAGGGACATACACAATCACTTCAAATGTAAATCTCAACCGTTTCATAAGCAGTACGCCGGGCCCGATTAGCTCAGTCGGTTACGCATCTGACTATAAATCCTGGGGTCGTAAGTTCGAATCCCCCGCCCGGCAACAATCTCCGTGATGATTGATATATTACATTGTGTCTCATTATCATTCGTCTCTCACCACTGATTCAAGGGGGAAAGTTATCAGTTACTTGCGGAGACGGGGTGTGCTCGAGTACTGGTTAATCCAAGGAAACAGTGGTTAGGTTAACTGATCGTCTGTTAGCCCTCGATGGCATGAACATGACGCTAGATATTCAATCAGTCAATCAATCATAAGCAGTACCACTTTTTCCTGACATGGATCTTCCTCCATTAATCTACATCAAATGAAACGTAAACCGTTAGATGTATCGTTTTTTGCGATCATTGTTTTATTCTAGAAATTATCGTTTTAATTTCACATCATTATCAGGTTAAGTTTCAGTCAGAGAATTTTGGTTCAGTTACCACGTTAAATTGTTTAACGGAGCAGTGTTCGAGTGAAATTGCCGTAAGGTTTCTCCATGGCCGAGAGGTCTTTGGCGCCTTTTCAAGACATTTACCACTTACCACGAAATTGTGCGTTCGCGACCAGCTCGTCCGAAAAACGTTACGTAAAATAGCTTGTCTGTGACTTGGTGATGGGTGGTGGTTTTACTCAAACTAATTCTGAAGTCTTTTCAAGGTAAGAACGAGGATGGACGCGCCCGTTTATCAGATTAATACCCCCAAAGTGCCGATTCTGCTACTTAACGTCACGTGGTATTGACCTCTGTTGTCACTTATTCTGTTTCTGTACTTATCTATTGTCCGTAAGGTTTTACCCGGCATTCATTCATCTTCGCCAACAGGTGCGGGCGTTTAAACGACTCCTCCGTGCCGCTATTCGTGAGATGCCGAAATGATGCCGATTCAATAATGTAAAGATACCGGATTATCAACAGTATTAGCACTATTTACATTCGGAATCCGAACATTTATTTACGGATATACACGGAATTTCACGAGTGCAAAGTCAATCCTAACGCACAATATGATTAAAATATTCATTGATAACGTTCATGCAGTTATGCTGGCTGTTTTTTTTTTTAATATAACGTGTCTTATTGGACATACATTCAAACCTGTATTAAGCAATCAGTCAAGGGAAGGAGAAAATGTGGCGTTTCAAGACAGGTGGTTTATTAGTACAGGTTAATTTGCTCTGAAAGCATAGAAATGGGAAATAGCAAATGTGGCTGCTTGGGACAAGTTGCTGCTTAATAGAGGTGACCGCTCATACAGGTTTGACTGTATACAAATACGAAAATTTCCTTACGGTTAATGCTGCAATCAGTTATTTTACAAAATATTGTTATTACAGAAATCTAAATAGACAATCAATATTAATAATGATATACTACCTGTTATTTATTGTCAGATAGAAGCAATGTGATATAAGGGACACCTATACAACTATCAAGTAATACAGCGGTTGTTAATGATGTATTGTATTGCCATTTTGTAGCCAATTATCTTATTAAGTTTTCTTCTCTATTAGATTTAGGAGTGTTGCGTTTATTGATAGTGAGAGCGAACGGTAGTATCTATTTCATTCCGATAAATTGTCTAGATCTCTGTAGATATCTTTATTAAAGAATTGACCGCAGCGATAGTTTAGTTGTAATGCGTCCGGATTGTATGCGGAATGTCTTGGATCCGATCCCCGATTTCGTCATAGCAAAAGATTTGAAAAAAAAATGATATTAGAAGCATTCTTGCTTGGTGCCCAGCATTTAGAGGATAGTTCAAGGTCTGGTTGGCCCGTTATCAGTATACTGTGACTGGGTGGGGTATCATGCACGTACCATGTGTCTGCGGCATGTTACTCTAGTATGGCAGCGCTTAGAATACTGTCTCAAATAGACTTCGTCGCGATATAACAGAAAAATTCTTAAAAGAGACGCTTGACACCTTACAACAACAAGAGGAATAAATAATTCACTAAAATGTTTTGATAATTGGTTTTAACTGCTTGGGGTTTAATTTAATTTTATCAGTATTTAAATACCCTCTGGATCCGTAATTATGCAAAAACGACGCGATCTTCGTCAGTATGTAAACACTTACATGTGTATTTATATCAGTTGTAGTTTAGTGGTAGAGCGTCCGCCTCGTATGCGAAAGGTCGTGAGGTCAATCTTCAGTCAAGTCATATCAAAGACTTGAAAATAAATGAGTTTCCTAACTTGATGCTAAGCTCTATGTCTTGTCGGCCCAGTGTCAGTATAATGCAACTGAGCAGGGACGGCATCACACATTATGTCAGTGTTGTTGACAATGATAAGATATATATTAGAGCGTTGAATATTATATTCTATAAAAATAAAAAAATGAAATATCAGTTTTAGTTTTCGAAATGTAAAGTTGCTTTCGGTAAAGTAACTTTGTGAACTGCAAAAGTAGCTCGTGATGTCTCGCGACTTTGAGAATAACCCATGAATAGTTTTTCAGTAGCGGAAACACCATTTGAATAAACCACATATACACGTGCCACGAAATTAAAGTAGGACTTGCTGTATAGACAGGCAATGAAATCGATGCGTGTGCCACTCTCAGTGGTAATTATAAGCCTGCAGCAAGTATCGTCACGACAAACAAACTAATAGAGAGTGCAGAATGACAATTCCATAAAAAAATGTTTATGAAACAAGTGGGACAAAAAACGGATACATAGAATGCTCTAATCTAATGTTTCCTATAGGTTCTACAGGCGATTTCCTGAGTGCGTTGTTGAGGCATAAGCCCGTTCTCTGTTTAAAGGGGTTTTATTTGTGAAGACAGAATAAAGAGCAAACTTTCCTTGTAAATAAATAAATGATTTGAATACAAAATACAAAATGAAGCAATATGGTTTATATAGTAATTGTATAACTTATTTGATATCAATAACAAAATTTGTACATGTATAAAAAATGAGAGTTAGCAAATTCACTAAAGGACTTTGAAAGTTTGTCCTTAAATGTTAAATTGTCTATATACTATATAATCATTTGCATATTTACAATTGATATTGTGAAACTGTTATAATGAAAAAAAAAATGACAAAAAAAAAATGCCAAAAAAAATCATTAGATAAATATTTTTTGTCAGTAAGCGAAAATGTATTTTGAAACTATTTTCATATCTGTATGTAGAATTGTCTCCATGTATAATCTGTTGTCGAAATACAAAAAAATATATTATACATAAATTGGATGTTCGACAAACGAACAATAGACAGTGTTTGATGAGCTCGCGTCTCTATTTTGTGATAATTAAACTTTCCACTATGTTTTATAACTTTTAGTTATTTTCAGCAGCGTTTGCATTCAACTAGTAAGAAAGGCTCTGTCTCTATTCTCTCTTTGTCAACTTTTCTCATTCTATCTCTCAGACAATTTGTTTTGGTTTTTGTGAGAAAGCTATTTTGTGGTGATGGTTAATTATTCAGTCTGTAATTCTGGTATCATTTGTATTTGTATTGGATATATATAAGCATGTGTGCGTGCGTGCGGGTCTGTATCTGCTTTGCTGTTGTTGTTTAATGGGGGTTAACGCCAGTTTCAACACAGTTCAGGTAACACATGACAAATTCAGCTCTTATTTGTTGAGAAAAAACTATCGTTATCCAGCAAGTAACTGGCAAATATTCTCACATAAGGTTTTTTGGGGCTAGCGGGACTCGAACTTACGACCTTGGCGGTAAGAGGTAAGAAAGCTTGAGACGGTGCCTAAGAGCACACGGGCACGAAGGACCCCTTAAACATGTATACGTAGAATGTGTATGTATTGTTATGGATGAACACTAGATGAAAGACGGATGAGAGTACATTAAAGAATAATGACCACAGGCCAATTTAATATATTTTTAGTTTATACTATGATTGACAATGCATCCCGATCTCGCTCTGTACATATATCGATTTCGAGGATATGTATTGTGAAAGATCATAGGATTGAACCTGCAATCGAATCCGTGACCTCTCGCATGAACGGTCAACACTGTATCCACTGCTCTACCGCGCCGTTTTAAATAGTGTTATTCAAATTAGAAGGAGTATACTGTCATCGCTTATACAGTCACTTCTGAATATGTAGGCGAATGGTTACTTAAGCATTATATGGGAGGTGGTCCTAATGGACATCTTCAGGAGCCTAGAAAAAAAACGTAAACCTAAACCAAAATAGTTTTAATTTAGAATTAACAAATGTTGACGTTATTAAAGGTTGTAATCCTTCTCGCAAAATAAACTCATATAAATTAATCCTGTGAAAACTCGCTTTATGTACCTACTCTTGGCAGATTATTGCTCAGACGGTGATAAAAAAATACGCCTGCGATTTCCCCATGCGTGCGTTATTTATAGAACGCCGTGTAATTTGCAGCTCTTCTTAATAAAGAACAGAATTGGAACTTCGTATCACCGACGTCAATTTATCATTATTAACGTGAACAATGCATCGAGGAATGCTATGATTTGTAGAAAAGGTGCTCTCTGGTTCAACCCATGTAAATATATTTCATGTTTTTTTTACAAAATCTTTCAAAATTTAGCAGAAGAGCGAACAACGGCGTAAGAAGAAATTTAACTCAGTTGGGGAAATTTGGAGAAATGCCGAAACTTTGACACAGTGTCAGTTACGTAATTCTGCCGCCATTTTTGTTGTTGTTGTATAGGTCTCACTACACAGTTGAATTTAGTTCTTTATTCTATATAAAATAAGGTCTAGGATTTCAACGGTAAAAAATGAATTCCATACAGAATTTTTTTAAGTACTTTTTTTTTCATAGCAGGAATGTATACTCATATAAAAATGCACTTTAACTGGTAGGTTGACCACGTTGGTTTTTTAAAGAGGGTGCAGTGACACCCTGAGGTTTTTTAAAGAAAGAAGACCTCAAATTCTCATAAATACATGCATATGTTGAAATCCTATAAAAGTCACTTTTCTAACACCAGTGATATCTTATTGCAGTATATGCTATACCAACTTTTCTCTTCTCTTCTGCAGCAGGAAATCACAACGACTATAAGCAATTTTGAAGATATTTCATAACCAAAGTAGATAGGCCATTTTATTAGCGTAAGAATCGTGTTACCGTGGGAGAAAGTGGGCGTGACTGTGTAGTGAGACGTATAGTGTTTAGCGAAGCTACGTTTCACGACGGTCCCTACTTGAGACAGTATTCTGAGTGCTGTCACACTGGAATATCCGGCCACAGACACGTGCTTTGACACAATTCCTAGTCACATTATACTAACGCCGGACCGACCACACCTAGAACAATACTTTAAATACTGAAAGTCAAGCGATGAAGCTGCTAGTACCGTTTTTTTCCCAAAGTCTTTGGTATGACCCAACCGGGGCTGCTGTTATTTTGAAATCGCACTATTTCTAACAGAAATACCTTTTTTTATTTAAACTATATCGATTGATGGTGTGGCGACGGAAAGGGAGCGCGACGTTGGATATTTAGGTTAACCAGATTTGAACTCACTAATCGTCTCACACCACCACATTTACCATATTGCTCCATTTTAACATTATGTTCAAAACACAGTAAAAACAACAACAAAACCTGCATCATATGTCTGGGCTTAAATTCTTTCCTAATTCAATATCAGCAGTTGTAAACAGCATCATACATTGATAAGTAGTGTTTTTTTTTGAGATTCGCCTGACCCGATTAGCTCAGTCGGTTACGCGTCTGACTATCAATCCAAGGGTCGTGAGTTCGAACCCCCCGCCCGGCAACAGTCTCCCTGATGATTGATATACGACATTGCGTCTCATTATCATTCGTCTCTCACCACTGATTCAAGGGGGAAAGTTATCAGTTACTTGCGGAGACGGGGTGTGCTCGAGTACTGGTTAATCCCAGGAAACAGTGATTAGGTTATCTGATCGTCTATTAGCCCTCGTTGGCATAAAAATGACGCTAAATATTCAATCAATATTCATTTTTTTAGATTCAACTGTTTGGTGATACTTATCAATTTTCCAGAGAATTGATAAAGAAATGTTTATTTGTGACAAACGGTATTCATGTATACATTTGTATATTTATATTATATGTGCATGATGTCAAAAATAAAAAAAACAAATACACATACAAAGAAACTAAAAACACATTTTAAGCGTAAAAAAACGAAAAGACAGAAAAATAAGTTTTATATGTAAAAGTAAGAATTATTCCTCGTCCTACATTGATGCATATAGACACGGTACTACATGTCACTTACTGAAGTCAGATTGTATGGCAGCAGTACAAATACAATGTAGCTCGTTATTCGACCAATATCTATATGACAATAACACCAGATAAATTAATAAGGCCACACTTGACCAAGAGACAGCAGACGGACATTGATGGCGTAATGGTCATCATCATTTGCTACATTGATTGGTTGTCACATGATATCCTGTGTTTCGAAGCCTCGTATTTTCATTGCAAAGATGAAATTACGATGATTGTCATATCTGCTCTATGTCAGACCCAGTGTCTCCGTCATCAGTGCGAATATTGTGTACATGCTCAAATGCAAAGATGGAAGGAAGGAAAGGGATGGGTCAATGGCATTATCAGACTCAGTCTCTGTTTATACATGTATGTTGAAAGATTTGAGTGCTCTACAAATCGCTTGAAAATGTTTAGGATCGGTAGACAATTGAGCATGCACACTTTTGCCCCAGCGCTTGAATTCCAACTTGTGGAGAACTCTGAACTGTCATGCGTGTATGATCGCAGGAAGATTGATGATAATTAATCGAATAAAATGACAAAGATCCCCGTCTTGATACGGTCAGTAGCAAAACCATTACTGGGGACTTGCTGAAACAAGGTTTAGCGAATTATTGGTGAATCCAACCTCTTTCTTTTCCCAGCCCCATCATCACTTCTTAAGCCAGGGCGGTGTTAATCAATGTTGGCCAGATCGACTATCCTCTTTCAACAAAATACGCGTACAGATAATGTAAAGCACAAATGTTCTTTGTTGAATCGGGGCGGTAGTGTATTTGCCCGCTCACGCCAGCGGCTCCATGTTTGATCCCCAGCTCGACACAATGCCTCTCAAAACGACAGGTCTCGTTGCACAGTAGCACAGATGGTTCATAGGGTCTGTGTTTTTTTGTTTTTTGCTGCAGATGAATAATGCAGAAGCTGACATAGAATATACTGCAATAAGACATCACTAGTGTTAAAGAAGTGTATAGGAGTTAAACAGCCGCACATTTATAAGCATTTGAGGACTTCTTTTTTCATTGCACTACCAGTTATTGTGAATTTTAAGAGCGGATATATTTCTGCTTTGAACAATTATTTCTAAAGTAGATGCTGTGTGGCAAATACGTTTACCGTTGATATCCTAGACTTAATTTTAACAACAAACAATGTTCAACAGTGTCTTGAGACCTTGAGATCTTGAATCACTCATTGTCAATGCAATACCATGAGTAAATAAGGCAGTACAGGACACCAGAGAGCAGGCCGTAATTAGTGTTACACTGGACATCATTGTATTGATTGGTTGTCACGTCATATCCTGTTATTGGAAACATGGTATTTTCATTGTATGGCTTATATTACGATGTCTGTCTGATGGCTTATATTACGATGTCTGTCTGATGGCTTATATTACAACGTCTGTCTGATGGCTTATATTACAACGTCTGTCTTTTGGCTTATATTACAACGTCTGTCTGATGGGTTATATTACGACGATGTCTGTCTGATGGTTTATATTGCGACGTCTGTTTGATCGCTTATATTACGATGTCTGTCTGGTGGCTTATATTACGACGATGTCTGTCTGATGGCTTATATGACGACGATGTCTGTCTGATGGCTTATATTACGAAGTCTGTCTGAAGGCTTATATTACAACGTCTGTCTGATGGCTTATATTACAACGTCTGTCTGATGGGTTATATAACAACGTCTGTCTGATGGCTTATATTACGATGTCTGTCTGATGGGTTATATAACAACGTCTGTCTGATGGCTTATATTACGACGATGTCTGTCTAATGGCTTATATTACGATGTCTGTCTGATGGCTTACATTACAACGTCTGTCTGATGGCTTATATTACAACGTCTGTCTGATGGCTTTTATTACGATGTCTGTCTGATGGCTTATATTACGACGATGCCTGTCTAATGGCTTATATTACGATGTCTATCTGGTGACTTATATTACAACGTCTGTCTGGTGGCTTATATTACAACGTCTGTCTGATGACTTATATTACGACGATGCGTGTCTGATGGCTTTTATTACGATGTCTATTTGCACATTTTCAACCTCAGACCTATGACATATGCACGAATGTGGGGAAAAACGAAGTGGGGATAGGCATAAACATTGTTATACGATTTAACCTATTAGCTGAGATTACTTAAAACTTTATTAAACGTCGCTCTTCTCCCAAGTGTCATATCAAAAACCAAGACTATGCGTTCAGATTTAAGAAGGAATAAGAGCAGATAAGATGACTGTTATTGGCATCGTCACGTGATTTATGACATTTGATGAGATTGTCTAACATACGTAGGCGTATATAACTAAGAATGCATCAAAATGAATAAAAGTGGTTCCGCATTTGCATACAGACAGTCTGATATTGTTAAATAGGCAAATAGATTTAAGTCGCATTATATAAAGTTTAAGACTACACTGTAATATCTCCTCTGTTAAGAAAGGGACTATTTGCTTGCTGGGTGAGTGTATCCTTGTGAGATGGAACAATTTAACCTATGGGTCAGCATTTCATTCATGGAAGTCCACACGATGCTCTGCCGATTTTTCCGTTTAATTCTGTCACAAAGGGTCAGATTATTCTATCCCTCATGGACAAGTCCGCAGAACAGATCCCGCTCTCCCGATTGGGTCCGTTAAACAGCAATGTTGGGAAAGCCACATTTGAGCACGTTGATTGGTAGTTGCTTCCGGGAAAAGTTTGAATGACGTCACAGTTTTATAGGCGTTCAAGTGCTCTGAATTGTTGGACTGATAACCGGTCTTTGATAAATATTCATGATCATTTTGGCGGTAATCAGCAATGTAAAACTTGAATAAGCAGAGACAGGGCTTCAGTTTAGTTTATACTAAGTTATTTTAGCTCGATTGCTATGTAAGCTCAAACTTATATGAACCGCTCTCGAGTCCGCTTCCTGGGTAGAACCAGTACTGAGTGTTGTTTTCTGAGAGGCATCGGGTCAATCGGGGGATCGAACTCGCAACCTCTGGCGTAAGCGGCCAACACTTTATCCATTACACTACCGCCCCGCTTAAAAAGCTTGGGTTTTGGCTTTACGCCCGGCTAATACTCTAGATCTACATTGTTTAGCCAACTGTTTATTAAAACCAGAAATAAGCTTAGTTTTTTTTTCGAATATGGCAAAGGAACTAAACCAGTACATGTTTGCCACTTCCAGCGAATAATTGGCATATTGTTAAAGAAATTACAATCAAATGGCTTATATCTACTGATAAGCATCACTTCAGTGGGATAGTAAACTCCCGTGATGTTTCTCAAGTACGTTTAAACAAGTCCTTTGAAACTACGTGTTGTTGTATATATTGACAAATCATATTACTGTTGTACTATGGCACTTGTATTATTTATGTTAAAGACGTGTCAATGTTAATGAATTTAGGAGTCAGTTTGTCAGCTCTGGACAGTGTCCAGGGAGAGAAAGCGTCGGCAGCATGCTGTGATAAGAATGGAAGAATTGCTATTGCTTATACATGATATTCTGGTGAATCTGAGTGCAAGGAGTTAGGAAACTGGTTTCGACCGAACATCATCTAAAATAATTACCTCTCTCTATAATACAATTGTGAAATAAATAGTTTAAAACGAAATAACTTATTTTGAGTTATATTTCTTTAGTGTTTGCTAAAGCTTACTTCGACAACGTCAAACCACCATAATTAATTCCAGGATATTGGAAGTTCATTGAATTTCATACAATTTACATGTATCTACTTAAGCACTAATTGAATTGTCGGTTTTAACATACAGGGCAACGCAAACGCCGCCGTGGTGTTCTCTCCGGTGAATTCGTTCTTTAATTAATAAACATGTGTATTACGATTGAGATTTTATTGGGATGGCAAATCCGTATTTAATTGTTCAATTAGATGTCTCCGAACACACTTGAGAGGTACTCATATTTTCAGCCATTTACCGATTTGTATTTAAATAAATTGCCTCAAGTCCGTTTGTGTCATCAGATGTTTCTTTTTAATAAAAATGCCACTCCGTGAGGCGTCTCGCCCGTGTTATTAGTGCTGGTCCTTTTGACTCCATTCACTATATCTTCTCGTAGTTTATACTTATCCATATCTGGCAGGGAAGTATATACCTGCCTCATAATTCGTAGCAATTGAACAATTTCTAAACTATTACGCTATTCATACTTTGCTTGAAGCAACTGATCAATCAGCTCAAAGGTGCCGCCATTTAACGGGCCGAATCGGAAGAGCTCTACAGTCTTTATTACAAGGCAATGACGTCATTTAAATTTCACTGAAGAAACTAGCCCATCCGCGCGCTCTTGTCTTATTACAATGTCACGAATCCAAACAGGGGCCTCTGGGTTCATTCTACAGACAATATAACAAGACGGTCACGTCATTCGAATTTCGCCGAAGCAACTGACCAATCAGTGTGCTTTTATCTAATTACAATGTCTCGGGCTCAATCGGAAGAGCTGGGTTCTATTTACAGTCCACTCAACAACAACAACAACAACAACAACAACAACAACAACAACAACAACAACAACAACAACAACAACAACAACTTTTATTCAGCATAAAGCAAAATTATGTTGCTTCTAGCCTACGTAAACATACGTGGTTTAGATTTACTTGCTCACACGAGAACGCAGCGTTTGTAAGCTTACAAACCAAACATTGTGTATAGCATATGTTTGCTACTACTAACCTAAACATTTTGTATAGTATTACTTAATGTTTGCGTCACTTACGTAACAGTACAGAACTTCGATGACTTGAACCCGACTGGACTGAAAAAAAAAGTTCGTGTTAAGGGTTGTTCTAGCCAAATATTGTTCATCATCATACCATACAGTTTTAGTTTTAAACTTATTTATTTTACTTTGATTGTGAAACAAGTTCTTACAACTTAGGTAGGCAAATCACGCTCGAAGTCTCCCTGGTTAGAACAAGTACTAAGCATATGCAGAAAAGTGTCTTGCTCAAGGACACCGCACATAGTTGTGGCTATACCATACATGTACAGGTATATACATCGAAATCGGAATTCGACAGGGACCAGATAAGTGGTTCGAGCTATATGCGGTTTTCGAACCATTAGTGTTCGAGTTAACGAAGTTCTATTGTATTTAATTTATAAGATCCCTTAGAAACACAAAATGCAACTAAAGTAAGAACATAGCAATCGGGTTTATTATGTCATCGGTATGATCCCATATTGACACAATAATTAAAGAAATATTTTTCACCCGGTGATATTTTATTCTTTCTGTTTACCATGTACACATGTTACATGTATTCCTTCCAAAGTAGTAAACTAATATAGTGATTAATTAAAATTATACATTTCAGCAAAAATGAAAGCAAAAAGCCTTGGTACCGTGAAGGGGACACCACGGAGAGAAACGAGAAAGCCAAAAAAGCGTATGAAGCCCTCATGACGGTGACTCTTCGCAAACCAACAAGTCCTGAGTACAAAAACTTTAGTAGGGAGGTGAAAAGAAGAGCTAAAGACAGATACAAGAACTTTACATACGGCGAAGAAGAGGTGAGTTAAACGTTTCTGACAGTGTAAAACCCTAAATTCATTCGTATACATGTGACAATCGACTTGTTATGAGAAGTAAAACCAACTGATAAAGATGTTGTGATCGCTCGCGTCTTCACTTGAAATCTCACGAAATTTCGTTTTCAAGTAACTTCCATTCATCTCAGAAATACAAATCATAATCTGTTCTTTGGATAATGGAATTCCCTACAAATTGTGTTTAAATTTGTTGAAGCACTAAAACTGGACAAAATTTCTAAACTGCAACTTAAAAGTCAAGGAAAGTATTTCAGACAGCAATATTTTAAAATCAACACGATTTTGCGTGTTTAGAACAGTATAAAATATCTTATGTTGCAAACACCTTACATTTTATGTTGAATTAATCGGTAATCTGTGAATTCTGAGTGATTTATTTGCCAAAGTCGCTGTTTTATAAACATTTAGTAGAGAGATGCATGTTTCTTGTCCTTTTATATCAGTCCGTGATGTAACGAAATGGTTTTCATTATACACTCCGTAAAAACAGTTATGCAAACTTGGTGTATTTACGTTATAAAAAAATGAAAACTGTTAAAATGAAAAAATGAGCCAAATCCATTATCAAAGAAATACAGTAGATATGTCAGTAATATGTGTTTCCACCTTGGTGTTATTAATTTATCTTCGACTATATCAGTTATGGTGTTAAGTTGATCTAGGCGAGTTCATATGACATCTTTCGATAAGCTGTCTCACTTTTTTATCCAATCAGCGTACAATTTCGTTAAATCAAAGATCGACATCTCTTACCTAATAATTAGGATACTTTGTTGACGTATATAACTCCATCGTCGGTGGTCGTGTCGGCGGCTTTTGGTTAGAATTTGAAGGAATAATCGGTTAATCGAACAACATTACTTAATAGACAGACTTGTGATTTCCCCGTCTGCAGATTGTTCTGAAGTCTTCAATAGATCATTCCAAGAAAAGAGTAGGTCTTCACATTGGATGCTTGGCCCAATTAGCTTAAGTGTCCCTATTAGAGTGTCCATACTTTATGTTTGTTTTGTTTTTGTTTTGGTTTGTTTTTTGTTTTTTTGTTTTTTTGTTTTTTGTTTTTTTTGGTGGGGGGGGGGGGGGGGCTGGTGTTTTTTGTTTTTTGTTGTTGCAATTTTCCAAAAGTGAAACAGTTTGTGTCTAATTTTATGGAGACATCCCTACTTCAGTATTCATAATATTGATAAGTAATATTCAACATTGCCGACAACGACGGAGATACATTTGAAGTGACTGTATTCCATAAGTATTATAGCTTGTTGACAGTTCGTCGATTGTGCTCTATTGTAAACAATTTCCAAGCGTTTGTCCTACTTTTCACATTCAATGTAAAGTTCAAGCTGACACCACTATTGTGGACAGTAGTTGCTGAAAACGGCCCGCTCATTGACTTACAAGATTCAAGATTCAAAATTCTTTTTTCAGTAAGTCAAACATATAATATTTCTCATTACGTACACATTCAGATAATAAATGTAACACATGCAGATAATAGATCAATATTATGTTAGATTCTACTAAATTAGAAATATACGTTATTTAAATATATATTTTCTCTAATAATTTCTGAGGTTGGACAAATATAAATTAAACATTTAAATACTTTGTCAAATATATACTTTAGTAGATCAACGCAAAAAGAAAGATATGTATTTTGATTATGCAAGGAATTACGAGCACTAAACGCTTGATGAATAAACTGACACAAATTGAACAGTTTCAGTATAAACATATTTTATTGGATTTATGATTGCAGCAATGTGGTTGGTCAACAAGTTCTCACAACATTAGTAACGGCCCTTTCCCCTAAAATATTACAAATAATTAAAAAAAAGTATGACATGGCAAACACAGTCATGATAAAGGGTTAAAGTTAATACAAAAAGTTAATACAAAATGTAAAGAGACTAACCACAGTGTGTACACAATTATCCATCAGTTAATACCAGTTGCAATAATAGAATCTGTTTTTTTTTTAAAATCAGTAATATCAATTCAATTTGGTTCTTATAAGGTTAAAAAAAATAGAAGACTGGAAAAGGAATAGGGAAGCAATAGATGCATTTAGACACTATGCAGACTTGTAACACAACAATAAATAAAGGTTTACCCGGTATGATCTGAGTTGTTCTCATTAAAGTAACTGTTTACATATTCTATATATATATCAATATGGATTATAAATGTTTATCAATAGTTACAGAAAGCTTTTTTTTCTTATTGGATATAACAATGCTTTTATGAAGGATTTCTTAATTAGTACTCGGATTCAAATCTTTTTGAAAATTTAATAAACTGTTGTACAGCTTTAAATATTTTAGTATTATCATCGTATGCAAGATTAGAGTTGCCATATAAAATTAAACCTTAAACCTTTTGGGTGGAATGCTCTAATTGAGCTAAAAAAATCAATTCTTGAAGCGACATATGAGTCAAATTTAAAAAAGTAGTGCTCAGCATCTTCAGTCAGATATTCACAAGTACAGACGGGATTATTTTTTAAATGGTTTAAATACATATCACTATTCAAATTACTGCAGTTGTTTCTTATTCTAGCATGCAGAGTTGATAAGTATCTGTTTCCCTCCGAGTACTAATTTGGAGGTTTTTTAGATGACATTCTTATATTGTTTTTAAAGACAGATATACTTGAGTCAATTTAACAGGACTGAATACTTCTTACTTTGCATTAACTCAATGAATTTTATCATACTTGGCCGTTTATAATAATACGATTTAATAAAGCTTTTACGGATATCATGATAACTAGGACATATAAACAAAAAAATGGTATTCATCTTCTATGTCGTTAAATTTACATAGAGTGCAATAACGCAAGTTGACAATAGAACTTCAATGGCTCGAACACGACGGAACTTAACAAAATAGTTCGAATAAAGGGTTGTTTGAGCCAAATATTGTACAACATCCAGTCATACATATTCATTTATACACATCGAAATAGGAATTCGGCCGGGACAAGAGACGCAGTTAGAGATATATTTTGTGTTCCAGCGATCCGTGTTCGAGCCAACGAAGTTCTACTGTATATTACTGTATTGTAAATAACACGTTTGGTCTCAATACAATTTAAAAATGCCTAATATGCAATATTCAACTTAGGGTCGCGGATAAGTGTGTATCATATACTATCCACACCTTTGCCCGTACTTTTATTAAACTGATTCTCATAAAAAGAGGATTATACTAATCTGTTACCTTTAAGTCTCCTCAGTGGTTAAGACCTTATTTTAAAGCAAGCCGGTAATTACGAAAAGATGACACTAAAATCAGACTACTGCGCACATAAAGTCGTTATCCGCTATTTATAAGACGGTTTACTTGCGCCATGATCACTTTACAATGTGTTGCCAAATATTTGAAAGTGGTGATTCGAGCAGAATCGCCATATAAATTGAATTTGTTGATTTCTGAATAAATGTGTCGGTTATCCTTACCGTAATCAAGTTATTTGATATTTCAATATAAATCCTTACCATACTGTATGACTAATGTATCCATGACTAGAATAGTTTCCAATTTTTTCCCAGTTTTATTGTCCAATATTAATAATTACTTTCCTTGCCCACTTGAGCCAAATAATCACCTGAGCGTTTTTTTTTTGTGATCTATCGGTGTCTGTCGTTCGTCCGCTCGTCCGTTGTCTGTCGTTGAAACGGTGTTTAAACGGGCCATTCTGTACGTTGTAAACTGTAAGTTGTTTGTAATCTTAGATATTTAAACATGTTCGGATCACGCAAAATGCTCTTGAATTAAGATATTGAGATTTAAACGAAAATTTATCGTAATTTGTCGTTATTTTAGTTGCAGTATATACATTTTGTAATCACAAGTACATCAACAATTTTAAACACAAATTTATGGGAATTGTATTGTTTTGATGACAATTTCGTTCTGCAGCGTAAGAATTTGGTTTTGACATGAATTGAAGTTAAGATAATTCAAAACGAGATTTTGTGTGATTACGCAAGCGTTCACACAATATCACTCACTGCCTTTTCTTCTCTATATAATTCCTGTATTTCATATACGAGCAATCAATCCCCCCCCCCCCCCCCCACCACCTCCACCCCCTCCCAAAGTCTCGCTGTTTTCTAACAGACCTATAAATAAGGCGACGACAACGATTTTGGCATTTAATTACATTCCACCGCAACAGCTGATTACTTTATCTTATTTCCTATAGTCTTATAATAGCGTAAATGTAGTTAAGGATATGTGGAGAAGAACGATGGCCATAAGCCGTCCATCCTCTCGCTTATTGATTGTGACGACAGCAGCGTATGGATATTTCCCGGCGAAATTATCAAATGGATGAGAATGTAATTGCCTACTTAACCCAAACAAAGATTATTCACGACACTGCCAATGCACCCTTATTCGTTTCCATACCACGCGCGATGAAATTGCGAAAAAAAAGAAGACATGCCATTCCCAGTCTTGACATAAAATAAAAAGACACGACGATAAACGTTAGAATGGCGTGAGCAATTAAGTGTTTTCGCTTCAAATTACTTACAGACGAATTTGGTTAGGACTGCTTATATTTGTTTCAGTTTTCAGAAACGGATGAGAATCACAATTTGTTGGGTTTTTTTTTTAATATAATGGAGTTTCTTACAGAAGGACAGTGGTTCTACTTATATATCAAACGAAGGCTTTATTTATCAAAAGTTTTGAAAAATAAATATTAAAATGTCGTAACGAGCAATCTGAACACTTCCTGCACTGTTTTCCACTCTGTCAGTTAATATAAACATAATTCACCCAATAATTCAAAAGCCTTCTATATTAGGTGTCCAAAGGCGTCTATATTAGAGGCGTCCAAATGAGTCTATTTTAGAGGTATCCAAAGGCGTCTATATTAGAGGTGTCAAAAGGCGCCTATATTAGAGGCGTCCAAAGGCGTCTATATTAGAGGCGTCCAAAGGCAAAGGCGTCTATATTAGAGGCGTCTAAAGGCGTCTATATTAGAGGCGTCAAAAGGCGTCTATATAAGAGGCGTCCACAGGCGTCTATATTAGAGGTGTCCAAAGGCGTCTATATGAAGTTGTTGTTGTATGGTGTTTAGCGTCTATATGAAGTAAAGGGTTAAGATGGAACCTAAATAGATTGAATAATTAATATAGTTACACTAAGTCTTGTAAGATTATTTTGATGAGCAAAAGTAATTTAGTTCATCATGTAATCTGTTCACATCTGACGTTTCAGATTAGCCTTGATGTAGCAGCTCCCGCTATCTATCGACCAGTTTTCATAAAGGACGACAATAACAAAAAAACAAAAATTAATATTATGACTTACTTGCAGAAGGACGGTGATTCTACTACGATATATTGTGAGGTCTTCTGCCAAAAATAAATTAGGATGTCAAATATAACATGTAAAGTGTAAAAAAAGGGCGATAACCACTAACACAATGTCATAAAAAAGAGAAAAAAGATGTATATTAATGGTTTAAAAAATATTTTTTTGCCTTATCAGTTTTTTGGTATAATAAAAACAATTATTTACCACTAGTTTTATCAAATGAATTATATATATGTTGTTTAAGGTGGAACCTAGAGACTGAAGTATCGATATGGTTATACGTTCATTTATGTTAGATTGAATGAATGCATGAATGAATGAATGAATGAATGAATGAATGAATGAATGAATGAATGAATGAATGAATGAATGAATGAATGAACGAACGAAGAACGAACGAACGAACGAACGAACGAACGAACGAACGCACGCACGAATGAATGAATGAATGAATGAATGAATGAATGAATGAATGAATGAATGAATGGGTGAAATTGATGAGTAACAGAAAATTAACATTGCCGTGTGTCCCCATAATCTTGTAACATCTGACATTTGAGATTAGCCTTTATAGGTGTTTGCACACCATTGATTTTTGTTCTTTATTCTATAGTATATAGAAAAATTTTGAAGGCTTCTCATTCATAGATACCCAAACGAAAGAAGTGAAATTTAATTGTTTTTGTTCGTCGGCCTCCGCACTACCAATATATGATGAGAAACGTAGGCGTCACGGGTCATGCAAGAGATTTTTATTCTGTTCAATATGTACACTGTTAACAAAGCGAAAGTAGACCTCCAAAATCATGTATCAATATCCCAATTTGCAAGCATCAATTGTGTTTTCTAAATTCACAATTCAAACATGACAATTCTATCAAAATGTTCAAAATATATCAATAATACCATTCAAATAAAAAAATGGGCATTAAAATAAGGAAAATGCATTTTTAAACGGAAGAAGAAACAAGCATTTATAATATTTCAAATGGTGGTACTATGCCTCTATGACGTGTTGTTACATCAGATTTTTTTGCCTTAAATAACTCTCACTTTTTATTCACTTTCAATTTTCTAAACAAATTTGATAATTATCATAATGACAACTAACCTTTATGACTTGGATTTGATCGAAATGTTTGCGTCACATGTCATATTTCAATATCATAAATACGAATTCACTGTATCTATATGATCCAACGGGTTTATGTATAGCGTGTGAGTAGTCATGAATCATTAACTGGATCCTACTCGTATAAAGCTATCAGTTCATGTATGTAAATTTGTCCACACTGTCCAGATGTGTTGCATGTAATTCCATAGTATATAAGTCACGGTCGACACCAAATTTATTGGTTTGGCAGAGGCCTTGATATTGTATTTATGGTTCGCATTGTAGCTAGGCGCACTCGCCGTAGTCTGGTCTGTACATTTATGTCTTGGTTATTCACAAATAATTATCTCCATATATATATATATAATTATAATGAAACATTCGTTTTTTTTTCTATTTTATAAAAGATAATGAAATGCTTTGTAGTAATTCCACTGGGGCCTACATGGTCAATTGTCTAAGGCCAAATCGTCTTATGGCCTTAAGCACCATTCAAACAACTGATCCTTTTTTGTACAAATGAATAGCGATTATTTTTGACATTTTTTCTTTAACTTAATTACTATTCTGATCCATTTTATTGGGGTCCAACGCCACTTCAACAGATTTCAGGTTATATCTGGCTTATCCAGTTTCATTGGTGGAGGGAGACCTCAAAATGAATCCGAATAGAACCACCGTCCTTCCTCAAGTAACTGGCAAACTTTCTAACATTTTTTTTAGCGAGCGGGGCTCGAACCTACGCCGGCGCCTTAGACATTTCGGTCACGGGGGATTCTATATTCTGATCCAAAATAACGACATCGGTTGCATGATGTCGGTGGTTTTATTGAGGTTCGTTTTGTTCTCCCCCATCAAAAAAACTGGATCAACCAAAATTATTTAACATGTCATGTGTTTGGAAATGGCATTAAACCCCATTAAAGCAACTAATCCTAGTGTTTTAGACATAAATACTGACTGTTCATGACACACTTCTATGAACTAATTTACCATTCTCATCCAAAATACCGAAAACGGTTGTATACGGTTCTCCCAAGCAGTGTTCACCATTCCCACACTCCTTAAATAGAAATATATTAATATTTTATACTATCTTGACATTTCCACGTACACCTTAAATAGATCGTTTACATATTTCATCGCAGCAAGAAACCCTGATTTAGTGACTGGAGTAATTACATTTTTGTAGCTTATTGTCTTGAACAAGGAAAGCTTGCAATAGAAAATGATTTCGGTGAAGAAACAAGCTTTCAAAATATATTAAGCTTAAAGCTCATCAGAAAATTCCGTTATAACTTCGGAACAAAATATTTGATAATCTAATAACATCAAAGTACCTTAAGTACTGAAAGACAGGCTTTAATAAATATCCATACGCCTCCCTAAGTTGACTGATATTATTGTAGCGTTTGGTTTATTTTATGTTTTTTTTAAAAAAAAAATGACACAATACAATGTCCAAAATATATCTTTATCGTTCGATTTTTTCTACTTGCATATATATGAAATACATGAGAGAAATAATGAAATTCGAATGATAAAAAGGAGTTCCTATCGCGTATGATCAATTCGACGGTGATAAACACCGCAAAACTTAATCACGACGCCACAAGCCGGACTATGCCTATGCATAAAGCCCGGCTTAGGCGGAAATAATTTTATTGATACTGCCTTGTCTTATGGTATGACGAGGTGTGCGAGAACGAGAGTGAGTGCACTTATTAACCCGGGTTAATCTCACTGATTGTGACCTTTGCTATTGACCCCTTCAAGACGGTGACCCCTATTGTAGCCTCTTATTTAAATCAAGGAATTATATAGAGAAGGAAAGGCAATTGACTGAGATTGTGTGAACGCTCGAGTATTCACGCAAAATCTCGCAATATATCGCTTATAAATATCTTAACTAACATTCATCTCAGGAATACAAATCAAAATTCTTACACTGCAGAATGATATTGTCATCATTCCCAGAAATGTGTGTTTGAAACTGTTGAAGTACTTGTGATTACAACATTTGTATACTGCAGCTAAAATAACGACATATTACGATAAATTCTCCTTTAAACCTCAATATCTTAAATTCAAGAGCATTTTGTGTGATCGAAACATGTTTAAACATAAAAAATTACAAACATATTACAGTTACTGGACAAGAAATCAGTTGCTGTGAATTTTGAATGATTAATTTGCAAATCAAGAATCTTGTTCATTCTACCTTGTCATATGATATGACGACGGGCAAAGAGCGAAGATGAGATGTTCTGTTGGTTACATATTTATAATTTTAAATACCAAAGATATGAGGGTCCACCGTGGCCGTCTCAATGTCACTTACCTCTCACCGCTTAGGTCGTAGGTTCGAGTTCTGCTCGCTCCAAAAACTTTATGTGAGAAAGTTTCCAGTTACTTGCGGAAGGACGGTGGTTCTACTCAGTCTGACTCAGTCTGGGGTCTTCCTCCACCAGTTATACTGTACATACCATATATAACCTGAAATGTGTTAAAAATTGCGTTAAGCCCCATTCAAAAAAAAAGTACCAAAGATAATAATGTTATATTGAACAATAACAAACTAAAATAAGAAGCATATAATTATACTGTACGATACCCGCCACTTTTGTACTTCCAATATCTTAGCCAGAGTATTAACAGGCGTTATTAACATTTGTATGCGCCATACACAGACACGTATGTATTGATTTTACGCCATACACAGACAAGTATGTATTGATTTTACACCATACACAGACACGTATGTATTGATTTTACGCATACACAGACAAGTATGTATTGAGTTTACGCCATACACAGACAAGGATGTATTGTACACAGACAAGTATGTATTGATTTTTACGCCATACACAGACAAATATGTATTGATTTTACGCATACACAGACAAGTATGTATTGAGTTTACGCCATACACAGACAAGTATGTATTGATTTTGCGCATACACAGACAAGTATGTATTGAGTTTACGCCATACACAGACAAGTATGTATTGTACACAGACACGTATGTATTGATTTTACGCAATACACAGACAAGTATGTATTGATTTTACACCATACACAGACAAGTATGTATTGATTTTACGCACTACACAGACACGTATGTATTGATTTTACGCCATACACAGACAAGTATGTATTGATTTTACGCCATACACAGACACGTATGTATTGATTTTACGCATACACAGACAAGTATGTATTGAGTTTACGCCATACACAGACAAGTATGTATTGATTTTACGCATACACAGACAAGTATGTATTGAGTTTACGCCATACACAGACAAGTATGTATTGTACACAGACACGTATGTATTGATTTTACGCAATACACAGACAAGTATGTATTGATTTTACGCAATACACAGACACGTATGTATTGATTTAACGCCATACACAGACAAGTATGTATTGATTTTACGCCATACACAGACACGTATGTATTGATTTTACGCCATACACAGACAAGTATGAATTGATTTTACGCCATACACAGACAAGGATGTATTTATTTTACGCCATACACAGACAAGTATGAATTGATTTTACGCCATACACAGACAAGGATGTATTTATTTTACGCCATACACAGACAAGTATGTATTGTACACAGACAAGTATGTTTTGATTTTACGCCATACACAGACAAGTATGTATTGATTTTACGCCATACACAGACAAGTATGTATTGATTTTACGCCATTGATTTTACGCCATACACAGACAAGTATGAATTGATTTTACGCCATACACAGACAAGTATGTATTGATTTTACGCCATACACAGACAAGTATGTATTGTACACAGACAAGTATGTATTGATTTTACGCCATTCACAGACAAGTTTGTATTGATTTTACGCGATACACAGACAAGTATACATTGATTTTACGCCATACACAGACAAGTATGTATTGATTCTACATATCAGTGTTCTTTCTTATTCAAGTTTTTTGTACTTTTTGAGAAAATGCATAAAAGGTCAGGTACATAAAAGGTCAGGTACATAAAAGCATGCGGTCTGGTGGCGGTTTAGCTGTTCCGTTCAGTATATAACTTATCAAGGAGATTTTGTGCTTGTTTTGACTTAAAGCAATTAATTAATGTCATTCAAATAAATAGTGATGTTCATCATCAACACAAGAATCGCTCAATGAACATTTACGCGGATATAGAATATGGGTAAATGCTTTTATAATTGATCGTATATTTTTTTCTTTTGTAATTCAAACTATTGTACACTACTTAGACTATGGGCCAGTTATACTGCAATCTGTAACAATGTTATGATGTATTTATATCTACACGCTCTCTACAACCAAGTGAGAACCGCGACGCCGTTTTCTGCATGTATATACATTGTACTTACTCAATCAAATTGTTTCGCCCAACAAGGTTTCGTCCAAATAGAATAAACATTCAGATATAACATTAATCAAACAAAATATAATAACACATACAGCATATATACATCACTTTTAAAATTTAGAATTGAATCCAATTTCATATATAATTAAGAATTATTGCTACTGATATAATTTATACAATGTTTTATATATTATTAATACAAATGTGAATATTTTCATATCTGGTCGTTCTCCTGTATAACAATGTTATTATTATGAATGGGATGTAAGCTTGTGTATGAATTGCCAATGATATTCTGATTTTGTATTGCTTTATACTGTGTGTACTTATAGCCATTCATTGTAAAAATTGAGTATTGGATACAAAAAAACTGAAATTGAAAGTTCGGAACGGTTTTAACGGGTAATCTTTGTTACTCAGTGACTACAATCACTGCGCCAGTAAGAATATTTGAAGCTTTCATTGTTCACGCATCATCAAACAAACAAACAGTCGTTAAAATGTCAAACCCCAACTTTTACTGCCAGTTTGATAAATATTTGTAAGAGGAGACTATGAAATTACAACGCTACACTAGGCTATCAGTTAACACAGATCCATGAATACAAAGTGAATTTCCTTCGAATTTCACATTTTTGGCAGTTTTATTTCAAACTGCATGTAACAAACACTTCTTGAAAATTATTTTTTGCCAATTAAATGAATTAACAATAATCTAGTAGTATGCAATATTATAACATAAACAATGCATTGATGACTGTAAAATTTCGAAGAAGGTTCCCTGATTTGAATGTACTGAATTATATAGAACGCGGGGTGGTCTAGTGGTAGAGCGTCCGCCTCGCATGCGGAAGGTTGTGGGTTCAATACCCGGCTGGGTCATACCAAAGACTTTAAAAAAAAGGTACTAGAAGCTTCCTCGCTTGACGCTCAGCATTTAGAGGATAGTTCTAGGTCTGGTCGGCCCGGTGTCAGTATAATGTGACTGGGTCGGGTATCATACCATGTGTCTGCGGCATGACACTCCAGTGTGACAGCGCTTAGAATACTGTCTCAAGTAGACACCGTCGCGATATGACTGAAAAATTGTTGAAATCGACGCTAAAAAACATACAACAACAACAACAACTGAGTTATAAAAAACTTGCCCTAAAATCATCTTGCGGTTTTGATATGGCATTTGGGGCTTTAACGTTTTACGTTGCACATTTAGAAGAAATACGAAACTAACGCATAAATATATTGGATGTACTTTAAGTATGTTGTGAAATGCATTATAATTATGTGTATGTTACAAATAAAGAAATATTGAATCATGAATCTTGAATCATACAGCGATCATACCTAATTGCTCCATTATCGATATTTGGTTTTGTTTCTCAAGTTTTAATTGCCCATACGTCAAAGCACAAATTGCGAAAATAAGATGCAGAATTGCACGATAAATATGAATTTAATGACTAATATGGCATCATAAATCAAACAGTTTTGAAACAAAAACAAGCGTTTAAAAGTAACGCTCCTAAAATACAAAATACATTGCATATTCTAAATTTAGAAGAAATGAAACTACAGCACGATATAAATTTTATAAATTTGTTCCACAATCGATTTTCCTTTATCTTTTCTCTTTTGTTTTCAAATTACGATAATGTGAACGTATTTTTTCCCCCTGAAAATACACGCTATAATAATTACAACAAACGTTGCAATACAGGAACAGATCCTGTCATAAATATGAAAAACTTGCATCTCCTTGAACGAAGTGGGGACCGCTTCATTGCATTTATTCGTTTTTGTTTCAACGTTTCGCGAAGCATTATGGCGTGGCCGGCTATCAGCATCTGTTTGGCTCAATAAACAAACCAAACACTCGACACAGCTGTTGATAACAAGGATGAATTCGAATCGTAATTGTGGGTGTGTTATACATATCCCAAATTACGTATTTATCTCATTCTCTCAATTAAAGTTACTGTACTGTAAACATCAAGATAAGTCAAGATTTTTTAAGCATAAACGTGTACATGTTACTCGCCATTTTATACATGGGTATGCCTATTATGATAATACAATTATAAATATAGCAACAAAGCCATAAACTTGCACACCAACATCCACAGCGTACACCTCACTCGCACACGCATACCTCACTCGCACACACACATCCACAGCGTACACCTCACTCGCACACCCAAACCCACAGCGTGCACCTCACTTGCACATGCATGCCTCACTCGCATACCCACACATATAGCATACACCTCACTCGCACACCAATACCTCACTCGCACACCCATACCTCACTCGAACACCCATACCTCACTCGCACGCCCACACACACAGCGTGCACCTCACTTGCACACGTATGCCTCACTTGCACACCCACACACACAGCGTACACCTCACTCGCACACCCATACCTCACTCGCACGCCCACACACACAGTGTGCACCTCACTCGCACACCCATACCTCACTCGCACGCCCACACACACAGCGTGCACCTCACTTGCACACGTATGCCTCACTTGCACACCCACACACACAGCGTACACCTCACTCGCACATCCCTACACACAGCGTACACCTCACTCGCACATCCCTACACACAGCGTACACCTCAATCGCAGACCCATACCTCGCTCGCACGCCCACATACACAGCGTGCACCTAACACGCACACCCATACCTCACTCACACGCCCACACACACAGCGTGCAACTCACTCGCACACGTATGCCTCACACACACACACACACACACACACACACACACACACACACACACACACACACACACACACACACACACACACAGTGTACACCTCACTCGTACACCCACTACCACAGCGTACACCTCACTCGCACACCCACACACACACAGTGTACACCTCACTCGCACACGCATATCTAATTCGCACACCCACACACACAGCGTACACCTCACTTGCACACCCACACATCACTCACACACACACCTCACACGCACACAAAACAATAATTGTGCGTTGGTTTTATTTTCATTATTTATAAAAAGTGTATAATAAACATCCTACGTGTAGTTGTGTATTGGGACTAACATCCTTAGTCAAGTAGTTAAGATCAAGTAGTTCTACTAAAATGTATACTGACCGTCAAACGTATTTTATTTCCCCTATATATCAACGGATATGGCTTATCGTTTCGGCCACAGATAATTTAGTTAACACTATTTTTATACTATACTACTTTTTTCTGTTATAATAATGTATTGTAATCGTAAGTATCTGAAATAAGTGACGATGCTATTACAGCAGCACTGTGATTCATGTGGTTTAATTGTATTCGCAATGGCAATCAATCGGAGCAGTAGTGTAGTGGATATAGTGTTGATTGGTCATGCAAGAGGTTGAAGGTTCTATCCCAGGTTGTTACCCTGTACTGTTCTACCGAGGAGGCGGACTCGAGAGCCTTGATATAAACTTTAAGCTTCCAACGGAATAAAGTTTAAATAAATTAGTAGAAACAGCAATCTCCCACTGCTTTATAACGCTCATAAAAAAGTCATCTCGCATTTTGACGCAGTGATGTTTTTGTTTGTTTGTTTTCCTTCTTTTTTAATTTTTCAGGCGCCTTAAAATAATCGAATCATTAAGTATCTGTCGAAATAAGTACACAGCTAACGTCGATGCTTGTGGGCGTGGGCGGTGTTGCATATTTTATTGCGACTAAAGGAAATCTTCAAGAATGCCATTGGTATTCTCGTACTTTTATGTGAAGCGTAAATTATTCCATGTTTGGTGATATTCCTCTCTGTCCCTAACTGCACAATACGCAGTCGAGCAGGGTAAGTCTAATGGAATGTCACCGAACTATGGTATAATTTACGCTGCTCATAAAAAACGTGAGAATGTCAATATATTTCTTTTTAATACAGCAACCATACTGCTTTGTGAAAATTGCATCACGTGTTGTTTTATTGGTAATTTTTGCTTAATGTAAAATATGGCATACTTCAAGGTGGTGTGATTCAAATTACACCTAACTATTTTAGAGAGGCAGCACTCAGATAAACAGTACTAAAACATTGAGTTCTATATCGATATTTTTGAAATTTATATTTATATCTTTTTTACCTTTCTTGGAAATTTTCATCATCAAATTCTATTGCGATAATCACTTCTTTTTATTGATTTGAACTCCAGTGACCTAAATCCATATGTAAATTCGCTGTCGTGCGTGCACCATGCACAAGAAGGCTATATATATATAAAAAAATGCTTTTGGTTACTTTATGTAACGGGGTTTGTATGTTTTCAAAAAAAAAGGAAAAGAAAAAAAAAGTGAAAAATGCAATAGATTTGAATGAAAATTTTCACGAACGGTAAATAGATGTTATATTATAAGATAAAATAAATGTTAAAATATATCGATAAAGATCTCCGTGTTTTATTGTTGTTTATCGGAATGTTGCGTTTCTACAGTATTTCGGTGCGTAAAAGATTCATCATTGCAGTCGTTGGTTAATTGTTTTCTATTTTCTTTTATTGGTTGCGTCTTGCACATCCAAGGGATATCTTTTATCAGATTTGCCGAGTATAACTACAACGGCTATTTAAGCACTAGACAGAATCTTCTAGCATTTCACCACGATAAGTCACGATCCTGACCCCTCGGGGAGTTAGAACGATCCCGGCTATCCCAGTGACATGTGTACTTTCCTGTCACTTGTATGACGTCATATTAATCTATAAATAGACCGTTTATAAATAATATATGTTTGACGTAGGTGGAAATATTTAAAAATTAGACAAACATTTACAAATTGAACTATGTGTTACGTTAAATGGCCAGAGCCAACATCTTGCTGACTTGCTATATTATAAACATTTAAGCCAAACCATACGTTCATAATTGCTGGAATACAAACCTAAACACATACTTTAATTGGGAATATATATATAGTGCTATTCACAATGTACATGATAATAAAATTGTGTATAATAATATAAATATTATTTCGTTAATTATTGCAGAAGTACGAGGGTTTACATTATTTGTTATTTCGATATTTCAAAAGGAATGAAAAAATGTCAAAATATGCGCATATAATTAAATTGTTTTACAATTTATCAAAATGTTAGTAATATACTTGGAATTAATCGTGATACGTGTTGATGTAATTGTAAAAGTGGATTAAATGTAATATGTAAAGTTACAGTAGATAATATTGTAAATACTGAACAAAAGTTTTATATAAATAAAAAACAACTTGAAAGCTAGAATGGTTATAAGATTTCAAAGTCGTAACGATACTCAGGAAAGAGACCCCAGGCAGTCTGGGCACCAGTTAGAGGCCAGTCTGTATCAAAACCTGATATCTCCCGAATCATTAACCCCCAATGAAAAAGCAGGGAATTCTGTCAGGTGCCTGTCCAACAATACATAATAAGGGAAGGCTAAACTGTGACGTCATCAAACTTTCCGTTGACGCAACTGACCAATCAACGTGCCCAAATATGGCTTTTCCAACATTGCTATTTAATGGACCGAAAACGGGAGAGACGAATAGGAAGCAGTGAAATCTAAACCAAGCTGTTTAGTATTTAATAAGGTGTACATGTTTATAATAGCTGATATATTATTATTATCAATTAATCGGTATTGGTTCAATTGTTGTTTCCAACATCACGTTGGCCCACGGACATAAAATCATTAACTAACAACGATTTACCGGAAGTGATCTTATTGACCCAGTTCCGGTTCCTATTTACATTGTCGTTTCAAAATCACCCAGTTCGGTTCGTATTGACCAAGTTCGTGTCATATGGCGTGACCTGTTTCTTAGAGTTTCATTAACATTTTATTTAAACACAAAATAATTTTGACTGATTATTTATATACAATAATATGAATTAGGTAAAACCTAAGGCGAGCGAATAGGTAGATACATTATACCAGTGAGATAATTATCAACTGATTCTTACTACGTGCTGAAAATACACCACACCGGCAAATCCACTGTGAAGAAGAAATATCCTTTGTTTCGAGTAAAAATAAACAATTATATCTTCTTGTTTTTATTATTATTTTAAATGAAATGGATTCATCATATCATACTCTTTGTGACAAATGATTAAAATCACGGTCATTTAAAAATTACGTACTTTATATTATAAATTGCCTGTCAAGTTGTCAATAAAACGGCGAAAAATCGTCAAAAGTAAAATTCTATACCTAAATAGGCATTTTTATATTATTTTTCGATATTTTCTTATCAAATATGCAAAGAACAATGCAATATTATTGAATTAAGTGCGACGAAACACCATAATAAATATTACCCACACCACGTTTGTCTTTTCTTTGCAGCCGAAATGTAGCCGTGTGAGTGACTTGCTGGGTTTTAAATAATAAAACCACCGGGTTTAATATTCTAAAATCAAGTCATTTCCGAGACGCTGCGATTTTTTTATTATTATTTTTATTTATCTGCGACACAAAAATATTTATTCTTTGTGTACATTTTGTATACATTTAAACTGGTATTGTGTTTGCCATTTCCGATTTCCAACGTTAGTACATATCTGTATATTGTTTTTGTTTTTGTTTTGTTTTCAACGCCTACATGTTACCATATGAGTTTGCATACTCGCGAATTCACGGCTTGGCCGCACATTCGTATTCGCTCGCTATAATCAACACCAATTGAAACCATGCAGTTTTATAGAGACCAGTCTAAAATCATGATCCATAGGCAGCTTTATTTAGATTTCAGTTTTTAAATGTTTTAGTATAATTATGTTGGTGAAACTTGAACCAAGCTAATATGACAGTAATAATGTCTATTTCTTTATTTTATTAGGTTAACAGTTTCGTCGGGGCATTCCACGACGCAGTCATTCTGTATGCCATTGCATTGAATAAGACACTGGAAGCGAACCGAGACATATCGAACGGTACTGAAATTACACGACGGATGTGGAACACGACTTTTAGAGGTTTGTGAAATTAAACATTTGTTCATTCTTTCCCAGATATAAAAGTGCAAATGTGCACGAATTGACCTGACGCGGGTTGTTTGTCAAACGATATTCTAATCAGCGATCGACAGTGGTAGCTTCTCCGCCATTTTCCTAAGACAAGCCAACGACAAACACAAAGTAAATACTACATTGTGGCCAGCGGACGGAGCGATAGTCGTACAAGTTTTGGTAAATATACCCAATGCATGTCTTCATAAAAAAAATCTGATTTAGAGTGCATATATAAAGCACTTCTTAGGCCATTATAAATTAATTGCTAAATTATCATCCAAATTTTTAGCAACAACGGGGAGAGCGGGAGGATTTTATTTTTTATTTTTATTATCTAATTTTTATTTTTTATTTTACGTTTTTTTTTAATATATATTCTTTTTTATTTCTTTTTTTTTTATGAAAATAAAAAGGGCCGGGGCCGCATGAAAATTGGGGAACGGGCGGGGATGATAATCTAGCGATTAATTTATTATGGCATTAGGCAGCATTAGTTTAGGATTTAATTTTAAAGGGACCCATTTTGAAATGTATGTATCTACATGTACACTATACAAATATGACATTTTTTATAGCGAGTGGTAGTTTACTTATGTTTTGGTCAACATTATTTACATATGGAAATGCTTGAGGGGGGTGGGGAGGGGGGTCATATATTTATAGTCGTGCTTATATGCCTCACACAATAACTAATTTTGTACTGTTCAACATAAAGAAAAAAGCACTTTTGGAACACTGAACACGTTGACAATGGTTCTAAAAGTGTCTTATTTCAATAAAAAAAAACTCTGTTGATCCAAATATACAGAAAAACATGGGGTTGACCAGATTGCTTTTTTCACAGTAGTGATGGTTTGATGACATCCCTTCATTTTTGACAATTCTGCCCATTTTTGTTGTTGCAGTGCATTACTACGCATCTTTAAACTTTCAAAGCTTGACAAAACTCATGATGAAAATGTTCCAATGTTCTCATCTGTACAAGTCGGGCCCGATTAGCTCAGTCGGTTAAGCGTTTGACTATCAATCCAGGGGTCGTGAGTTCGAATCACCCTCCCGGCAACAGTCTCCGCGATGATTGATATACGACATTGTGTCTCATTATCATTCGTCTCTCACCACTGATTCAAGTGAGAAAGTTATCAGTTACTTGCGAAGATGGGGTGTACTCGAGTACTGGTTAATCCCAGGAAACAGTGGTTAGGTTAACTGATCGTCTGTTAGCCCTCGATGGCATAAAAATGACGCTAAATATTCAATCAATCAATCAATCAATCATCTGTACAAAGAAATATGACAATATGATGCATTTTCAACAAAGCTAATGCTCAATCGATTTACACAGCTGTAATGTCTTTTGCGCTCGTCATGTAAAAATAGGACTAATTGAGGTTAAAGGTAACAGTTAAAGATTGATTTGATGCCGGAACATGAGTGGTTTAGATTTCCACAGTGTCCCTTTAAACAATAATTCCTAACTTCTGTATCAATGTAACAGTTCGGTACCAACAACGTTATCTGATAGTTGGATAAACATTAATGCACGCAATAGTTCAATTGCAGCAACACGATATGCATTTAATACGTATCTCTTGCTCGTGAAAAAAGGTTTAATTTGAACCCATTTGATTTAGTTTAGTCTGGGGGGAACAGCACTGTGTCTATAAAGATGCACGAAAATGCATTAATGAAGCTACAGAGGGACATTTTAAAAGAAGATTAGAAATTTCGAAAACGCTGTTAACTTCGAAATTGTTTATATAAATGGGAAAATTATCTTTAGCTATTTACGGTGATTGTACAATATTTAGTAAAACTATCAAGATAGTACCTCTCTCTCTAATATTTGCTTTATTCTTACTTTCATCAAATAATTCTTACATATCTTACTACTTTAGATATGTTAAATATTTGATATTTAATCTTGTTGCTAATTTGTCATATTTTAAGCAATTAAATAACTTCCTCACATTATAAAATCATATCTGATATTATGTTGATACATTCTGGGAAAGCGGGTAATTGTGTTTCGGATGCAAACAATGAGTAACTTTTCTCCGTTGTGTTCACGACGTTTTTTCCTGTACCAATAATACAACGTCGGTGCTATGTTTACAACCGTTATAAAAGTGAATATATCAGGATTTTTAAAAAAATAAATAAATTTACCAAAAACATTTTATTCCAATATATCATGCCTATATCAACTCACTGACCACATTTGCCAGAATGATATCTATTTAAACATGTCAAAATAATATGTTGAAAAGGGGTTTCCTTACTTGGGCTACGCGCCTAGGTTAGACTAAAATAGATTTCCCGCTTAAAATGGCAACATATTTTGTGACGTTTTAAATGAGTCACGGGGTTTCATTTTGATTTCAATTTCACCCTTCATACATATTTACACGTTGTAAAATTTATTTCATCTTAGAACCAGCCCGAACGACGATATGAAGTTCGTAAAGTAGTATTTCAATACGGTCTATTTTTAGAATGGAGATTTCGTTTCAAGTTTACCACTCCGACTGAAACATTGATTTTATCACGTTTTGGTGGATTTGATATATCAAACCATTCGGATTTTTCGTGATATATTCCCTTTAAAAAAAACAAAAAACAAAACGGACTGTATGTACAGCATTGTCGTTGTTGTCACCGCTTCGATACACGTGTACTGTATTGTTATGATGCTTCTGTGCATTGATTTTTTTATTGACGTAGTATAAATTCTCAACAAAATTAATTAATTTGCGACAATAAGAAGGTGCGCCAGTATTCTGATTTCCTTTTTCTACCTTCGTATTTCCAAAACTGACCAAATTTCACATAAATCAAACCCCACAGCTTCCGTAACTAGACATATTTCTACATCATCTGACACAAAGAAGTTATAATAATGACATGGCATCATCCGTTTACTGTGTTTTATATATTTCTTATGAGTTTTTTATACAACATTGGCGACAGTTGTGGGCTTTTATCATAAGCAAAACGTGTTTTGTATAATACCGACTTAAAATCAATCTATTTTTTATGGTTAAGATAAAATTTGAAAATCTGATTGTTTTTCGTCGTGGCTTGGTTGACAATAGACGGTGTCGACATTAATCTTACTTATGCGTATTTATTACTTGTGTAAATGGCACTCATCCCAAATTCATAACGAATTGATATTCATGCATTCATGTATAAATATTCATTATTCACCGCAAATCAATCGGGCCGCCATGAATAAATTTTGGTATATTCAAGAGAAAAAAAGGTCATTTTTAACGGAAAGAAACTTCCGTTTAAGACTTATTGAACAAAATATTTTATATTATACGGAAAACTAATTAATCTAACCGTTAATAAATTAAAAGCATATTACTTAAAAGTAGAAAAGATGTGATGCATTATCTATTATGTAACTGTAATTTGGATAATAACATTAATGGCTGCGTTTCAAAAAATAACTTACGGCAAAAATCGACGTAAGTCAATTTGACAATTTCTCCGTTTTGCGTTCAAATTTTGATCGACATTTAAAATGATTGTATTTTCAGAAAATATGTATCTTTCTGCATGATTTGAGCCAATTTGGCTTCACTTGGATGGAATTTAAAAAAAATATGAATAATTGTTGGTTTACGTGTACGTCGATTTTTGTCGTAAGTTTTTTTTTTGTAAAACGGACCGTGACATTGTCCTTAAAACGTCAAGTAAACAGAACAGAATAAACACGTAACAGTCTTTTATAGTTCATTTAATTGTCAAACGAATTGTCCCGAACCGAACATGAGAATGTTTTGATATAAATTACGTGTGAGCATGTTATATCATAGTCATTTGCATACCATTGACGTCATAGTCATGCATTTGATCAAACAAGCTCTTCATATCAAAAGCTCATTTAATCTGTTTATTGAATTATGGCATGTGATTCTGGGATGGCGCCCGTTAAACGTATTTCGTGTTTGTACTGGCGTGTGTTCAGGAATATCAAAGTTGTGACAATACTGATGGCCGTATGTCTAATTTGATTGATATCATAGAAACTTTTGGTTTATTTTATGCAACATTTCTTTGAAATGACAAACTACCATGTCCATGCTAATTAGTTGCTGCCTGCGTACGATATATACAATATATAATTCAAAGAAAAAAAAGAGAAATAAAAAGTAGTCTCAGTCGCGTATGATTATTTTGGTGGTTAGCAAGACTGCCCGCTTAATCAAAGGATTTTTTAATTTGCTAATACATGTAACTGACTTTTTAAACATCAGTATTTCCTCCTGTGCGACGCTCATAAGATCTCACACCGTATTTAACTCGGTGCTTATATCATTTCCTTTTAAACCACGGGGATTATTTCGGTTTGCTCTGGAAAATATAATACCGTCTAAACGGGTTCTAGGGGCCGGACATGAATGGTATTGCACAATTCATAACCCCTCAGGAACAGGGATGCGTTTCATTAAAAAACGACAACAATCGTCGTGAACGCAAACCAACAATTATTCGTAGTATTTTTAATATTTATCTAAATGAACCTAAAGTTGGTTCAAATCATACAATTTTTTATATATTTTCTGAAAATTCACTCGTTTTTTAACGGCGATCAGAATTTCCACAAATAACAAAGAAATTGCCAAATTGGCTTACAGCATTTTTATCGTATTTTGTTTTGTGAAACGCAGCCGACGGGGGAGGAAGTGCAAAGGATAGAATATCGGTCGCTCACGGCAGAGGCTGTGGGTTTGATCACCAGTTCGACCCAATTGCCTCAACTACACTCCAGAGCGATATTCATATGCGCCCTGAGCTTACTTTGTAATTTGGCCTGTTATATATAATAGATGAATTAGTTCAAAAGAAAATCAGGTTCGGGAAAGTTGTCTGCCATCTTCCTTAATTCTTAATTGTGTTGTGAGCTCCCATGGTTTTCGTTTATTTGATATTAATTGATATATATATTTATATATTGCCCATGCGGAAACCCTTTGTTATATATATACATTATTAGTAAATCTAATTGACAGCGCTGATGCGGCCATTTACGCTAAGCATTTTTAAGATAAATCGTTATGAAAACCCTTGCGAAATAAAATACTGCTAGACTGCCGGGGTGTGACAATATTTTCAGAACTAATTGGGTTATTCATTGAATTTAACTAGATATATTGAAATTGTATCAGCTCCTATTTGTCAAATATTTACCAAAACGCACCCAGAGGATCCATTTCGCTAGTTAGCGGTTCTGACGTGAATGCATTTATGGTGGATAACGTCATATAAATGTGAACATATTACTATTTGACAAGATGCATTTTGTAATTTGCTTAAACATTGGAGAGTTTACGCGTAATAAACTGTATGATATATAAATATGTTCAGAAAAGAAAAAACATTTAGTCAGTATTTGCATGCAAATAAAACTTTAATACAAAATAAGATTGCGATGTTTTTATAGATTTAACTATATATGTGATTGATTGAATATTTAGCGTCATGTTTATGCCATCGAGGACTAACAGACAATCAGTAACCTAACCACTCTTTCCTGGGATCCTGAAAGGTTAAATAGTACTCGAGCACACCCCATCTCCACAAGTAACTGATAACTCTCCAGCTTGAATCAGCGGTGAAAGACGAATGATAATGAGACACAATGTCGTATATCAGTCATCAGGAAGACTGTTGCCGGACGGGGATTGGAACTCACGACCCCAGAATTGATAGTCAGACGCGTAACCGACTGAGCTAATTGGGCCCGGCGCTACTATATTTTTGATATGTTGAGAAACCTCATTTATAGATTTTTGGATTCATTTCATAGTCTGGCTGAAAAGTTATTTCCCCTTTATGTAAAACACCTTTTTTGTCAAATAAAAGCACTATTTGTCTTGTTAAACAACTGAAACTGTGTAAATGATGAGATAATACACTACAGAATAAAAGAAAATCCGTAATCCCTTTTGAAAGTTAAGGTAAATCACCTGAACGAAAGTTGGTAAATTAATTTAATCACCGATTACGTTTGTTAAAGACACAAATTCAATTTCAAAGTGCGTATTTAAATAGTATGCCCACACCCAGACACACATCTGGCTTTAAATGTATTGGATGTGATTTCCCATGTAATTCTACCGACTAAACTCTTTGTATTTAGTATAAACAGTCTTCTTTGTGCTGTTTTATTGGGTTGTTTGTTTTTATTGGCCAACTCGATAACAGTGGATTTTAGACTTTAGATTTTAGACTGAGTTCTAGTTTCGAGCACGCTTTGTAGTTTAAATTACAGAGAATCAGTCCAGATAGGAACTTATACGCATGCTCAACCGAAAGCATCGCTATCTTAGGAAATCATGTTTTAGTAATTTAATCTAAATTTTATTATTCGTTGCCAGGATGCCAGGAAGGGACGAGTATATTTGTAATGCTAGTTTTATACTATCTATGGAAGGAGAAGGCATTTAATAAGATTTTTTTTTATTTATATATTTTTTGATAAAGAATTCCACAATTTAAAGTGTAAATAAAAAAATGAATAATGGTATTTCGCCCGTCACTTTGAATAATATGTATTCTATAGCATTCTATCTTAACTTTGCCAGCGGATAATGGGGTTTGTATTGAACACATACTTAAAAGGGCAACCACGTTTCTATATGTAAAATACACATCAAATAATACGTTTGCACATTGATAATTAACACTTTTTAGAATCAATCACGAAAATGGGGATCGAGTTCATCTTTCGGCTTTAACCCTCTTACTTTTTCATCCAATTGTTTGCGGCGAATTCGAACTGCTACCATGCGTCTCGTTTGACTTGTATTTCTTTGCAGTGCATATAAAACGACCGGTGGATTCTTATAACAATGTATGACATGTGTATCTATAAACAATCAATATTTAAAACATTTAGACTGCCCCCTGGTTTGGATCAGGCTTTGTAGCTAAATTATAGAAAATCCGTCCAGCTCTGTGCTAATGCCCATGCTCCAGTACACTCCTCTTCAAAAACCACTTTCCTAGTAAGTCATTGAAAAGGCATTCGTATTTTGCTTTTAATTTCTCTCTGAATTTGTAAAAGTGTAAACTGTTTAAATACCTTGATATTTATATGTTTTTATTAACATGTACATATCGTGGGCGTAGAACAAAAAGGGGTCATGTGCATTTTTCATACTTTTGAGATAATGGATATTTAATGCTTGACTACCTGTGTAAATTCAACAAATTATTGCATTATTAAGATTTTTTGATGGCATCTTTACACATAAACTGAGTATGTTTACTGAAAATATTGTGGATATTTAACATGTATTTCATGTCCAAATAATGATAAATGCAGATAACCCCTTGTAGCTCTGACATATTTTACAGCCAACTTCATGTAAAAAGGTCTTATCTGCCATATGTCCTTCTGTTGCATTAAACTAGAACACATATATCCTGGGTATAAAGTTGCCATAAGAACCCACCTGTCAGCGAGTTAGGAAGGTTTCCATTGTACATTCTTTAGAAATGTTGTTGGAACCGTTGAATTAACATATCTCTCTTTTTAGCTCGCCGGGACGAAGTCCAATGAGAGCTATTGCCATGACCCCGGCTTCGTCGTCGGCGTCGTGGGCGTCGTCTGTAGACACCCAGGTTAAACTTTTGCGTTTAAGTTTAAGATATCTATGCAACCATTCATTGGATGTAAATGAAACTTCGCATATGTGTTCGCCATAATCAATGGAACACACAGAGACAAGAACCATAACTCTGGATTGCATTTTTTGAACTTCTACTGGCTGTTTCTTATAGCACCTGGTGTAATGACTAGTTTGTCTGCATTTATATCAACTATATTATGTTAATTTGTGTTTGTGTGTCCAGGTTTTCCCTCCAATACGGTTCCATATAAATGCTCTTTTCGTATGAATGATACATATGCTATGTTAATCACTTCTCTAATTGATTCAGCAAAACCATCTGATTTAACCTCCAGAACCTGTGACAAAATCTTACAGGTGAATATTCGAACTGTTGACTTGAACATAACATATCCAACTAATTGCATACTGTCACTCAACTCTGTATTCTAGAGTTCCCATGTGCTTAACATTTCCATCAGGAACGATTCTGAACTATTGGAAACTTCTGTATTCTCAGTTTGAAGATAATATATTGATTTTTCGTTTCTTTGAACAACAACTTTTAATCGGATTCGTCAATCTCTAGCGTAGATGACTCAAATGTAATGCTTCCTGAACTATTTTTAGAACACAAAATCGACTTGATAGTTTTCAAGATGAAATAAATGATATTATCTTCTCACTTAATACAAATAAAGCCAGTGGTCCAGACTAAATAAGTCATAAAATGATAAAGGGATGTGCATATTCTATCACAAAACCGTTAGTTATCATTTTTAACCGTTCTATACAAGAAAGTATTTTCCCAAACTCATGGAAGATAGCTCAAGTTACTCCCATGTACAAAAAGGGAGATAAAACGTTAACTTCTTATTATAGACCCGTTTCACTTTTAAGCTGTTGTGGAAAGATCCTTGAAAGAATAGTTTTTAAAAATATGTATAACTTTTTCTTGACAAATCAACTATTGTATAAATATCAGCCTGTTTTTGTTTTTTTGTACCTGGCCACAGTACAACGTATCAGTTAGTCGACATATACCATCATATCTGTCAAACGCTAGATAATAATCAGTTTTCATGTATGGTATTTTGTGATATCTCCAAAGCGTTTGACAGAGTATGGCATAGGGGACTGCTTTTCAAACTACGCGAAAACGGAATAAATGGAAAATTACTAAATTGGGTATCAAATTATCTATCAAATAGACAACAAAAGGTTGCCATTCACTCGGCACAATCTGATCTTAAACCAGACACCACAGGGGTTCCACAAGGCTCCGTCCTTGGACCCCTTTTATTCCTCATGTACGTTAATGATATTTTAGATTCACTTCTTAGTCTTACACGATTATATGCTGATGATAGTTCTTTATTTTATTCAGCTGCAACAATTCAAGATATTGAAGGCATAATTAATAACGATTTGATAACAATAACAGAATGGTCAAAACAATGGTTGGTTAATTTCAAACCAAATAAAACTGAAGCAATGTTATTTACCCTTAAAAATGAAAATCTTCATCCGGATTTGATTTTTGATAGTACTGAAATAATATTTGTACAAAACCATAAACATCTGGGAGTAACATTTAATAGAAATGGAAAATGGACAAAACATATAGAAGAAATCTTGACTTCCTCATCAAAAATTATTGGTATAATGCGAAAAATTGAAATGTTCCCTTAATAGAGCAGCATTAAATCAAATATACTTGTTATATGTTCGACCTATTCTCGAGTATGCATCTGTTGTATGGGGCGGTTGTACAGCTTCCTCTTCTGAATCCCTTGAAAAGCTTCAAAACGAAGCAGCTCGTATAGTTACCGGACTTACAAGATCCGTTTCGTTAGAAAAACTATATAAAGATGTGGTTGGGAAACTCTTTCCCAAAGAAAAAAAATCAAAAGTGTTCCTTTATATTTAAATCGGTTAATCGTATGGTTCCGGAGTATATAAATGATAGTATGCCTCCCCTTGTTGGTAATATTACACGCTATCCATTGCGTAACAGAAATGATATTGAACTTCCCCATACACGAACTGCTTTATTTAAACAATCTTGTATCCCATCAGCGATATCATTAAGGAATTCTTTAGAAACTGATATAAGACATTCAGCGTCTTACTATGTTTTTTAAAAAAAAATTGCTTTCTTCTTCATCTTGCACGAATGAAATCCCTGGTTACTTTTTACATGGCAATCGATATATATCGGTTATCCATGCTAGAAATAGAAACAATTGCAGCGAACTTAATAATGAGCTTTTTCTAAATCACTTAAGACCAAACGCTATATGTGATTGTTCCAACGGAGTAGAAAATGCTGAACATTTCTTTTTTCAATGCAGTCGTTACAGAAATCTAAGATATTCACTTTTCCAATCTACGAGAGAATTTCATCCGCTTAATATTAATGTATTATTATTTGGAAATAAGAATCTAAAATTGGATGAAAACATTCACATTGTTCAAGCTGTCCAGGACTTTATCAAAAGTACAAACCGGTTTTCAAATTAAGTTGTTTTACATTCCAAGAACATTTGATAACCTTTTCAATATTTACATGTATGATGTGGTAAATAACCAAATAAACTTATGCAAAGTTATTATATGTAATTATTTTTTTGTAGTCGGTCAATCTCGAATGTTTTCTATATTTAATCACGGGATCACACGGTCGTCTTCTTATGAAAACTCGTTCAATTAACTATGTTAAACAAACAGTATTAGTATTTTTAAAGTTTGTTATAAGTTTTCTGTTCTCTCTGCTCACATTCTCTTACAATTCTGTCTTTTTCTCCTTCGTATTTATGTTTATTTGTTTACAACTGCCGTACTTGTTATTTGTTAAACTGTAGGGGGAGGGCCGAATCTAATGTTGGAAGAACTTGTGGCCCAACCCCGCTTCTGTATATAAAAATAGAAATAAAATATGTTTATTTTTTTTTTTATTTTTTTTTTTTTTTTGAATGGGGTTTAACGCCATTTTCAACACATTTCAGGTTATATATGGCATATCCAGTTTTACTGGTGGAGGAAGACCTCAGACTGAGTCAGACTGAGTAGAACCACCGTCCTTCCGCAAGTAACTGGAAACTTTCTCACATAAAGTTTTTGGAGCGAGCGGGACTCGAACCTACGACCTTAGCGGTGAGAGGTAAATGATCTTGAGACGGCGCCTTAGACCACTCGGCCACGGAGGACCCCTAAAATATGTTTAAACGAATCGGGATGTCCTCCTATTGCTGGATGGTAACTGAGGTAACATTACGTTGAAGAATACCGTTTGTATTATTATAGTCAATTACTTGAACGTTATTTGTCAAATCCTGTCCCATGGTACTTTAGTAGTTGCTTCTTCTTAATCTCTTACTTTTTAACTTTTATTCAAGGTTTTCTTAAGTTGTTTGATGATTGTCTAGAGCGATATCCCGTTTTTCCAGCGACCAGAGGGACACTGTTCCTTTGATTTTAACATCTTTAACGATTTTCATGCTTCCTAACACTGATATAGTTAACCTACATTGTTCTTTGTTTCGTGATCACAGAATCACTGGCACATGTATCAGTTGAATCTAATGGTATAAATATGCCAACATTTTCTAATGATAAATCATCTGGCGCAATAATTGTGAGTAGTGTTTTCATCATTAACTTGGAAGTTTATCGTCCTCCTGGACCAAAGATGAAAATCTTCTGTTTTTTTTGTTATTTTCCAGACTTTTGAAAAATCTATCTAATGAATTTCAGGCAGTCTTAGTATAATATTTAAGATGTATATGGCATCAGTGAGCTATCAATGTAACAGTATATTATACTGGAAGTAAAATTTTTTGTGATTCATTTTCCCATTATCACCTCCACTCAGTATCAAATTAATTTCATTAATTAGGTAGTTTGACTATGCAGTGATACTAATATGCTGCTGCAAAAAGAGACCAAGAAATTTGTGTAGTGTTTTCCCTCATACTTTGAATTATGAAACTTATAGGCAGATTGGAGAACTTTAAAGGACATTGATTAAAAAGTGTGACATAAACATAAAATTTAAGGAAGATTGAAAAAGCTGCTGGTACAAAGTCATCTTAACAAATTAGAAGTGTTTGTACATAAATGGTAAAGTTGTACAAAAATCTTTAATTCCAATTGTCTATTTGGTGAATTTATGGGTATGATGATTTATATCATTTGATGTATTTATTATATATTAATTGCCTTTACTGTATTGATCTTATCGATAGAAAAAAATATCACTTTGTATGACATGGTCTCTGTTACTACAAACCAAACTTGGCAATATGACAGAGGTCTATACAGACCACAACTTTACCAATACAAATAATTCAGGTGATTGAACCTAAAGTTGTTTATCAATCAAATCGTCACAATCAGAAATTAAATAAAAAAATCTCTTTATCTAGCCTACTTTATTTCATTTAAGTCATATAAATAAAATAATTAAAAATTGACCCAGATATTAGAAGCAGTTGATTAATAAAATTGCCAATAATTGATTACACATTGGCCCAATTTGACACTATTTGGATAAATAACTGGGCAAACAATAAATCACTTAAAAACGCAGATACATTTTAAAGTGCAAATATATATATATATATATATATAAAAGAAATTAATGAAATAACTTATATTTTGATCTTTTTCAGCGTCTGACCTATTCTCCACTTCAATTTAAGCCATACCATCATTTCAGCTATGCTGGGGATGTGTATCCAGTCCATATAACACCAGCTTTGTCTCATTAATGGATTATCATTTTACTTCATGGACCTGATAACAATAACACATTATTTCTCAGTGCAACAATTGAATATGTGGTATATATCGCCTGTTGCTGTGAAAATATGTTGATAGCTCTTTTTTGCTGTCAAGATTTCGTGCTTATGCAGATAGCCCCATTGTGCTCTGATGATTTTCTTGGAATAGTTTCACAGCCTATACTAGATATTTTTACACTATGTAGAATGGCACTATAGATATCCAAAAATAACTAAAAAGCTAAAAATGCCAATTTGGTAGATAGCCCCTTTTTGCTCTACGCCTCTATATGTTGTAAACGTGGGTTCTTAAATGCTAAATTAGTAACTACATCACATGCGTTAAATCTTTAAATGATTATTATATATGTAAATAATCTGTTAAATATTCATAATGATTTTTTAAAAAATATAGAAAACACGGTCATACAATCGTCTGATATAACTATCAATTCTTGCTGACCTCTTACTGGAAGCCAACTTGTTGTGGATCTGATCAGTTTTTGGCTTAAAAGTGGCAAGACGGATATTATTTACATACACATGGTTTCTTAATCCTTCTTGGAATAAATACTGTAGTCCACTTGATAGAAGTTACTGTCATGATATAAGTGTCCATGTAAGAGCAAATCGATGACAATTTACATAAACGATTTCAGTTTTATTATATATCCAATGATTAGATATCGTACATTTAAGTTAACTTCATAACTTCTTCATTAAGGAATTAAAATATTTGAGTAATCAATAGAATCTTCCAATTGGACCCTTCAAATTCCGATTGGAAGATTCTATTGATAACTTAAATATTCTATTTTTAACTAAATAGTTTTGTTATTGTAACTGACTGCTTGGAAATCGTAATTTCCCATTGGAAAATAATGCCAATTGGAATATAAGAATGTAATGGACAAGGTGTTCGTAAAGTAGTAAGATAACTGGAATTAGAGTAGAAAATAAATTCTTTAATCTCCTTTGTCTCAGTACCTTACAAATATGTTGAGCTTAAATTTTGAAGCTAACTATATCTAAAAAAAGAGTAACATTAAGGTTTATCATGAAAAAAAAGTTTTTGAAACAATAGTTTATATCCAGAAATCCACTGTGCTGAGTTATATATAAGATTTCAGTAATGTAATCTAAAATGTTTTCACTACTATATAGATAAATCGTTGACAGGTTACTTATCCGAGGGTTACCCAGTGTTACTTTGCTTATTTAGATAAAATAAATCATTAGTTAGTTTCGTAATTTAAAAATAAGTAGATTCCCAGATGTAACGTTTTCCGGTGGCGCATGTGACTATCAATCCAGGGATCGTGAGTTCGAATCCACGGCCGGACACCGTCTCCGTGACGATTGAAATATTACATTTCTTTTTATTGCCTTTCGTCATCACTCACCGTTGATTCAAGTTAAAAATATAAGTTACTTGCGGAGTTGGATGTGCTCGAGTACTGGTTAACCTTCCAGGATCCTACGAAAGGGTAGTTAGGTTAACTGATCGTCTGTTAGCCCTCGCATGGTATAAAGATGATGCTAAACATTCAAACAAACAAACAAACAAACAAATCTTATATATGTTTTCATTGGCAGAGATAAATCGATGACAGTATTATTAAAATAATCTTAAGAAATGTCACCAGTTTGATTATTTAAGAATTTATTAAATGAACGTTTTCGATTCTATTATGTTCTCGTTGAAAGAGTTAAACGAGTGACACGTTAAATAAAGGGTGATTTACAAAATACCACTATTTCATATTTATTATCATCATTTATATACTTTTTCTTATTAAGTTCTGATTAGCTCAGTCGGTTGCGCGTCTGACTATTAATCCAGGGGTCGTGAGTTCGAGTCCCCCGCCCGGCAACAGTCTCCGTGATGATTGATATACGACATTGTGTCTCATTATCATTCGTTTCTCATCACTGATTCAAGTGGGAAAGTTATCAGTTACTTGCGGAGACGGGATGTGCTCGAGTACTGGTTAATCCCAGGAAACAGTGGTTAGATTAACTGATCGTCTGTTAGCCCTCAATGGCATAAAAATGACGCTAAATATTCAATCAATTATCAAGTTCAAGTTATAATACGGTTTTAATAAGCATTGGATAGTGTTTGCCACTCACTCCAGCGGCCATGGGTTCGATACCATCCTCGGCCTTATTGCGTCTCAAAAACAACTGTCAGCACTTGTTCTTCCTAGGAAACGGACTTAAGAGGGATTCATATCGGCTCTTTGAGCTTTCTACGCAATCGGATTAAATCAAATAAGCATAAAACCTAATATATTTTTTTTCTTTGATAAAGCTTAATCAGTGACAATTTACTTAATCGAGTATTAAATAGTGTCATTATTTTATTTATATGTTCTTAAATACCAACAAATACAATATATACTTAACTCCATTTAGTTTTAAGATCGTGATGTGTGCTCCATGTGGGAGATACATCTGAATATGTGGAGAAGTAGTCGGTGACTTGAATATTTAGGTATGACAAGTACGTGCGGTTTAAACTATTATTGAAGGAAAAAAAGGCGCAAAACTAGATAAAATACAAATTCAGTCTACCCTTTGATAGACACAATCTGAATTGTAAGGGGTAAAAGTACGAGTGATATATAGCTTAATGTATTAATAGCTTGTGTTTGTTATATGGTGTTGTAACCAAACATAATCATAAAACGAATCGACCACAGGAAAGAGTGTAGGGTTTTTTTGGGGGTGAAACTTCACGCAATAAAACTGTAGTATGCTGCCAGTTATTTAATTAAACCATAACAAGGATAGATATAATTCGACATAGCAACATGTGTCATTAAAAATTTGTATTCTAGACTTCCATTTGACTCCAAACACCTCTCCGTATCCATAGTGATATTATGGCGATTATTTGCGATTCAACGCTTCTGAGAGTCTGTAAAAATGTTCCGATGTCATTGTTTGGGAAGACATGGGTCGAATAAAAGTATTTTTCGTATACTTCTATTAGCTAATGGAAGATTGACACTAAAGTCCATCTCTTCCTTGTTTTTATGCTCGTTTTATAGTTCTGTTGTCGCGCTATTGTATTTATAAAACTCTTCTGCAATGGAGGCGCGAAACAATACAGTAACGGAATAGCCAAACGATATACTAAACTGGTATTGTAGACAGACTTCTTGTAGAAATCTTGAATTTGTATGGTAAAACAAGTACATTGTAAATGCAGTAGCGTCGATTTACCGGTGTAATGCATACATGTGTAAAACAGCATCAAGAAAACTGTAAAGGACTGCAAGTACTTTGTAAACAAACAAAAAACACGGTCGTGCATACGAACTGTTCTGCACGTATCACCACTGACGAAATTTCAGGATTTTGAAAACGTGCTTTATTACAGTAGACGAGATGTTAAAATATATTAAGTTCCTCGAATTGTTCATTTTTGTCATTTGACATGATATTTCTATTATTTTTTATGGCTTTCAACAGAATTTCGACCGTTTCTTGCGTGCAAATACGTGTAGCAAAGATGTGATTAAAACGTGTAGTTGCTGCACGTATACTTAAATAATGGCCTAATGTTATCGCGGTTGTTTTGAAAATATGAACTTAATATATTTTTGTTTAAAAAATTCATTTTAATTAACACGTGATTGCTCAAGTGTGAACTAATGCGCTCTGTAAATAATAGTATACGGTAACGGACGACGATTTGGAAAACGGGTATCATATTATTCTTACCTGCCCGTCATCGCAGCGTGGTCTTGTGGTAGAGCGTCCGCCTCGCATGTGGAAGGTCGTGGGTTTGATCCCCGGCTGGGTCATACCAAATACTTTAAAAATGATACTAGAAGCTTCCTAGCTTGAAGCTGAGCATTTAGAGGAAAGTTCTAGGACTGGTCGGCCCGGTGTCAGTATAATGTGATTGGGTGGGGTATCATACCATGTGTCGGCAGCATGATACTCCAGTGTGGCAGCGCTCAGAATACTGTCTCAAGTAGACACCGTGGCGATATGACTGAAAAATTGTTGAAAGCGACGTTAAACACCCTACAATAACATCTTACCTGCCCGTTGTTCAACGATATTCACAAATTGTATATAAAACCCTACTATTGCAATATGTGTTTACAAGTTTATTGAATTGATGATATCTAAGCGAAGTACGAAACTTTTAAAATTGGGAAAATGCATCTGATTGATTTAATCTACGTATGTCAGGTATATAGGGTTCTGGAATATTTTACAAAGTGTTGTTTGTGAGGCCTTGAGAAACTTGTTTACGAGGTTCCTTTATAAATAATAAGTCTAACCTCTTTTTGATATATAAGCTACAGTTGTACATATGCTACTTTATGTGTTTACAAATATTAACCAAAAAAAAAAATGAATTGTTTCATAAAATGTGTAACGCGATAAAAAAAAAATATATAAATTATATTTATATCAAAGCTATGTTATAATTTATGTATATAACATTATATGTTTTAGTTACAAATAAAGAACTCTTGAATTTTGGTAATATATTACGAAATATGTATATTAAAATAGAACTTCACTATGATCTAATGTCAGTTGATGCGATCCTGATCGTTAAAAGAATGTTAATTGTATAAAAAAAATTGTTTTTGTTGTTAAAATTAAGAAAAAGAGGCAATTCTAAATTTCCATAATTGTATACATGCACTTGTCTATATAAAACACACTGTGTAACGAATCATTGTAAATTAAGTACATATATGTACATGTTAGTAAGCCATTTTATCGAGTCGCTTATTAAATTTATTTTTCAAAGACAAGATTTTACCCCCGCGTCCCTTGAGATACGACGATGATACAAAGGGTGTATCGAGTGAAGAAGAGTGAAGAAGACCGAGTGTCATATCCAACATAAAAAGGAAAGATGTAGAAACTACTTCAGAAGACCCCATTTCCAGTTGCCTTTAATCTGATCAAACGCGTTCAACTCTTGCAATTAATCAAATTAATGTTATAAAGATATCGTTATGACAATTTTCTGTCAACCTTGGATAATAAAATAAGCCTAAGGGGCTTTATGCTTAATCATTTAGAGAAGTATTTGAGCGTTGAAGGGATAAATATTTGTTAATTAAAAAAAATGTAACAAATTTATGACTTGTTTTTTTCGCGTCAAAGTTTTTGGGTTTTAAGCGTCAGTTCTACAATAGCAGACGTAGTTCGATCAGCGTGAATGGAAAGATTACGCTTTGGTCAAGGACATATATAGAATGATAGGAAACTTGCATATCTTTGAGAGAATGTTGAAAAAATAGCATGCGAAGAATTAATAATTTGGCAAATTAATCATTCAAATTTCGCAGGGAATTTATTTCATAAAATATTAGGTGTATATGACTTTAGATATTTTATAACGTTTTGAACACGCAAGATGAGCTTGAATTGAAAATATTGCAATATGGCGTAAAATCTTATTTATCTTTAACAATATCAATCTTATTTATCTTACTTATCTTTAACAATATCAATCTTATATATCTTATTTATCTTTAACAATATCAATCTTATTTATCTTATTTATCTTTAACAATATCAATCTTATTTATCTTATCATATTTATCTTATTTATCTTTAACAATATCAGTTTTATTAATCTTATTTATCTTTAACAATATCAATCTTATTTATCTTATTTATCTTTATTATTTATCTTATTTATCTTTAACAATATCAATCTTATTTATCTTTTCTTATTTATCTTATTTATCTTTAAAAATATCAATCTTATTTATCTTATTTATCTTTAACAATATCAATCTTATTTTTCTTATTTATCTTTTCTCATTTATCTTATTTCTCTTTAACAATATCATTCTTATTTATCTTACTTATCTTTAACAACATCAATTTTATTTATCTTGCTTATCTTTAACAATATCAGTCTTTAATAATATCAACCTTCAATATTAAAGAGATTAATACTTAAATATTGAATGACGCCGAATATCAAACTAACGTTTTACTGCTTATATGATAGTATATGATCAGTGTCCCCAATATTTTCTTGCATAATTCTCCATTATCGCCGTCAACGTCTCAGTAAGTACTACGTTCTTTCCGACATTAACGTTCAGAATTAACTTAAAACATGCCAGTTTTATATTTGCATCATTTTGTATCACAAATCAGTATTTCTACTATCCAGATGCGTCGCTTTTGTATGATCTCTCGGGTTCATGGCCGTAGACTTGAAAAAGGTTGAATGCCACTCTTCATTGAGGCGGAGGTCGAACGGGGGACTCGAACTCACGGATTGAGAGTCAAGCTTGTTACCGACTGAGCAAGCCGTGTCAGGCTACAAATAGTTAAAAACTGTAACCAATCGCTGATACATGGACGATTTTACTTCAAATTGCAAAAGTTTAAATTCAGATTCGTTTTGCATGATGGAAACATTGTAAAACATCTAAGGTCACATAAACCTTACAATACCTGTACGAGAAAGTTTTTGTCCCTGCATTCTGAATGATTAATTAGCCAAATAGATAATCATTCGCGTGCTATTTCATTGGCATTTAGTCACGAGATGCAATTTTCCTATTCTTTCATGCTAGTCCATGTTTCAAATAACAGTAACTGTTTTTATTATTAATTATTTATTCATTTAAAGTTCAATAACCAACATTCAACCTCATTGTTTTTTTGTAAAGTGAAAACCCGCCAAAAAATACTCAAAACTGTCGTTTTATTTGAACGCACAGCCCGCAATTTACTTGGTATCTTAAGCTTACTCACGGTGGTCTCTACATTCACTTTCAATTAAACATACCTCACCTATCTCGCCGATATTTTTTTCATTTTTAGCAGTAAAACATTTATTTAAAACATCATATATTATATATTGTCTCTGTAGTGTAAAACTGATTAATTAATTGACCAATGACTGAATCGAGTCCCGCGATAAAGTCACTCATTGGCCAGTATCGGGTTATACTATAACATTGATGAATAAAACGGAAAATGCCGACCTGGGTATTAACCCATTTCTCACAACTAAAAGTTTTCAGCATGGACGAAACCAACCACTATCTATTCCTTGTTTTGTGATTCATTAAACTGAACAGAAAGTTACAGATGCTGCATATTTAAATACTGCATTTTCACACCATTAAACAAGCATGTATCGTTTAAACCAAAACTTCTACCGTCGTCTCATCTTATTGCCACCCTCTCTATAAGACACAATCATTGGATACGTTTTAAAAGAACCCAGCTTGTTTTTAGGGAATTAAAATTAAAGTGATAGACTGCTCCATCGAGATGAACTCTACATTCACACACAGAGCTAGAAAATGAATAAATAAAAACCGGCGCACCAACACACTGACACACCGGCGTATAAGACGATTTATTTCGTCACGTGATTTATTCCACCTTATGTTGTCATTTCGAAGGATTAGTGAATGGAGCCGTCATATACTGAGGAAAAAAGGGTTTCTCGGTATTTCCAACACATTGCAGGCTGTACTAGTACTTGCATTTTAAAGACAAAAACGAAGGTGTTTTTCATATATTTTCTTAAATAAATATGCAAAGGGTAAATCAAAATATGGGCCTGCGGCCTGAATATGGCCTGGATATATCTTTCAGCGAGGGAATAACAACCGTTCTCACATACATTTTTTTAAACGAACTGGACTATTCTATCCAAGAATCTGAAACCTTTCGAATCCGGCCTATTAACCCCCAATGAAAAAGCAGGAATTGATTCAAGTTGGAAAATTACTTGCGGAGATACGTGTGTAGGTGTGCTCGAGTACTGGTTAAACTTCCAGGATCCCAAATAAAGAGTGGTTAGGTTAACTGTTCGTTTGTTAGCTCTCGATGACATAAAACTTACTCTAAATACTCAAACAAAGAAATCTAAATTCCCATCAAGTTCATGTAACATTGATTTCATTTATAAAACTAAAAAAAAACGAAGTTTAAGTATAGGATCTATGTAAGAAACGCGATCCCAGCATGTGGAAATTAATGGCATTTGGGAAGACATAAAAACGTTCCTATTTTTCTCTCCCTAATCTTTTGATATCATTAAGCGCTTAGGTTCTTACAGTGATACGATTCCGCTGTTACTTGTAATTATTGTAACATTTCGTCGGCAGATAAATGAAAGTATTAAATAAACACCCCTGGAAAGTAATCAATTAACAATAATGTGTAAACATACAAATACTTCAGTTAATATGGCGAAATAGGTCAAATTTGAAAACATGTGCGAATGGGAGAAATGTTATTTTTTTTAAAAATCGCTTCAGTTATGTAACGAAATATCTAGGGACGAACTAGTTTGGGTACTAAACGTACAATACTTAGTCAAGACATAGAACTGCCATTGGCAACAGGAAGTACTTCCGCGGTGTAGTCGCATAAGGGCGATTATGAATAATCCTTGTTTATTCCTATCTAAAAATGAATTCTCCTTATTTTAATGCTTATTTGTTTTATTTGAATGGCACTATTGGTGTATTTGGAACATGTTGAAAGCATTGCTTTGTTTGATTTGTGAACTTAGAAATAAAACTGATTGTTGGAAATTGAGGTATAAATACATGATTTTGGAAGACTACTTTCACTATGTCAACAGTGTACACACTAAACAGAGAAAAAAATCTCTTTGATGATACATGATCCCTATTTTTCTCATCATATTTTGATAGTGCATAGGTTGTCAAACAGCAAAAATTAATGTAACTTTCACTTCTTTCAATTGGGTTTCTCTACGAATGGCAATAATGCAAAGTGTTTTTATTTACTATAGAATAAAGAACAAAAATCAATGGTGGTCTACACCATAATACAATAAATAATCTTATCGGTGGCAGCATGTCGCAAAAAATTGCTACCTTATGTTTCCCCTCGGCAGTAAACTATTGAAGAGAATATTGTTTCCATATAGAACAGAACAGAACATTCATTGGATATGAGCAACAAACTTCATCGTCGTATACAACCATGGTCTATATGCTGGACGGTAGTGTAGTGGACCGAGAAATCGTAACTTGCTAGTCTATATGCTGGAGTGTAGTGTAGTGGACAGAGAAATCGTCACTTGCTAGTCTATATGCTGGACGGTAGTGTAGTGGATAAAGAAACCGTCTCTTGCTAGTTTATATGCTGGACGGAAGCGTAGTGGATAAAGAAACCGTCTCTTGCTAGTTTATATGCTGGACGGTAGTGTAGTGGACAGAGAAATCGTCACGTGTTAGTTTATATGCTGGACGGTAGTGTAGTGGACAGAGAAATCGTCACTTGCTAGTCTATATGCTGGACGGTAGTGTAGTGGACAGAGAAATCGTCACGTGTTAGTCTATATGCTGGACGGTAGTGTAGTGGATAGAGAAATCGTCACTTGCTATTCTATATGCTGGACGGTAGCGTAGTGGACAGAGAAATCGCCACTTGCTAGTCTATATGCTGGACGGTAGTGTAGTGGATAGAGAAATCGTCACTTGCTAGTCTATATGCTGGACGGTAGTGTAGTGGATAGAGAAATCGTCACTTGCTAGTCTATATGCTGGACGGTAGTGTAGTGGATAGAGAAATCGTCACTTGCTAGTCTATATGCTGGACGGTAGCGTAGTGGACAGAGAAATCGCCACTTGCTAGTCTATATGCTGGACGGTAGTGTCGTGGATAGAGAAATCGTCACTTGCTAGTCTATATGCTGGACGGTAGTGTAGTGGACAGAGAAATCGTCACTTGCTAGTCAATATGCTGGACGGTAGCGTAGTGGACAGAGAAATCGTCACTTGCTAGTCTATATGCTGGACGGTAGTGTAGTGGATAGAGAAATCGTCACTTGCTAGTCTATATGCTGGACGGTAGTGTAGTGGACAGAGAAATCGCCACTTGCTAGTCTATATGCTGGACGGTGGCGTAGTGGATAGAAAAATCGTCATTTGTTAGTCTATATGCTGGACTGTAGCGTAGTGGATAGAAAAATCGTCACTTGCTAGTCTATATGCTGGACGGTAGTGTAGTGGATAGAGTATCGTCACTTGCTAGTCTATATGCTTGCGGTAGTGTAGTGGATAGAGAAATCGTCACTTGCTAGTCTATATGTTGGGCGGTTTTGTAGTGGATAGAAAAATCGTCACTTGCTAGTCTATATGCTGGACGGTAGTGTAGTGGACAGAGAAATCGTCACTTGTTAGTCTATATGCTGGACGGTAGTGTAGTGGACAGAGAAATCGTCACTTGCTAGTCTATATGCTGGACGGTAATGTAGTGGATTGAGAAATCGTCACTTGCTAGTTTTAGTCTGATTTATAAGAGCACCCAATCTCGCCCTTTCCCAGTCGTCACACCATAAAACGAAACAATTCAACTAATTGTATCACAATTATATCATTTTCTAACAAATACGCAGGCATGGATATGCATGCATAATACATGCATGGTGCAATACACAAAATGTCCTGTTAGGCTATTTCTAATAAACTATGTGACATGCAAATTACATGTATTGTGCAAAACGCAAAAATGCTAAAATTCGTAAAGGTCTCACTTAAGAATTACCATCTTTATAATTTTATGACGGTAGCAAGATTCTTACAGCCAAGAAATTCGAGCTGTGAAAAGCGGTTGGGCAATTTATTTGTTAAAAATGCATAAAATGTCAAATTTCGTTGTGCATATGGGAACATCGGAACATTTTCATGATTTCTGCAAAGTTTGGATGACATTGAGAGTTGTTTGATAAAGATATAACAGTTTAAAAATGCGTAGTGATACACTGCAACAAATGGGCAGAATTGTCAAAAATGACGGGGTGCCATCAAACTATCGAAATTGCGATGTTTTTTTCTGCATAATTGGACCAACAGAGGACTATCTATGGGAATAAGGCACTTTTAGAACCATTGGTAATGTATCCAGTGTTCCAGAAGTGCATGTCTCTATATGTAGAACAGTACAAAATTAATTCTTGTGTGAGAAGTAAAGGGCAATTTGTACTCGTGTCAGCATCAGCACCAAAGAAACGTGATGCTTTCTTATACGTTTCCTCTGAATCAACCCTCTCGAGTTTACTGAATTCCCATAAGTGTACTTTTCTTTTCCAATTTTGGTCGTGTTATATGATTAAGTTTGTTTTCTCCACAGCTAATGAACGGAAATATCAGAGAAACACTATTCCAGTGTCGTGTAATAGTCTCGGCAACCGAGCTACACTCTGGCTGTTGTTTAACGGTATCGCCACGTATTAATTTCTAAGTACTTAATTCCCTGTTGCCGTTCTGATCTCTAATTATTTCTAATTACCCAGTCCCAGGTTGCCGATCTGATTTCTGCATTAGTGAACATGAGCGCTTGGAACTCGGGTTTAATTTGATTACCTTGCATTAAAAGTAAAATTAACAATTAGAATAGTACCTTGAGATTTAAATAAACCGACTATGACGTTATTAGTTTTTTTACCCATGAAAACTAGTGATTATGTCTGATATTTTATTCATTTTGTGTGTTTTATGTATGAAGCGTTAGAAAAAATTTGTTCTCAATTAACATATCTGATTTGATAAATTTACTATTGATCGTTTAAACATATTTTATTTCAACATAAAATGGGGTTTAGCTTCAAGTTCTCTCTGAATGTCAATCTTGCATTAATACCTTTCTATCTAAGGAATTACAATTTGAAACACACCAGTGTAGTAAAAAGGGTCATGTTTAATTCCGAACTAAGCTTAATAATCACTAATCGTATGAGTGTATGTGCAATTGTGTCTCTGTCAGTTAGCCGCATGGGACTTTTTGGCCGAGTGACGCGTTTTGACCGCTTGACGCTTTTTTTTCGCCGAAAAATTAGCAAAAATTGAAGACGTTTGTCCGCATAACGGCTTTCGTACACAGACAATTTAGAGCAATGAAGACTTTTGACTGGATGCGACATATTTCTATTGTTCTGTGTACAAAAAACTTGTTGCGGACAAAAGACACAGTCTCTCTCGAATAACTACAGTTCGGATACATGTACATGTACAACATGTCCTTGCGTTCTGGCGGTTTCCGAACACAACGCAATACTGATGTCTGAGATTGCAACTTAAATGAGATAAGACGATATGAATCTTGCCGTCCTCTGTGGAAAAGCGATAAGACATTTTCACTCACTTGCTACACTTAAATATGCATGCTTCGGCAAACTATGAAGAATGTTATCTCAAACAATATTCCGCCTTGAAGTGCTACTTTTTCAAAGGAATTTCAGTTTTACCTCGCGCCGTTCTTGTAAATGACAACTCCCAATCGGAATTCAGTATTCACACGCTAATGAAGCAAGCGCGTACACTGTGAAGTCTTAAATTGCATAACCTATCACAGATCTCTTCGTTTAAATTGACCTTATGCATTATAGTAGGAGCACGCTAATTGGTCAGTAAAGTGACGTTATGTGAGCCTTGTATAGCACGCTGATTGGTCAGTTGTATCAGGGAAAGTTTGAATGACGTCACAGTTTAGTAAGCGTTCAATAGCTATGAATTGTGTGACAGGCATAGAATTTCCAGTTTTTTCATTGGGGGGGGGGGGGGGGGGGGGGTTAATAGACCTGATTCGGGAAATAGCAGGTTCTATATATAGACTAGGAATTCATTAATTGCAAGGGCACCATAAACGTAGAAGCTGAATTGTGTATGGTTTGGTAAATATATGTACAGCTCTATGAAATTCTACATATGTGAATGTACTCTAGAAATGTCATTGAAAAGTAAACAATATTTAAATCGAACATTTTACCCTCCAATGTTAAAAACACTCACAGGCCTAGCACATGGATGAATCGAATTTGATAACGGGAAGAACATACGCAGTCCATTAAAAGTCGTGAATTTAAGGTCTTCCTGATCGACAGGGTGTTTCTATAACAAATGACCGCTTTAGTCTTCTTCCATATTATGTTAAATATCTATTTCACAATTAGTATAAATCATGAATCTGGAATTATTTCATATCTTGTAATTCACTATTTAAATTTAACGTTACTTACGATATCCTGTAAAACAACACTGGCGTCGTCTATATAGCCATATCGCGGAACTGTAACTAAAAGAACTGTAACCATTCACTGCGCAAACTAATCAAATAAAAGAAATATGTAATTGAATAAGAAGCTGGCAGTGATAGCCCAATTGATCAAAAGTGTTGCTGTCAGTTCTTATCCCAGTACGGTGCATATCAGTGATTAGGTCTAAGGGTTTTCAATTAGGGATATCTATCAGATTCAAATTTGGAAGACGTCTAATGGCCCTAATAGAACATCTTCCCACCAAGGCGTCCATGTAAAGACCAGACTAATAAAGTGGGCATGCATTAGTCTTGATCATATGCGGCGCTTGCTTTTCTAAAAGACAAACGTCTTGATAAGTTGGATCTGGAAATAAAATCTGATTGGCTGAAACAAACACACCTCTGCAATGGTTATGTTATAATAAAGTTTTAAAATACTTATTCGGATGAAAATCATTGCAGTTATGTTGTACAAGATATTTATCATAGAAAATATCTAATCATATGAAACTAATGAATATAAAAATAAACATCAAACCGATACTCCTTTGAAATTATATGGAAATCAGAGGTAGTCCGATTGTTGAATCAACCAATCAAAAACGATATTCGATTTTCGCTAAATAAAGACGTTTGTCTTTTAGAAATGCAAGCGTCGCATATGATCAAGACTAGGCATGCATATAAACTGACTCTCAGTAGCACACGAACAGCCGTCTGAAGCCAGTATGTGGACATCACCCGGTTTCTGTTTCATCTACATTGTATTAAGTTTTACTTACATAATTAAAAAAGTCTCTAATTTTGAATGGCAAGGTAAACAATCTTTAACCAGTGGCGTAGCTTCCTATATGCACTGAAGGCACGTGCCTGCACTTTTTTTCGGAGAAATAGAAAAATAAAAATGCCAAAAATTTAATAAAAATATCGGACCCCAAGTGGGAGTTAACTATAAATTCGCAACAAAAATCATTGAATATGATCCAGATATTTAACATCATTTTATCAATTTATTTGGTTTTAAAACAGTGGATTCATTGTTAATATTAAGGATAACCAGGCCTTTAAAAACATAAGAAATATACGCCTAAACGCACCTACGACGGTCTAGCCTGAGAGCATGACCCGGACCCCCTACAACTGTGCCTACACATCATTTTCAGCCAAGCTGCGCCTCTGTTAACCAATGTCAATGACACCACTGAATGCATTTATTTAGGCTAGTCTTATAACAAAACTACCCGGTTTCTGATTCGCCAACGTTTTGTATGTTTTATTTACGTACATAAACACTACACGTTATGATAATAAAAACAAAGTAATTATTTAACGAGACAACGCATTTGAGTAGGCTAATCTTCCATGAGGCCCTCCAACATATATGTATATACAGTATTTAAAGTAAAGCGTGAAATAACACAGTCACGTAAGATACATTCAATCCATCTTAACTGATATGTGAATGTTTTATAGTATAGTTCTTAACAGACACCATATCTTTTACATGACGAGTAATTAATCCAAACAAAAATGTTGTCGGTTCCTTAGAGACATAATCGGGCGAATCCAATCAACGGCGTGCACACGCGTGTGTCATTATTCTAGATTGGATTTAATATTTAATGTCTTGATATAAAAGAAAGTGGCATAGAGGAGTTGGTCGTCGTATCAAGCTAATTTATTTTATTCCGCCGCAGTTACCGGTAATTTTCACAAAAGTACATTTTAGAACGAGCCATTGATGGCAATCAGTGTCTGGGTGCGATCCTGTTATAATACAGATTTTAATGTTTAATATGATGGAGAAATAATTCAATTTTGAAATTGTTATTCAAAACCATTGTGTATGGCATGTTTTTGTTTGTTTGTTTTTTGTGATTTTTTTGGCCACGTTAGGACGCAATCCCACATGACCAAGTGAGGTCACGAGCCCTTATGACCAAGATCGGTTACGAGCCCACATGGCAAAGTTAGGTAATGAGCCGACATGGCCAAGTTAGATCACGAGCTCACATGACCAAGTTAGGTCACGAGCTCACATGACCAAGTTAGGTCACGAGCTCACATGACCAAATTAGGTCACGATCCCACATGGTCAAGTTAGATCACGTGCCCACATGACCAAGTTAGGTCACGAGCTCACATGGTCAAGTTAGATCACGAGCCCACATGACCAAGTTAGGTCACGAGCTCACATGGTCAAGTTCGGTCACGAGTCCATATGACCCAATATTGATGTGTAACTTAAATGCTAAATGTTGGGGTAGGGGTGTTGGACTTTTAAAAGAAAGCATGAGGAAATTTTGTTTAGCTTGACCGGGATCGTCCTGCACTCATTTTCAAAAAGTGAAATACTTATCTAAACATTGAATTTTTACCAGCGGAGCAAATATCTATAAATATATAGTCATAATGCGTACACGTGGCTCTAAATAGCACCAATTAAGAGGTGTCCATTATTGGGCGGCAAGGTCGTGAAAACATGGTTCAATAAGTATAATTAATTGGACATACAGTAACACGTTTGAGATTACCTGTTACAGCACAATCAATATCGTTACATCCACAAAGATACCTATTACATATGAAATCATACATCTTTTGAAAGGATAGTCAAAAAAAAACACACACATATATAATACATATATAGTATAATATTATACGCCGCCATTTAATAGCGTGAGAATAATCGACACGCGGAGTATCTCTGTTATTTCCGTTACAGTCTAATAAGAGGGTGTCAACGGCGCCATTATGAGACTGCGCTAAACTGTGAAATTACACACTAATTATATGAATCTGCTGGGATTCCTAGAACGGTAGTCAAGACAACCTCACAATGAGATGGCAGATATTTGATGTCTTTTCAGCATAAGAACTCTTCTGGGACGCCGCGATCTTTCGTGCAGTCTAGCCTTATCAAAGAATAATGCATCAGGGCGAATTATGGACAGCTTTGATTCAATATTAGCGAAGTAATTATTTTCCAATTTTATGGATATGTTTTTTATACCTTTTCTTGATATGTTTTTTTTTCTTTTACGTTTCGGTTATATTCCGCGGAAAAACATAACGAAAAATGAAAGGCAGTGTCATTTGAAATAAGAAGTGCGACTGCTTTCGTTATTTTAAAATCGCATTTTTTTAAATTGTCTCTGTTACATTGTCGATACTTCTGATCAGGATGCTACCGAAAATGCTTATCCCCTATATCCGCCCAACCCGATATCCAGCGTTTTGATATAAATAGTTTTAATACCCCATTTAAACAACTGTAACATCTGTGGTATAGCGGGTAGTTTGACTGCTCACGACAAAGGTTGAGAGTGCAATTCAGGTCCATGTACTTTCAAACAAATCCTGGTATGTACTGGTTCCACACAACAAATCCTGGTACGTACTGGTTCGACACAACACATCCTTGTACGTACTTGTTCAAATCCTGGCACGTACTGGTTCCACACAACACATCCTGGTACGTACTGGTTCCACAAATCAAATCCTGGTATGTACTGGTTCCACACAACAAATCTTGGTACGTACTGGTTCCACACAACACATCCTGGTACGTACTGGTTTTACACGTACTGGTTCCACACAACACATCCTGGTACGTACTGGTTCCACACACAAAAATCCTGTTACGTACTGGTTCCACACAACAAATCCTGGTATGTACTGGTTCCACACAACAAACACATCCTGGTACGTACTGGTTCCTCACAACAAATCCTGGTACGTACTGCTTCCACACAATAATTCCTGGTACGTACTGGTTCCACACAACAAATCCTGGTATGTTCTGGTTCCACACAACAAACACATCCTGGTACGTACTGGTTCCTCACAACAAATCCTGGTACGTACTGCTTCCACACAACAAATCCTGGTATGTTCTGGTTCCACACAACAAACACATCCTGGTACGTACTGGTTCCTCACAACAAATCCTGGTACGTACTGCTTCCACACAACAAATCCTGGTACGTACTGGTTCCACACAACCAACAAATCCTGGTACGTACTGCTTCCACACAACAAATCCTGGTACGTACTGGTTCCACACAACAAATCCTGGTACGTACTGGTTCCACACAACAAATCCTGGTACTTACTGCTTCCACACAACAAATCCTGGTACGTACTGGTTCCACACAACAAATCCTGGTATGTTCTGGTTCCACACATGGAATGGACACGGGAGCGGCTCACGAAAGTTCAGAGTTGTGTGCTTATTTCGTAATCGAACAAAATGATAATATCTGTTTTCAAAAGACACCATTAAATACCTTCAAATGTCTAAACCAACACGTTAATGAGGTCCCCACCCCCACATGGGGCGTGGTTCTTGTTCCGTAGTTCTCTTAAAGTAATGGCCATTGTTTCCCAGATTCCCCAAAGTATTTGCCATTGTTCCCCATATTCCCCAAAGTATTTGCCGCATTGTTCCCCAAAGTATTTGCCATTGTTCCCCAGATTCCCCAAAGTATGTGACATTGTTCCCCAGATTCCCCGAAGTATTTGCCATTGTTCCCCAGATTCCCCAAAGTATTTGCCATTGTTCCCCAGATTCCCTTAAGTATTTGCCATTGTTCCCCTAAAGTATTTTCCCGAGACTTCTAAAATTAGGCATTTTATTCATGGATCCCTGAAAGTTATGGCAAATGTTCTCCAGATCCCTAAAAAAATAGTTGTCCACGTTCCCCAGGTCTCCAAAACCACTGGGAGGGCCTCATCAATATCAAATCCCCTGCCTAAATCGTTCTTAATAAGTAAACATACGCCTCCTGGTCCAGATTCTAGCATTAACCTGTATCTGTTTCCTGCCATGCCCAATAAACATATAATTATCTAAATCTAAAAGATTTTCTTTTAAAAGATGAGTTTCAGCTATGACGTTATATAAATATTCATAAAATGTAAACAATTTATCCAAACAATAAATTATCTAAACCGCTATCACTAGACCATCCATTTACATTCCCAAACCTTAATTGAATCCATCTTGATTCACCATAGAGATCTTGTTATCATTTTAGCTCCTTCTTGAATCAATAAAATTGTAGTGTGTGGCGCGTGGTCCAGTGGTAGAGCACCGAACCCATGATCAGAGGGCATTGGGTTCGATCCTCCGCCGCGGATTTGTGAAGTGTCCTTGAGCAAGACACATATTCCGCAAATGCTTAGTTTGTCTAAATTGTAAGAACTTGTTTCAAAATCGACGTAAAATAAGTAAGTTTAACCTAAGTCAAGCAATAGTTTTTTGGGCATTCCTATGGTCATATAACACGGGTACGTTATCGATGTTTAGTATTCATTTACATAATACAGGCTTCGTGTATTTGATATATCAAACATGGTTACATGTGCAAATCTAAGTGCATATTGATTCGCTGTTATATTTTTTACGAATGACATTAATAAAGTATTTCTCGTATTGTTAGTTAATTGGTTCCATGCATAAATATCATATCGTTAAGCTATTTACCGTAGTTGTTCAACTGGTAATGTATCGATACATACATGTATCATGTCGCTAAATCATATATATTAACAATATTTAAAGGTAACGTATGTTGCACATAATGTTATAGTAGCTAAAATGTTTTACACTATTTCACATACGTGTACAACTAAGAACCTGTTGATACATGTAATATAGCTAAATATGTTACTATATTTCAGATATATCCAGTAACGTATCCATGTATAACATATAGCAAAACTATGTTACACTCTTTCAGATATATCTGGTAACCTATCCATCGATATCATATAGCTAAACTTTTTTACTATATTTCAGATATATCTGGTAACGTATCCATCGATATCATATAGCTAAACTATTTTACTATATTTCAGATGGAGCTTTTCATATAGATTATAATTTTTTTTTTATAACTCAGATATGTTACTATATTTCATATACAGCTACATATTCATGTATTTAAGATAAATTATTCTAAAATATTTCTTTAACAAATGGTAACGTATCTACAAATATATCCTATCGCTTACTTGACATTTGTCTACATTTGCAGGCATCACTGGTAACGTATCTATAGACGTTAATGGCGATCGGAATGCCGATTACTCTTTGCTGGACATGGATCCAAAATCGGGAGAGTTTGAGGTAAGTTTCTCCGTTCGACTTCGTTTATATCGGCCCCGTGTACACGAGAAATTATTCATGCATGGCACAAAACTAAAACTGTTGATATCGTATTGCATTGTGTATTACGTAATCGTAATAACACGTGATCATGACATTAAAATCCAAACCATATTTGCAAAAATAGCGTGACGTCACTTATTATATGAAAAACGTTGGTAATGTCATCAATAATAATCACATTGGTACTAATTTGTGTAAATTATCACATTCAGAGGATTATACGTTATATGTGTAAAAATTGGTTTTATGCGTGAAAAGGGGTAATTTTTTATTTCAATAATATCGCGTATCCGACCCAGGTTTTAAAAACAAACCTATCATCAAAGAAGTGTTTTATAAACCGATTACTCGTTGCTCTATGTTAGTAAACACGGTTGTCGGTCGTATAGACAGTTGTGCTTCTTATTCATTCCCGTATCACATAAGCTCATATATATATATATACTCAAACTTAAATACTTATTTTGATATGGTTGATAGCCCACATAAAAATGGACGTTTGTAACATATTGAGTTTAGAATTTTATGTGCCATATTTTTATACCATTTGTTTAACTGTAAGTCATAAAAACGAAAGCTTTAGATGCAGTTATTCGTACTCCAGCCACATCCTAACTCGTAGACTGAGCCCCTTAATCGAAATGTTGGATAAAAAAATTCGTCCCCCTCCAAGGTGTCTTGTCTTTCGCACACAAATAAAAGTGCTGGCTCCTCTCTCGATTTTTATCACGCTGGTACCAGTAGACAATTTACAATATTGAAAAGGTTGATGTTAAAAGCCATGCACACCAGATACAGACTGTTATAAAATATTCACCAGGCAAACAACACTAGCGTGGCAACCAGTGTGGATCACCTATACCCAGGAGTCATCATTTGTGACATGCTCACTTGCAAGGGAAAGTGACATTCCGCGGTTCTGCTATTAATAATCTATTAATTATAGATGGTTTTCCTTCTGGCTAGATTGTATCGTCTACCACATCTAGATATTACATACATTAGGAGGAATTGAAAAAACGGGTGTTTTATTTCGAACTAATCAAAAAGCGATTTGACTTATCTTTATATCAATTAACGTATATTTGGAAAATATCATTAATGAGAACTAAACATTTTTGTTATGCTATATTTAGATTGTTTGTGGAAAACGGAATACATTTGTGTTGTATGCACTATTCTTCTGCTATCAGATATATTTAGGGCAATGGAATAAATTTGAGTTGTGTGCACGATTAGTAATTATTTTGGGTATATTTGTTGAGGCCTGGATAAAGAGATTTTTTTTCGGGGCGGGGTAATTTTATTCACTTGCGTTAGCTAATTGATACCTCATTTTAATAAAGTAAACTTTCTATTGATATAAAGTTTTACTCGATATTTGTCAACGTTGTTCAAATTTTACAGGCGTTATTTTGTCTTTTCGATTTAATTTTCGGTTAAAAGCAAGGGCACTCGTGTCGACAGACGCATTTTAGTTAAAACTTAATTATGTAATTGGACTTGCATGTAAGAGAATATACTAAAATAAATAAAAACGCATTGCATTATGCGTTATCAAACACATAAGTCAAAGCAGCTGTTATCTATTTAATATCAGGCCATCCTTAAAAATATTTGGTAGCTATGTTTTCCCCTAAATTTTGATTTTGCAAAAAAAAAAGGGACAAAAATCATGAAAGAAAAATTAAACACATTGAAAGTCAATAAAAAAAGTTTGGGAAGCTGCAAACTTAAGTGAATGGCAAACAAATTATCTTTTAAGGACGGCCTCACAAACATTTATATTGATACATGAGCATATAGACGTCACGGTTATGGTTTTCCGTGACCGAGGCGTCTAAGGGGTCGTCTCAGGTCAGCATCACTTAACCATACGTATACGGAAAAAAATACATCTTGCTCATTGGCGCCACTTACAGCCGTGACGGAGGATCGAACACACGACCCTCCGTCCATGGGTCCGATGCTCTACCACTGCACCGCGTGCTCCCGGTACTCTAATTGCATCTTTTTAAGATGATATCTCGGCAAAAAGACAAAGTACGTGATTTGAATAAATGAAAATGGCTTTCTTCACCATCTATGGAAATTAAATCAGTTGAAATTTAATGAAACGTTCGGCTAATTTTCATTGAAATGCAAACAGCCATGGAATAAGGTGCTTGGCATTAGGCACTTTGATATATTTTTTTTGTGCGTTTTGCATTGCTTGAAATTACCATTTCTTGAATACAAGGGTTGCCTTTGGGAATGCAAAGTTGATGTTAAGATGGTAAGACAATCTTATACCACAGCAGTGGTCTAGTGGTAGAGCATCCACCTCGTATGCGGAAGGTCGATGGTTAGATTCCAAGTCGGGGCGTACCAAAAAACTTGGAAACAAATATGAGCGTTCTCGCATAGCTCTCGGCTTTTCCAGTATCAGTATGATTTGATTGGTCAAGGTGTCATAACAATAACAACAACAACAACAACAACAACAACAACAACAACAACAACAACAACCTTTATTCCTTCATGGTCACATTTGTAACAACAGACCATGATAAATGATCAGTTAATTAGAACGGATAACATATAATAAAAATATTAAACATTCAGCATATAAAATCCAATATATAGATCTAGTTATTTCTGTGTTAATATTAATAATACTCATACAACACATCCGTCACAATATCAGACTTGCCAAACTAAGTCGTTTCGTATTATTTTGAATATCGAAAATCGAAACTCGACTATGAAATAAACCCCGGTCAGTGATATCCAACAGGATTTTTTTTTTTTTTTTTTTTTTTTTTTTAATCTCTAAGGATACAAACGATCAAATATTTTTGCAATCATAAGCACCATTTTATGCAATTAACTAATGGTTCAGAGATCAATGGGAAGGTCAGAAGGTCAAAACATGTCTTACGTTCTTCAGGCATCAAGTTTATCTGGTTTGATGGTTGACTATATAAACGGTGCTGAACGTTTGCAGTTATTTATAAGCTTTATTGTACTTTTGTTACAACTTTTCATTAGCTAATTGAGACAAGGTTGTCGGTCTTGTTGCACTGATATTAAGTGCCTTTGAAGTAGGCCTAATCAATAATCCATTGGAGGCGGCGGTTGTGCGAAACGTAGAAGGGCCTAAAGCCTGAGTATCGGCCTGAGAATGGAAATTGACAGTTTCTGCAAATAAATATAATAATTTGCTTGTTAATTGGAAGTGATTTGAATCTTACATTTTTGATATTTTTAGTCTAAGTTCAAATATACATGTATTATGCATTATATATTCGTGTTTGTTATTCTTGTCTTTATAAAAATAGTGTTCAATAATGATGAACTTTGTAATTATATTGAGGGTCTCATGGAAGAATGAATTTAATCAAATGAGTTAGCTCGTTAATAAAAATCTGTATTATTATTATTATTATTATTAATATTATCATCATTATTATTATTATTATTAGTAGTAGTAGTAGTAGTAAAAGTAGTAGTAGTAGTAGTAGTAGTAGTGGTAGTAGTAGTAGTAGTTTACTAGTAGTAGTCGTAGTAGAAGTTTACTAGTAGTAGAAGTAGTAGTAGCAGTAGCAGTAGTAGTAGTAACAGTAGCAGTGGCGGCGGCAGCAGCAGTAGCAGCAGCAGTTGTATATTACTGTATTATGCAGACATTGTCCGTAATGTCAGTGTGCACGTGTATATGTCACGCGGTTTTCTATGGATGTATATTTAAATTTCACACGCACCGTGGGTATAGACAATCAAGTAAAATTAGCAGTTTAATATCTTTAAAAGGTTTTTGCCTTGTGTTTACTCCAAGCCACAAAATGTCAACAATCTAAAGAAATAAGAAACGATCATGTTTTATAGTCGATCAATATTAATAATACATTTGAGTGCATAAACTGTAGAAATACAATGTCATACACACGTTTATACAATATTGTATTCTGGAGTCAATTTTGCAACAGATGCATTAAAGTATTTATGTATATGCAATTTAGACTGACGACATGTTTCCAGGCAACTTTACTAATAATAAACCGTAAAGAAAAATCAGTCAAAACAACTGGTAATGTAATGGCAGAATTCATTCTAAAACACGTTTGGTGCGTAAACACGTTGGGTGCGTAAACACGTTTGGTGCGTAAACATGTTGGGTGCGTGATCAAATAATTACCGCAGGGATCCAAACTGGGTCATGGTTGGTTTCAGAAACAAATAAAAATTCTTTCATTCATATCATGACACTCTTTCAGTCATATTATGACTGTCTTTCAGTCATATCAGGACATTCTTTCAGTCATATCACGGCAGTCTTTAAGTCATATCACGACACCCTTTCAGTCATATCATGACTGTCTTTCAGTCATATCACGAAACCCTTTCAGTCATATCATGACTGTCTTTCAGTCATATCACGACACCCTTTCAGTCATATCAAGACTGTCTTTCAGTCATATCACGTCAATCTTCCAGTCATATCACGACAACCTTTCATTTATATCACGACACTCTTTCAGTCATATCACGACAGTCTTTCAGTCATATCATGACATTCTTTCATTTGTATCACGACACCCTTTCAGTCATATCATGACAGTCTTTCAGTCATATCAGGACATTCTTCAATCATATCATGACTGTCTTTCAGTCATATCACGACACTCTTTCAGTCATATCATGACTGTCTTTCAGTCATATCAGGACATTCTTCAGTCATATCATGACTGTCTTTCAGTCATATCAGGACATTCTTTCAGTCATATCACAGCAGTCTTTCAGTCATATCACGACAATCTTTCAGTCATATCACTACAGTCTTTCAGTCATATCATGACTGTCTTTCAGTCATACCAGGACATTCTTTCAGTCATATCACGACAGTCCTTCAGTCATATTATGCCAGTATTTCAGTCATATCATGACTGTCTTTGAATCATATCAGAACATTCTTTCAGTCATATCATGTTTATCTTTCAGTCATATCTGGACATTCTTTAAGTTATATCACGACAGTCTCTCAGTCATATCATGACAGTCTTTCCGTCATATCATGACTGTCTTTCAATCATATCAGAACATTATTTCAGTCATATCATGACAGTCTTTCAGTCATATCATGACTGTCTTTCAATCATATCAGAACATTCTTTCAGTCATATCACGTCAATCTTTCACTCATATTGTGACAGTATTTCAGTTATATCACGTCAATATTCCAGTCATATCAAATTTACACTTGAGCTACCAGTTTTGTGTAAAACAAGGACACTGCTCGTTACATATCACAGCAGAAGTCTATCCCATTACCAGACACCTCCCAATTCAGGTATGTTATGTATATCCTGTAAAAGCGTGGCATTCTCTGCCTGTCCCACAATTCATAGCACTCTAACGCATTTACTGTGACGTAAATCAATTTCCGCTGAAGCAACTGGCAAATCAGCGCATTCGTATATTACCGACATGTAACGGTCCCTGACGGGAAGAGCCTATCACGGAATAGTCTTTATTATGGCCTGGTCGTGTATATTCATTAGTCCCACAACATCCGTCGTTTGAAGTGTTTATTCTTTAAATACAGCCTGTGTGGTTCCGGCTAAGAATAGTATCGTTGTCGATCTCTGCAGAGGGGTAGGAATCCTCCGAATGGGTGTCATGTTCATTTTATCATTTTTTTGTCATGTTCTCTATTGTGGTTAAATTATCAACCACTGTGTGGTTCCAAGAGCCATGAGTGATGGCACGAATAGGATCACTGTGGCTTATGCATGTCGTAAGAAGCGACAAATTGAGTAATACGATAGACTTTGCTGAAACTCTGCAGTTCTGCAGGTATCAAGGTTCTAGGTTCATTCTGCAAATTCATTTGTTGGTGATTTTTTTTTATCTGTATGTTAATTTGTTGTTTTTGTACATGTAGAGTGAACTTGGAATCTTCCTTCCTGTTGGCGTCGAATAACCTATAATGTGTTGGAACGCCGTAAAACCCTATTCATTAATTCTTTAAATACATTTCTATTTTCACACTGCGAAAACGTTAAAATATATATGCTTTGTCGCTTAACACTCAGAAATTTCATATTACCCGTGGGACAGTATGATCGACCCGTGCAAATATAATGTAATCGAATGGGACATAATGTTCATGCATTCGTTAAGATTTGCCAATGCAGCGTTTGTATTATATTATTTTTGATGAATTATTAAAGTTTATCATTGAATTATTGTTTTATAATTCCAATGATGAAACAAGTGAAAATGTTTTTACTCTTGGACTATGAAATATTGATCTGTAGAGACCAATAATCACTCGTAAAAATAAAAATCATAATTCACGGAAATCAATGAAATTGATATTCCAGTGTAAAATGCTGTCTTAAGCAGATGCGGTCGTGACAGTACTAAAATATTGTTGACAGCGGCCTTTGCCACAATACAATACAATGTGGCACTCACTACACCACCTACTAATAACAAATGACTGTTATAGATAAGCATAATAAATGGGCAATATTTTGTTATTTATCTATAACTGCACACTGCATGTCATTAATATATGGAGGATCTTACATTCGTGTTCATTTATTATTGAATTTATTAAACGAGTTGAAAAAATATATTATACAAGGCTCAGTCCAGCATTATATCATTTTTGCCAACGAGTTTGATAAATTCAATAATACATTAGCACGAATGTAAGATTCGTTTTATCAGAAAACTCAGAAAAAGTTTACATTTATTTAACAGATCACCTTTATAAGAAATGTGAATAAATCTTTAAAAAATCACGAAATAACGTCATTTAATTAAAAAAAAATAGCTCATGGGTTTATTACACTCCTGTAACTTAAATAATGTGATAGATATATTTCTATTATTTGATATGTAAATGTCATTGCAGGTTGTGGCCAACTATTTTGGTATGTAAATGTCATTGCAGGTTGTGGCCAACTATTTTGGTATGTAAATGTCATTGCAGGTTGTGGCCAACTATTTTGGTATGTAAATGTCATTGCAGGTTGTGGCCAACTATTTTGGTATGTAAATGTCATTGCAGGTTGTGGCCAACTATTTTGGTAATACGAAGCAGTATGAACCTGTACCGGGCAAGAGCATTCGTTGGGCAGGGAATTATGACCATGCACCCCCGGACACGCCAAAATGCGGTTTTGATAACTCAAAGTGTCCACCTGACAGTAAGTTTAAATAAGATTTTAAACCCTACCAAATCACCATAGTCCAGCACACCACACCATACTACATCATAGTTTAATACAACATATCACAATAACACACCATAGTTCAGTACACCAAACCATACTACATCATAGTTCAGTACACCACACCATACTACATCATAGTTCAATACACCATACCACACCAACACACCATAATTCAGTACACCAGACCATACCACATCATAGTTCAGTACACCACACCATACTACATCATAGTTCAATACACCATATCACAATAACACACCATAGTTCAGTACACCAGACCATACCACATCATAGTTCAGTACACCACACCATACTACATCATAGTTCAATACACCATATCACAATAAAACACCATAGTTCAGTACACCAGACCATACCACATCATAGTCCAGCACACCACACCATACTACATCATAGTTCAATACACCATATCACAATAACACACCATAATTCAGTACTCCAGACCATACCACATCATAGCTCAGTACACCACACCATACAACATCATAGTTCAATACACCATACCACACCAACACACCATAGTTCGGTACACCAGACCATACCACATCATAGTTCAGTACACCAATCCATATTACATCATAGTTCAGCACACCACACCATATCACATCATAGTTCAGCACACCACACCATACCACATCATTGTTCAGTACACCACACCATACCACATCATAGTTCAGTACACCAGACCATATCACATCATAGTTCAGTACACCACACCATATTACATCATAGTTCAGCACACCACACCATATCACATCATAGCTCAGCACACCACACCATACGACATCATAGCTCAGCACACCACACCATACGACATCATTGTTCAGTACACCACACCATACCACATCATTGTTCAGTACACCACACCATACCACAACATAGTTCAGTACACCACACCATATCACATCATAGATCAGTACACCACACCATACCACATCATTGTTCAGTACACCACACCATACCACATCATAGTTCAGTACACCACACCATACCACACCACCACACCATACCACATCATAGTTCAGTACACCGCACCATACCACACCACCACACCTTACAACATCATAGTTCAGTTCACCACACCATACCACACCACCACACCATACCACACCACCACACCATACCACACCACCATACCATAGTTCAATACACCGCGCCATACCACATTAAACCACACCAACTCTAACCACACATCAAAAACTACTATTAAGACAACATGCACAGCAATTGTTGTAATATTCAAAGAGGAATCGCGTAACATAAAGCCATATTATGATAAAATGCAGATATAAAAGTATTAAAACAGAATAATGTGCTCGATCGTCGCATCAATACGAACAAACTATTACATAAATGAAAACAACATAACTATATACCAGGACGTTATCCGGCCGGTAATATCTGATAGCGATTCAATGTAAAACCCTATTTAATTATACAGTTCTTTACTTCGAAAGAACATACGATCATACATAAGACATAAAACCATAAACATTCCGACTTCCCATCCGCCTGTGACAGCTATCTGGCTACTTTAGATTATTAAAATTGAAAGCCATGACAAATGCAGGCAGTAAAACAGGAGTTTGAAGTCTCATTGAATCAAATTGAATAAGACCCGCTTCCGAATCAATGATAAATTCAATTTGTCATTATATAATGCATGTTCTGAATCTATGAATGACAACCCGAGTTTGTATACAGGCTTCAGTTTGAGATATAAACTGCATTAATTAAATAAAATGCAAAAGCTCTATGGTTTATATTGCAAATGGATCTTCATTTTATGGCCTACATGGTACTTTGTTTCTTATGAAAATTTTTAAAAGTTCATATTGTCTGGTGAATTTGAATCTATAAGGGACTGTTTTATGTTTAATTTGGTATGGAAATGTTGATACTTTCGTATATGAGTTGTTTTATTATGATGGCCGGGAAAATGATAGGAAATCGAAAACGAAAATTTAGACGGATTTTTTTTGTTTATTTGTGATTTTGAGTAAGTCGATTGGTCAGAGAATCTAAAATGAGTTCGTCAACGTTGTTTTGTTCCACAAATTACAATCGCAACAACGACCACATTTGGACATCCTCCACTTAGTAATTTACCAGTAAAAATATCAAAAAACGCAATTCAGTATAACTCAACAATGATTAACGCACGTTAACTCGTTATCTAACGAAACAGACGAAATGTCTACTGGCAAAAAATGTTACCAACGCATGCGCATGCGAGAGCGTATTTCTAAAAAAACGTAAGTCAAAAGTTGATGTCGTTATTTGATTTTTCGACAGTCGCAAAACAACTAATATTAACTAGATACTAATATCAACTAGATATTAACTCTCTCGTAGATATTCTATGTATATTCAGCATATTAGAATAGAGTTGGCACAGAGACTCAACGAGCAAAAATATCACTAATTTGGACAAGTCTTAACATTACAACAAATATTCTATGTATATTCAGCATATTAGAATAGAGTTGGCACAGAGACTCAATGAGTCTCAATAATGTCACTCACAACATCGACTTGTCAAAGTACAGTCAAACCTTTGTAAGCGGTCACCTCTAATAAGCAGCCACTTTTTCTTAAGCAGCCGCATTTGTTATATCCCATTTCTTGTCTTAAAAGGCAACTTTTGCTCCTTCCCATGGCTTGCTGCTTTAGACAGTTTTGACTGTAAATAGCGAAACTGTGTCTTTTGCAGCGAGTGACTTTTTTGTTTTATATTTAAAGCGATAAAAAGAAATCGAATGAAAGACGCGCAGAAAATGTTAAAACAGCTGTTCCTTAAAGATTATGATTATTATATTATATTGATAAGATTATAATTATTGTTGTTCGACATGTGTCACTCATTTACTCACTCGCGCACTCAATCAATCACTCAATCAATCATTCCCTCACTCACCCACTATATTCATTGATCACTATATACGATCATTACTCACTCACTCTTTCACTCACTGATGTCGTCTTACCCAATTAAGTAATCACTAACTCACCCTCTCATTTGCTCGTCAATTTCTCACTCATTTACTCATTCACTCAATCACATATCAATACTTACTTAATACGTTTTTGAGCCTACTTTACACACTTAAATCACCGACATATTCCCTCCGTCGTAGTTACTCGCATATCATTGTTGGTGGTCTGTTCTCCGGAAGGGTAAATCATGTAAATTTCTTTATATTTGTGTTGAAGTAATTTCAATTTTGATAAAGTAGTGACTGATAAGCCTTATTAGACTGATGACCGCGGCGTGGTAGTGGTGAATTAATGCGTTTTGTAAACAACAGTATACTGTAACGGACGACGATTTGGAAGACGAATATTATTTCATTCTTACCTGCACGTCACCGTAGCGTGGTCTTGTGGTAGAGCGTCCGCCTCGCATGCGGAAGATCGTGGGTTCAATCCCCGACCGAGTCATACCAAAGACTTTAAAAATGGTACTAGAAGCTTCCTCGCTTGACGCTCAGCATTTATAGGACAGTTCTAGGTCTGGTCTGCCCGGTGTCAGTATAATGTGACTGGTTGGGGTATCATACTCTAGTGTGACAGCGCTCAGAATACTGTCAGGTAGACACCGTCGCGATATGACTGAAAATTGTTGAAAGCGACGCTAAACACCATACAACAACAACATAATTAAACTGGGTATTTCTTAATATTTATTAACAGGTTTGCTAATTTTGTAAATCTGACATGTATTGTACCTGTCAGTTTAATAAATTAATAAAAAATAAATAAAAAATAAACTTTGGGTACCAATGTATATTAACAGTTTATAAAACCGGTTAGTTTTTAGTTTAAGAAATACAATTGTTTTATAAAACAAAACAAGACTTTAAAAAGCCTTATAATGCGAAATAACTAAACAGTACCGTTCCCATAATACAGTCAAGCCTCTCTTAAACAGCCAGTGAAGGGAATGTGCAACAATAAACTTGTAAGACAGGTTGTTGCTAAATACCGTAACAGGTAAATTTGCTCTGAAAGCATAGTCATGGCAAATAGCTAATGTGGCTGCTTAAGACAAGTGACTGCTTAGTACAGGTGACCGCTTACACAGGTTTGACTGTATAGACGTTACGAGAAACACATAGTTTGTTTGTATTAATGTGATAGATCTGTGCCAATAACGCCGCGCATTCGGAAGAAAAGTAATTCTCGAGCTATTAAATTGTCTTGGGAAGGTAGCTGTAATCTCGTTTAACGAGATATCAACGAGATATCAAAATGTCAAACAAGGTAACAATAAAACGCGCACATAAGAGAAGATGATAGTATGCGAAGAGCCGTCACGAAGACTTGGGGATGTTAAATACGGAGTAGTTCGTTATATACAATGGTTTATGTGAATTTAATGATTAATTCGAACGAATAAGTTTAAAGTGTTGAAAAGTAGTTTGTACATGTTTTTTTCGATACATGCAACATGAAATATATTTGTTAGGACATATGGGTGTATATTGTATCGTGGCATTGAAGCACTTGCCTGTATCCCAAAAGCTTGAACTTTGAGATTTCTTTTCTGTAAACTTGTACTTTGTATTTTTCACGAAACATTGTCAGGAGTAATACAATTGTCAAAGTCATTATCCTCTGAAACTGCATTCAAGCACAAAATTATGCTGTGCTTACGTTGTTTGGCGAATCCAGAAGATAATTTCCTGCTTTCGGAGTGAAAATGGTTCAGAGTGAAGTTTATATGTTTTTTTTCTATCATAAACTATATAATATGTAGAAATAGTTATAATTTTTAAAAAAAGTTCTTTAACATTTATTTCATGTAAATGTGAAATAAGTTTCTGTTAAGATAGTAGGCTACATGCCTTCCAAACACTAGGCGCTTTAATTACTGTCTTTCAAACAAATCAAAATCCATTAAGCGATCGTTAGTGTATCCAAAACCGCCATTTTCCTTAGATAAGCGAACGATATATAAGTAAACACTACGTTGTATTAGCTTGCAACAACGCCAAGTGGCAATAGGGCGGAGATATTGTCGCTCTAACGTCAGGTAAGCATGAAAGGGTTTCAGAAGAAAGATTACAGCTTTTGTGAATCTAAATATCTTTCAATCACTCCATTTAGAGTATAATATTAATGAACCGAAATGACATATCTCATTAATAACCGGTCCCCCGTCTCTGAAGTCTGCAATACATCATTCTGTTTTCTATTCAACCGAATTTCTAAACTTTGAGAGATGAATTTTTAATTACCGTAACAATAGTCAAAAGGCGTATTCATCGTTGTTATATGAATTCTTCAAAAGGGGTTTACATGGAACTTAGTGTCTGTGCCGTTTGTTAAATCATTTAAATCAACTAAAAGTAATAAGACACGCACGTACTAAACGTCAGTATAAGCAGTGGCGGATTAAGAAAAGGGCACGAGATCCGCAATTCATTAAGCAAACCCTGATATTTAATTCGAATATTTTGCGTCATTTGTAAGCCATCGAGGACTAACAGACGATCAGTTAACCTAACAACTGTTCCCTGGAGCCTGGAAGGTTAACCGGTACTCAAACACAATCCCATATGCACAAATATCTGATAACTTTCCCACTTCAATCAGCGGTGAGAGACGATAATGATAATGAGACGCAATGTCGTATTTCAATCATTGCAGAGACTGTGAACTCACGACCCGTGGGTTGATAGTCAGTCGCGCTACCGACTGAGCTAATCGATATTTTAAAGACATGTTACATATATGTCAGTATTCTCGGTGAAACATGTGAAAAACACGTTATCCAACCCTCATCTGGAACTTGGGGAAGACATCAACGGTCGTGCGGGCAACACACATTCAGTTGTCAGAGCCCCGCTGTGGTAACGCGCATGAACACGGATTTTATTTCAAAATTTCTGTTTATGTGAATCATCATTGACATATCGCAGACAATGAATAATGTATGCTATCTTCTGTCGCCATCTTAGATTTGTTGTATGTTTGAAAAGCGAGATCACTTTTTAAAATATTTTATTCATTTGATTTTTCTGTTTATTTAAATATTTAAACTTTTAAATTAATCCTTCTAAGTCTTGCACATCGATTGTAACAACTCATTAAATAATAAAAAAGACGCTTACTGATAAGTTAGTTCCTAACTGATAGGAATAGTATAACCATTGGAAACAGGAAGTGCTTTCGCGGAGTAATCGCATAATGGCGGTTAGAAATAATCCGTGTTTCTTCTTATTTGAAAAAAACAAAACATTTTCCTCATTTTGATGCTTTTTAATTGTTTTATTAGAATGGTATTAATGATGTAGTTTTACCACTTCAAAGCAATGTTATGCTTAAATTGTAAATTTAAAAGAAAAAATGAGTCGTGGAAATTAGGCCATGTCATGTTTGAAACATGCTTTTCTGAAACCTATTTTCACTTTATCAACAGTGCATGTACTGAACAGAACAAATATCTTAAGTGATACATGAACCCTACTTTTCTAGTAATATTTTGGCTCTTCAGGTGTTATTATATTTTGGTAGGGTGGAGGTTGGCATACAATAAAATGTTAGTTTCGCTTCTTTTATTTTATTATTTACTACAGAATTAAGAACAAAAATCAATGGTAGACTTGCATCTGTACCATAACGTTTGATGACTCGGAATATCTTGAGACCAATTTACAAAAATTGGGACGTAAAGTGTGAAATGAAATCAGCAAAATGTAATTTAAGTATCGAAATGGATTCCCCAAATGTTTAATGTATTCGTGCAATATATTACAATATGGTCATAGCACGGGCAAGTTTATTGTTTTCAGATATCTCTGATTAATATAAGAATACATTTGGCACGTTATTTACAAGACACCTGTTTCATTTTCACAAGATATTTAAAAAAAAAAGAATTTTGGACGCATCAATTATTGGATTTTACTCACCGTCCCGACTGAACATCCTGGATCCGCCCATGATGAGGGTTTCTGAATTACTTTAAAACAATACAATAGCACTTTCTTTTTATTATCGACCACGTGAATATAACAGATGAATCGTACGCATTTTTGCATTCAGGCATAAATCGCACATTCTGGCAGCTATACTACTGTCTGCGCATAAACTCAAATGCGTAATTAATGGAAATACCACACAATGGGATCAAGTTACCAGTGTGGAACGAAACCTTTCGTTGCGTAACGAGCATGAGCACGACAACAGTGCATCAAAAATAACCATGATCGATTATGGCACTGGCACGCAAGTGATATTATAAACATAAGCTCATACTTCTTACAGCCAAGGCGTTTGCGTTCGTTTCGTACACATTATGGATTTAAATGCTTTTTTCATTGCGTAATCGCTGGTAACAAATCATATTACTGAATATAAAATACTCATACATGTACTCGTAATTCATTTTCGAATTATAAGAGACGACTACTCATCACCGCTTAAACGTAGAAAAAATACCGTATGGGACTTGCAAGGCAAGACCACAATCTACATAATTATTTATTCCAATCTTATAACCCTATCCCGGTCCCTGATAACCCTCAATCAGATCTGTTTATTGAAATGGCTGGGAATTTTATGACTGTCCCACAATGCATAGTATTTTCTTACGCTTACCAAGCTATGACGTCATACAAGTTGATGAAGCAACTGACCAATCGGCGTGTTCAAATCTGACAATCGGGGAGAGATGAGTCTAAACTGTGATAAACTGAATGTCAAATTAAGAAAGATCACAAATGGTCACTGTAGCTTAAATAAGAGCATGTGAATTGTATGACAAAATGACATTTCATTCGAGATAAACTTGAATATCTAATCTACTGACTAGTCCCTGGCCTACCAATATTATAAGTGATTTTCTTTGCGGTGGGTCATGACACTAGCTTGTTTACTGATCAGAATGTACATATAGGATAATGTCATTGGGTATAGAAAAAAATTCCACTGTACATTGTCATGATTGTTATAGAAATAAGTTGTCCTCATTTGACCTTTGTTTCTTTTGCAGAACCATTCCCTGAATACGGGATCGTTATCATTGTTCTTGGCTCTCTTCTCGTCACCGTGCTCGTAGCAGCGTTCTTTATTTACAGGTAAGTAAATAGTGCACGTGAAGTAATATACATGGTATGAAATATATATAATAATTTGCGTATTCTAGAGGAGTTCTTCTTTTCTGAGAGAGTGAGGAGGGGGGGGGGGGAGGGGCGGGGATATTTATATTATGGTTTCCATAGCTGTTAATGAAACCACGTACTTATAGCCAAATTTCAATAAACATGTGTACGTACAAGTAAGTCTGGCAAGACCTTTCTCGTCATCAAAAATAACACAAAACTGAAGTTAAATGAAAATCATCATTAAAACCATTTTTTCAAAATGTATGGTTAAACATTTCTTTTAGCAAATATTTAGCTAAAGATATTTAAAGATTTATAAAAATGTAAATGCGTTCATTATTTCGATGAAAAGTGGATCATCCAGCCATTCTCTCGTCCACCAAAATCCAATATGGCCACCATTTCTAAAAATAGACCAAATTTTAGGAGATTGCAAATGACGTTTTACTATTGATTATTATCTCCCGCATATATGAAAAGGCAGATAATTCATTCGTTTGTCCGTCTGTTCTTTTTTCACGCTTTTTTATGGAGGAAACTTTTCAAAAACATTTTAATTAATTTATTGATAACGATACATATATAAATAAGATGCTATATATATATAGATTTTTTTATGACGGTGAATATGTTTAGATGATGTTTTCACAATTTGTACTATTAAAAATATGTATACATGTATGTGTATACTAGTTTGTGAAACCAGTATGGTGCAATTTTTTTGTGTTTCTGCAAAATCAAGTTTATATCAACAATTTACATCCCTATACATAAGATCCAATAGGAATCTTTCAAGTATTTTTGTTTTCATGAAATACTCAAATTAAACAGAAAATATATTCACTCCAACTTTTGTAGAGATGATGTTTTCATTTTATGCTTTATGATTGATTATAACGGTTTTCAGATGAATTATATTTGATAATTCCACTGTTTTAAATTGAAAAAAAGTAAATAGCAACCTTATCAGAAGATTAAAAGAAGAAAATAATATTTTTTGGTTTCTCTCTTGTTCTTTTTAATTTTTTTATTTTTAATTATTTAAGAGAATAAAATGTATACCTACACCATGTAGCACCATATGAAAAAATCCAACGGTACGCAATAATTAAATAATATACTTACAATCTGATATCATTTGTACAAACAAAATATCGTGTTACTTGTAAAAATGCTGTAAATTGGAATTGTATAAATATCTTGTAATATTTCATGTACTGAAGAATTACAAAAACATTAAAGAATAGAAAGAAAAAAAAGGTAATAAGAAAATAATAGACAACGATTTATATAAGTATATTGTATAGAATCAGCGAATGAAATAAGAATAAAGAATGGAGACAAATAATGATATAAGAATAAAGAATGGAGACAAAGAATGAAATAAGAATAAAGTATGGAGACAAAGAATGAAATAAGAATAAAGATTGGAGACAAAGAATGAAATAAGAATAAAGTATGGAGACAGTGAATGAAATAAGAATAAAGAATGGAGACAAAGAATGAAATAAGAATAAAGTATGGAGATAAAGAATGAAATAAGAATAAAGAATGGAGTCAAAGAATGACCTAAGAATAAAGTATGGAGACAAAGGATGAAATAAGAATAAAGTATGGAGACAAAGAATGAAATAAGAAGGCAACGTTGACAGTTATTGATGTCACAATCGTGTGACGACCACGTGTGTTTTAGTAGTTATATATACATACAAAGCTACATTTTGTCCATATAATAAGTTATCTTGTCTGATTGGTACACAGTTAAATAACATCAAATGAAATACAATCAATCTGGTGGAAACAGAATGGAAAAAATGTAACACAACCTTTGCGTCATATATGCTTTAATTCAGATTTAAAAACCGTTAAAGGTGTAAGCCCACCATTCAACTTGATTGTTTGTTCTTTATTCTATAGTTAATAATAAAAGTTTGAAGGCTTGTCATTCATAGACAAACCCAAAGGAACTAAGGGAAATTTACATTTTACTGTTTGTCAACCTCTGCACTACCAAAATATGATGCGAAAAGTAGGTGTCATGTGTCATATAAGATACTTTATTCTGCTCAGTGTGTACACTGTTGACAACGTTAAAGCAGAAATCATGTATTCATATCCCAATTTCCAACCATCAATTTGTTTCTCAATTCACAATTCAAACATGACAATGCTGTCAAAATGTTCAAAATACATCAATAATGCCATTCAAATAAAAATATGAGCATTAAATTAAGGAAAATACATATTTAAAGAAGAAGAAACACGTATTATTTATAACCGCCATTATGCGACTACCCCACGGAAGCACTATCTTACCAATTCTGATACTATGCTGCCTTAAATTTTGTCTATCCAGTGTTGATATTGTTTCTGATTTCTTATATGTCGTTAAAGCCGGGGCCAGTGGGTGGGCGGGTGTTACACGTGCCATATGGATACCAGCTATGCATATGCCATTAATAAATGTGACACGTGTTCATATTCAAAATTTTCTAACAAGTTAAAACGAAACTTATTTTTTTGCATTATTTTTCTTGTAGCGATTTCGTCTAGATTAAATGAATTAAGTTTATCAGAGAAATGTGTAAGATCATACAGTCTAAACTGTCTTAAGTAGCCAGACATGGAAAGAACAAAAAACGACCATTTAAGACGGGTTGTTGCTTAATACAGGTAAATTTGCGCTGATTTCATAGAAATGGGAAATAGCAAATGTGGATGTTTAAGACAAGTGGTTGCTCAGTAAAGGTGACCGCTTACACAGGGTTGACTGTACGTTACGTAATTTTCAGGAGAAACTCTTTCCGTATTAATCGTCTATGTCAATAGGTATGATCAGTATGAATAATTTATTGTTGTTTTATACCGCTCAGACAGGCATGACACCATTGCGTCATTTATTTTCACAGAATAAAATATCCCCACTTGTGATAAAAGCAGTATATCAGCGAAACGGGCTGAAACCGTAACACTAGTACGGCTTAAGTTGTTTTGTTACTTTTGTTACATCCCGTAACGTCACGGTGTCAAAAGTGTGCTGTATTAACATTGCCAACTATGTCTGTGAACAAAAGCCTCACTGGAATGATGCATAGTTTCTTGTAATTCTAAATAGAATGGCATAGTTCTGTATGGATTGATCATGTGTATGCTGTAATCAGGGTATGACTTTCGTAGACAAAAAGATTAATTCTTTTTTTCATATATTCTGATATGTTTATAAATCAATGAAGTTATATCATTACAGTTACCATGTATGTAACAATCGAATGCAATACAGAAAATAATAATATTGAAACATGTAGTTGTGAACCAAATGTCTCCTGACATTTTTAAAAGAAAAAGAGAAATAACATTTCACACGCATTCAGCACCAACCTCATATTGAAGAAGAATCAACGCGTTATGCTATAAATTTAACTACATTTCTTAGCTTAAAGAGTTCTCTAGTTTATACATATTTTATTGCCAATATATACATGTATATAGCAAATGGGTTGGGCCACAAGTTCTCAACTTAGGTCCTTCCCTTATAATTTTACAAACACAATTCAATTGACAATGGCTATGTAATAACGACAATTGAGGTTGTTTCAATGCATTAAGCTGTTTAAATAAATAGAAGGAAATTAGAAATGGAAAGAAAAGAATAAAAAGAAACAACATGTATAAGTAGAAAGAATGACCATTAGTAATATAGATTAGTAGAAAGATGAGACAAAGATAGATTTATTGTCTGTTAAGTCAGGTACTTAGATAAAAGACTTTTTAAGATACGTTTGTTTTAAATATAACTGGCAAAATAATATATTTCTTGTGTAACAATGAGCTGTCATTTTACGACTCTTTGAAACGACTTGTTTTTTTAATATATTCGTGAACCGCTGTGAAAACAACAATGTTTTCATCAACGGAAAGTGCAGTCTTTCCAAATAAAAGAAGCCCTGCATTTACTGGGTGAAAATTTCTAGTCGAGTCAAATAAGGCGATTCTCTGGTTTCCTAAAAAGATTGCAGCTAAAAAGGTAATGATCAGCATCTTCTGTAGATTTTTGAACAGGTACAAAAAGGGTCATCGCGTAGATGATTAGGGTAAAGGTCATTGTTCAAGTTGCTACATTTGGTTCGCAGTCTTGTATGCACAGCAGATATATATCTGTGACCATTACTATAGTAAGAAGGTGGATTAACTACTTCTGGAAGATAGGCCTTTAATCTAGAATTGAAAGTCGATACTGTAGCAGTATCTCTGAGCTCGTTTGGTAAAGAGTTCCAAACTGAAATAGATGAGGGTATACATGATTTGCGGCTTAGTTCAGTCCGAGTAATTGGAATATTTATATCATTATTATTTCTTAAGAATATGGTACGTTTTCTCCTACAGAAGAAGGGATAAGGTCTGATATATAAGACGGGATCATGTTATGGGTAGCTTTGTACATAAATATCAATTTATGCTGCTTCCTCCTCTCTGCAAGAGAGACCCATCCACACTCTCTGTATAGATTAGTTAAGGAGATCGATCGGGTGGTACCAGTTACTATTCTTGCGGCTTCAGTTTGAAGTAATTCAATCATTTCAGAATTATATTCAGTACATCCATCCCATACTATTGAACAGTATTCCAAAACTAGACGTATATAAGAAAGATAAATTTAGTTTAATACATTTCTACTAAAAAAGAATTTCATTTTCCTCATGACATCAATTACCTTAGAGGCAGATTTTAAAACATTATCAATATGGTCATTCCATTTACCGGTTTTGCTTAATGTGACGCCAAGATGTCAATTGCCGACAACAAAGTTAATCCACAACAAGTTTGGAAGTGCATCGAACTGTTTCAATGAGAAAAAAAATTGATTCAGTTTTGTCTGGATTGAACTTAACTAGCCACTGTTTAGCCCATGCAGATATAATATTTAAATCGTGGTTAATAATACCTTCAATATCTTGGATAGTGGTTGCAGAATTAAAAAAAGAGCTATCATCAGCGTACATTCTGATTAAGCTCAATAATGGTTGAGTTATGTCGTTGATATATATGAGAAAAAGAAGAGGTTCGCTCGCGATCGCTTCCTAGGTATTACCAAGGATTTTCAAATTAATATATCATATTTCACAGGCAACTGATTTCTTGTACATAAACTGTAAGTTGTGTGTAATCTTAGATGTTTTAACATGTTTCAATCAAGCAAAATTCTCTTGAATTAAATATATTGAGGTTTAAAGGAAAATTTATTGTAATTTTTCGTTACTTTAGGTGCAGTATACATATTTTGTAATCACAAGTACTTCGACAATTTTAAACACAAATTTCTGGGAATGGTATTGTTTTGATGACAATTTCATTCTGCAGTGTAAGAATTTTGATTTGTGTTCCTAAGATGAATGTAAGTGAAGATAATTAAAAACGAGATATTGCGAGATTTTGCGTGAATACGCGAGCGTTCACAAAAATTTAATCAGTTGCCTTTCCTTCTCTATATAAGTCCTTGGTATTACCAGTACTGAGTGTTGGTATCGGAGAGTATTGGGACGAACTCGGGATCAAACCCGTAATCTCTACCGTAAGCGGCCAACACTCTATCCACTACAATAGCGGCCTGCGTATATGCTATTAAGTGATTTCACTTAGTTATTAAAATACCCTTTATGTTACAAGGTCAGAAAAAAGAGAAGCAACAACGAAAACGGCTCGTCTGATTTATTTAGATATTAAAAAAGCGTCTTCAAGCGTACTATACAGACTTTTAGTAAAGCGAGCGTCTAATAAAACGGTCCTGGGCGGTTAACCAGTATTCAAGAATGCGTATCAGCTTTGTATGTAATGCCTTTCCACGCTACGCTTTAATCAGCGATGAGAGACGAATGCATCATCATGTTTTATTATCACTTTTATCATCATTGTTAATCATCATCGTTTAACATCATCATCATCATTTTTATCAGCATCATTTTTGTATCATTATTTTTATCATCATCACCATTTAGCGTTTCCATCATTTTTATAATGAAGATTTATGTCATAATTATTATAATTGTTCCCAACTGCAGGCACGTGAAGTTGGAGGCGGAACTGGCGGAGATGAACTGGCGTGTGAAATGGGAAGACATCATGTTAGGAACAATTGAAGGAGACCGGAAGATGAAGAAACAGGCGGCCAGCAATCTGAGTCTTGCAAGGGTAAGCAATATAGAGCTGTTTTATGCGAAAGCCACGTTGACGACGGCAACAAAGAGCATTTTATTTTCATCACGTATTTTTCATAATTAAATTACCATATTTTTGATAGAGTAACACTCTGCTTTTATCTTTAACGTAATAGTTTGATCTAAATCCCATTAAGCTCCATTTAGCTCTCGCTTCATTTTTGTATTCATTTGGACTATCTTATCCAAACTTGTTAAGCCTGTTTTATGATGAGGAATTAATTCCATAGCCGAAAACATAATTATCCCCGTCTATCCTATCCAATTTGATTACATTTATTAGGACACACTCGAGTTTTAATTATACTAGAACGTAAAATTACGCGATACATTGGGCTAGCCTAATTTCTCTTCTGGGTCTTTTATTGTTGTAGTAGAACATTTTACGGTAGCCTAGCAACACGTAGCCGACAGTAGATATGTGATTCAGAACTTATTCGGGGTGAACCCGTGCTTGTAGTGTTTCTAAGTACTGCCATAGTGTAATATCATGGCACGATTACAAACCCAGTCACATTATACTGACACCAGGCTGACCAGACCTAGAACTTCTTTTTAAATGCTGAGCGCCAAGCGAGGTACCATTTTTCAAGCCTTCTTTGGTACGACCCGGCCGGGGATCGAACCCACCCGTGCATACAGTACATCTCGTCTGCCTTGTTAATGTTATTTCATAGGAAATACGTCAATACACCCGCAAGTTTAATAAGCTGCGCTACGTCAGAGATTTGACCTCACTTTGTTTCCAACGAGGGTATTGATTTTCGACTTGGCTTTTGAAAATGTCGTACATGCCAAATTACCCTCGGGCATGTTTAGCCTAATTACGCCCTTATAAAGAGTTGGTTTTGTTTACTACGCCAGATAGTTATTATAACGCCTGGTTAAACGCGTACTTGCATTGATGAAGATTGTAATTACGCACAAGACGGGAAATATAACCTACATAATTCCATTCGATTTCTTTTACGCTCTTTTGTATGGTATTATTGTTGTGGTTTTTTTTTCAAATTTTATGTATGGTGGCAAATTAGGGTCACCAGTTTCCGCGTGTTGAGCATTTAATATGTAAATTTGATTTTTATTTATTTTGTTTATCCACTATATTTATGCATTCTTTTTCTTAAATCTTTATCTAGCAGTATTGGTTTTCAAATAATGATTTTACATATGCTGGCAATTAGGGCCACAACGTCCCGCGTGTTGAACATTTTAATATCTAAATGGAAAAAAGCACACTAAATTATCTCAATTTGTTTCATTCATTAATGTTAAATATTATTTTGCTTTTCAAAATATAATTTCTGTGTATGGTGGTGAATTAGAGTCACCACATCCCACGATTGTGTCGAGTTGTAAATATTAACAACGGGAAAATATATATTCACAGGCGTCAATAACGAGTGCATGTATCCAGGCGATTAGTTCATACACTTGTTATTGACGCCAGTGAATTTTAAAGTTTGGGATAGCTTCGAAAAATTGGGGGGTGGGGGAGGGGGAATGTACAAACATTCAGGTCTCAGTCATGAATTTTTGACAGTAGAATAAAGAGATGGCATTCTTAACGTATTTAGACTTTAACTTTTATTTAAACTTTCTTTGAAATCGGATGACATTTTCTTCACTGTATGTAAGTAGTGCGTTTTTAAGATCAATGAGTGTTTATAATGGCATTAGACAGCAGTACCTAAACCCTTTTTTTTTTAAGAAATTGCAGTATATATAATACATTCGAGTTTATACAATCTGACAAGAAAACTCTGACAAAAAATACTTAGCAACTTAGCAACACATACATTCAAACATTTTGATATCAGAAATACATAGTTGTTTTTTTTAAACTAACAACACCCTTCTAGCATGTTTGTGTTGATTTGACCTTGAATAGCAAATCAAACTAGAGCTCATTACATTTATAGAAAAAAAATATTAATAGTTGTACTATCATGTCACATAAAATGTATAGTATAGCATACATATATAGCATATAATGGCTTTTAGAAAAGCATTTTTTTATACAGGAATATGTTTTAAATATGTAGGTAGATTCATTTAACTCAGGCGCCATTGAACACATACCTGTTTTTAACATTGTTAACGTGTTATCTGTTTGCTCATGGTCATTTGTGACTTATGCATAGATTTATATGAAACTTTGTACGTTAAATTGGGGATGGCCGCGACCCCAATTTGACCTATGACGAGGAAATTAGCCTCGTCTTCATACAATCTTGTACAAACGTTACGTTTCTGCATACACATGCACTAAATACGACGGAAGACTTCATGATTGCAGACGGAGGACTCCAGTTTAGAGAGTCACTTGTTACTGGAGAGGTCAAGGTCATCCACCGTTTCTGCGTCATTAGTCACGTGGTGCAAGTGTGGCCAATGCGAAGACACGGAGAGGAACCGGCGTATTTGTTGCGGACACATTGACAAGTTGGTGGAGCGGCTAGATGCGGAACGGTGTATCTGCTCCACGAAAGACTTCCAAGACGTTGTATTGAACTCGCAAGTCTTGCTGACAGTCTGTATCCACGTGATGCTTGCCCGGAAGCAGCGTGGTGCAGCACCGACGGAACTATCGCCTTAGTGAGTATTATTTTAGATCATTTTGTACAAAAAAGTTTTTAATTTTTTTTACCAAAATACAAACAAAATATTTCTATTGTTTCATGATAAAATTTAAAAAACTGTGGTATCAGCTAAATGGTGTCATATTTATACTATTGAGGGCACGTGATTAAAACAAACAGTTTAACGTCGATATTCGCGTAATGATATTATATTTAAACTTTAAATAATAAAAGGGGTTTATTTGTTTTAAAAGGAAAAAGGAACATATTTATTTATCATAGTGTCACCCCTGTTGAAAGGGCCAACAACAATGGGTTAATGAGACACCTTTATGCTGAATACAGTAACTCTTGTCAGGTATCTGACTGTAAGACTTTTGGTCCCCTTCAATTGTATTAGCTGCCGGGTTAGCAAATGACCGCGTCATAACAAAAAAGGAATCTACAAGGATTCGAACCTTAGATATCACGCTTCCAAGGCAGTCGCCTTAACCACTAGGCCATGGAAGACGGTTATAATTATGTAAATAGAAAACTTGTAATCCCCGTAACCGTCAAGGGTACAATGTGAAAAATTCCTCTCTCTATTTTTTTAAAACTGACAACTTAAATTTGATTTTACTTTCATTGCATAATGGTAAAATAATCTGAAGAGACTTCCCTTGATAGACCAAAGTTTTCCTGAATAAAACAGTTAGAAATATAATGTACCCATAAGCCACTGGGGAGAACCTACGTCACGCGCACCTGCTTAATACGGTGCCGGAACATTGTTTTTAAAGTTGGTTAAGTGATTTTATAGTTCTCATCGACCGTCTGGGTATTAGAGGAATCTATTTAACCGATATATAAGTCAATGCGACCTACGGAATTCCAGATTTTCTCCAAATACTTCGTCCCCGGTAATGTTTACATTTAGAATGCAGAGTTGATATATCATTAATTATTTAATTAAGAACAGTTAATAAAGAAAAAAAATCATAATGTTAAGTTCGTCTGAAACGTTGCCCTAGACTCTATAAATAATATAGGAAGAGTTATTATTTAAACGCTTGTTTTATTATGTTCCGCGTCTCATTGAGTACTGTTTTAATGAATAATATATTTAATAGTCACTTGGCGCAAATATTTAAAAAAAAAACTGATTATAACGCTGACATTTATAACGCGTTTTGGCGCGTGTTTTATTGTTCTTGAATAAACATGGTTTACCATCACAAAGATTTTAGACATTTCTAATTGTCAATTGATTGCTCCCTGATGACGATTATTTACAACGTCTTGGAGATAAGGATTGAAGATAGCATCGTAACGTTAAATAATTAAATAACTGAAGACGTTTGAGTCGTAAGAAGAGCGCACAAAACATCATGGTTACAAATTGTAAGGTTTTGACGTGGAAAAATAGCAAATAGTTCACGAACATTCAATATCTTCCATGACCATATGGTCTGAGGCGTTGCCACTAAGTCATTTTACCTCTCGTCTTTGGGGTCGCTGTATGGTGTTAGCTTAACAATTCTTAAGTCATATCACGACGGTGTCTACTTAAGACAATAGTCTGAGCGCTGTCACACAGTAGTTTCATGCCTCAGACATATGGTATGATACCCCACCCAGTCACATTATACTGATTCCGGCCCGATTAAACCTTGAGCTATCCTCGAAATGCTGAGTGCCAAACGAGGAAGCTTTTAGTACCATTTTTCACGACATTGACATGGCCCGGTCGGCGTGCCGGACGCTCTACTCCTACACCACGCTTCGGTGTTTGAGGTCTTGGTTCAAGTCTCAACTCTGTGCACGTATTGAAGGTTCTGTGCAACACTATTCTATTTACATATTTACAAATACGGATTTAGATCGGTATTGCGTTGAACGTGGTACATCTGTACCAGTTACTATCTGAAATACGATAATTCTTCTACTGTATTTGTTGTATTTTCATGCAGATGTGGCATCCCTCCGTCAATAAAAGCTATAACTGTGTTTAAAATGAAACTAAATCCATCGTATATCTCAATAAGGCGAAGTAATTTCTCTAATTATCTAATATGGTGCCGTATCAGAAACCACGTACTTTGACGAATCTACAAACTTGTTTATACTTAATTGCAACAAAGGCTATCAAATTTTGAGATAATATCAGGTCATGCGTGACGTGATGGAATGTGGAATGTTGTAGAAACATTTCTAAGACATTTTATATTTATTTTACTCGTTCGAGGGTGACGTAAAATGTCTAATTCCCCATACATAGATGGGCATTTTGTTTTGTTTCAGCAAATGTCGCTTGATGGCCGCTCGCCAGTTTCTGTGTTGGCTACACAGCGGAGAGGAACTTAAACGAGAAACGAAATGGGCAATTCCTGCGTGTGTGCTTCGTGCAATAAAGCTAATGTTTCCGGAAGTTGGGGCGGAAATGACGTCAGGAGACGACGCATGCTCACTGACATTAGAGGACATTCTTCCAATAGAAAATAATTCGTCAGTATAACATACACTTGACTGGTGTTTCCTCCAAATACCATTTCCTAAAATGTTCACTTGTATAGACAATATACAGATAAGGACGATATATTAAATCATTCATTTATAATAGATAAATAAGTTATAATCCTAAAATGTTAATTCCATATTTTTACACGGCGTGACATTCACTCAGCGTTGGCAGGAGACAGGAACACTCTACCGGGACACTTATGACTACAGGGTATACGTGCAAATACATGTATATAATGGATTAACTAGAACATAGCAAATAAACTCCAAAAGAAACCTTAATTTTGTTAATAAATATCTGTAACATTGCACATCCAATTTCATTAAAAAAACAGTATATGTATGCTGAATTATTAACTGGGTATACTTCGCAACCATTTAATTTGGTGTGTGTGTCCGGCACGCACGCATCGCACGAAAATTGCGAAACATACATGTACGACTCGTCTGCTGCTCTCTGCCTTTCATGAATGGCACGTGAAAACACGATGCGCTCATGGTTACAACATGTTCAACATAAAACTCAACACATGTAAGACAGCATCAACAAACAGATAGGTAGTGACATTCTCCGATCAGATGTAGGTGGGATGCTTTAATAATACAAGTAAAAACATGTAAGGTTTCTTTTCGAACTGAGTGTATATAAACACATTTGAGTAATACAACTATGAGTATGCCACGAAGACGGCCCACAAATGTTCATTTTAATATCTAGAAAATACGATTTTGGTTCATACACTGTTTTACAAGTGTTTATCATTTCGATTTTTTATTTGTATTATATTCTTATTTATATTTGTATTTAAACACCTACATGTATAATTAGATACTAGTTAAATTAATTGTCTCGTTATTAAAAGTAGTTTATCAGGAAAAAGATTATAAATGTATTAAAAATATTCATATTTAAAAATTGAATAAAAAGCATCTCATACCATTAATAAATACAATCCAAATGTTTCGGTTTGTCAAATCCACCAAAACGTGAAAAAATGATATTTAAATAAGAGTGGATAGCTTGAAATGAAATCCCCATTCTAAAAATAGACATTCTTTAAATACTGCTAGACGGCATTCGCGCTATCATTCGGAAAGAAATGATTTCGTGTTTTCCTGCAAAACCGGGGAAATCTATATTAGTCTAACCTAGGCGCGTAGCCGAAGTTAGGAAATCCCTTTTCAATAGTCTGTTTTGGCATGTTTATATAAAAATCCTTTTGGCAATATGGGGTCAGTGAATATATATATGCATGATATAGATCTATTGGGAAAAAATGTTCATAGCCAATTTCAAAAAATTGAAAAATCCTGATAAATTCCCTTTAAATCAGACAATTACTAACGTTAAAATATTTTTTATTATTTTGTTGATAGAAAATGTTGTTTGTGTACGTTCAAATTATTCATTTTGTTAAACAACTCTTCATTTGCCATGTGGCATTTATCTACCCTAGCACACATTATTGTTTGGCTAAATGCTCTATAATGAAATAATGTCCGCACGAAGTTTTTTGTCCGCATACATGATAACGAGAATATGTGGTGAGTAAAACACTAAAAATATGTTTGCCCTAAATTGTATCGGTATAATAATTGTTTTTAGTGTCAATGTGATAAACATCCGGTTTAATCCAGTGCCCGATTGATAGAATAATTTTCATTTTTATATATTTTCAACCTCTTGGCTTTATCACGACATAAATATTTCATTGCAGAAATTATGATGTTTTTTTTATTGTTTATAACATATGTTTCAGTCAAAGGTGAAAGTTTGTATTTAGCTTTAACAAATATGTTTTTAATGATTTATATATAAAAATCAGCAATCAAAATACCAATCCTTTTTGGTGGGAAATAAAAATGTATTTTTTAAAAAATTGAGCAAGTAAATCAAACTGCATAGCAAAAACTGGTTTTGAGTGGCAAAACCAAAACCAATAGAGTAAATATTAGATGTTTTGCAATAGTTTCTGATATACATAAACTATGTTAATAAAACGTCAAACATTCAATGTAATAGAGAAATCAAACGCATATAGTATTTTGCATTGAAGTTTGCCCACAAATATCACGTTTTGTGATATTTCAAAAAGTAAATCCTCAATTTAAAATATAAAATGTGTTTACCGCCAAAAAGATAATTAGTTCAATTTTTACGCCGTTACAGATATAGTTTTTTAGGGGGTTTTGTGAGCACACTATTCACAAATTCCAAAAAGCCTTAAGCTAAATCTGTCTTTATAAATACAAAAAATAGAAAAATTTAAATATATATATATACAAATATACAATGTATTTCATACTATAATGTTATGACATATCATTAACGATAATTAGTAATATGTTTATAAGTTTGCCTTTGACAAATTAATGTTTTATATGACTTTCAAATATCATTCTTACTAACCTAAGCATCAGTCTTTTCCCATAGGTAAAAAGAAATGTTTGTGACCGTGTAGGGGGCGCTACGTGATTTAAAACAAAATGTACTGTCGGACAATACATTATCTTCGGACAAAATGTTTCGTGTGAACATAAAGCGTAATTGCAAATGTATACTACTGGTTAATTATACAGAACTTGCATTTCTCAGATATAACATCATGTTCTTGTCAATTTGGTTGTGAGGGAGGCTCGGTAATTGAAATTTATTTTTTAAAAAGAATATCGTGCACGTACCTTACATATCTGTTTGTTTTGATTGGTCGATTTGTCAGATCTCAATGGAACTGAGTAACTATGTTTCGGGACGCATATTCTGCTAACAGCTGTTCTAAATAGTTATTTGATTTCCTTACCGTATAACATGTATGTACTATTATAATTTACTATTGCATAGGCAACTTGACTATAACCACTTTCTCTTTTTAATTAAGTCACATGTTATCCCCTCCCAGTTATATATATATATATATATATATATATATATATATATATATATGTGTGTGTGTGTAAACACATGGTGTTTTATATGTTTGTCTTTACCACTGATTTTTAGCATAATTTTGTATTTCTGTGTTATTCTATACCATTTATAGTTATGATAAGTCAATCTTTGTTTTATTCCATACCATTACATCTCACCATAAGATGAATTTTGTTTCGTTTCTACTTTTACTATTTACCAATTATTTTGATATTATCCACGACGTGGCCATTGTGACGTTTCCATCCATTGATATTTGCCATAAGACCTTAAGTTTGTTTTATTATATATCGTTTAACATATTATTTGTTGATATTCCTTACCGTTATTATTTACAATATTAAGTTAATCTTTGTTTTATCCCCTGTGATTAATATTTACCATGATCCGCCACTAATACTTTCCATAAGTCAGAATTTGTCTTATTACTATTTGATGACATTTGTTCTATTCCCTACCATCGCTTCTAATCATCCAATGTCCTTTGTTGTATTCTATACCACTGCTACTAACAATCCCATTTCCTTTGGATTATTCCCTACCATTGCTACTAATCATCAGATGCAATTTGAATTATTCCCTACACGTCCTACTAACCATCCGATGTCCTTCATTTTATTCCCTACCACTGTTACTTATCATCCGATGTCCTTTGGTTTATTCCCTACCGCTGTTACTAACCATCCGATGTCCTTCGTTTTATTCCCTACCACTGTTACTAATCATCCGATGTCCTTTGATTTATTCCCTACCGCTGTTACTAACCATCCGATGTCCTTCGTTTTATTCCCTACCATTGCTACTAATCATCAGATGCAATTTGAATTATTCCCTACACTTCCTACTAACCATCCGATGTCCTTCGCTTTATTCCCTACCTCTGTTACTAATCATCCGATGTCCTTTGGTTTATTCCCTACCCTTCCTATTAACCACCCGATGTCTTTTGTTTTATTTCCTATTATTGTTACTAATCCTCCAATGTCCTTTGTTTTACTCCCTACCATTGCTACTTCACATAAGACGTCCTTGTCTTTATTCCCTCCCATTGCCTCTAAATGTCTGGTGTCCTTTGTTTTATAAATAACAACTATTATACTTAACCATGAAATGACATTTGCTTTACTTTCTGCCATTAGTATTGACAATAACCTTTGACTTATTCACTGCCAATATCAATATTAAGAAAACACTGAACTTTGTGTTTCACTTCATCATTATATTAACCAAAAAGCGACTTCCGTTTCTTTACCATCAATGGTTATCATAGGTTGACCTGTGTGGGTCCTCCATGGCCAATTGATATAAGACGCCGTCTAAAGATCGCTTACCTCTCACCGTTAAGGTCATAGGTTTGAGTCCCGCTCGCTCAAAAAACCTTATGTGAGAAAGTTTCCAGTTCCTTGCGGAAAAACGGTGGTTCTACCCAGTCTGAGGTCTTCCTCCACCAGTAAAATTGGATATGAAATGTGTTGAAAATGGCGTTAAACTCCATAAAAAAAGTTGACCTGTGTGTTAGGTCTTATTAGTAAAACTAATCATCGTTTGACCTTTATGTTTTATGTTAATCTCTGTTAGTAATACTTACCATCGTTTGACCTTTGTGTAAGTTCCTACCAGTAATACTTAAATCATTTGACCTTTATGTAAGTTCTTTTCATAACCTCTATATTCTTATTATTTTATTCTTCAACATTAGCAATAACCACGTGCTAACTTTCATTTTAATCCCGAATATAAATATTATTTATCATAAAATGATCTCTATTTACTAAATATGCTACATACACCACGTGACTATCCAAAATATCATACCTTTTCTATAGTTGATGACGAAAGCATAATCGTTTTGTTACAGTAGGCGTTGTTTTTTTAAACTATATTTAACGCAGGGCGGACTATAAAACATGTTTTATGCTCGCTTCATTTTTTGTACTCGAGTCTTCCAAAGTAGTATATTCAGCGAGTATGCGGCACAGACACAAGGAAAATGAATTTTATCTATGTACGACAATATTTTTTAACAAATCATCAAAGGACTGCCCCAAAAATCTGAACTTTACTTTATCTGCTGACGTTAGCATAATCTTTTTTTTTACGGTAGTTATTTTTAAGTTTGAAAACTATACTTAACGCAGTGCGGAAGTAAAATAATATTTAATGCACGCTTCATATTATTGTACTCGAGTCTTCCAAAATTACATTACCCAGCGAGTATGCGGCACAGACAATAGGAAACGAGTTTTATTTTCTGACGAGAGTTATTTTTAACGAATCAGTATTATTGTTAAAATAGTATAGCTTGCATTTATTTTCAAGCATCATGCAGTTGTTAAACAGAAAACTATTTTTGTAAGTTTTATTTTGCTCTAAAGTTAGGCAATTTGAAATGTTTCATTCTGTACATTGTTCCTGGTCATACTAATAATTATATGTATTTTCCTTTGCGTTTGGATGTTATTACGGAAATGTGTTATGACCAATAAGTTCAACATGGTCCCTTCTTGTTTTAAAAATTAAATTTGGCAAATTTGTTTTCTAATGGGACGATAAATGTGGATGCCTCTGTGTGTATCTACCGTGTATATACGAATATTTGCAATTTGCTTTTTAAATTTTGTATGTGCTCTATGAGATACACATACTTATTGTATGTTATATAAATAAAGTACGTTTTCCTGAGTAAAGTAAACTCGAACTTAATTATTGGTTAAAATATCCATACGCGAGTAATTTATATATAATGTCTCATTTTGAATAAAGCGTAGTATTCATACGCGTGTTATTTAGTGTGTGACGTGTGTATCGTCGTGGTATTAAATAGGAGTTAAGTATTCATACGCATGTAGTTTGCATATGTTGTATCATATTGTTCGTTATCGAGAGTGCAGTATTCATACGCGAATAATTCCAATATTGCTTGCATAATTATATGTAATTAAGGTATTTAAGTTTGATAACGTCAAATTTTAAGACTTGTTTTCGATAAAAAAAAATGTCTTGATCCGGACTACCTTTTCCATTTCTAGTTATGCATCAGATAGTTTAATTTCACATTCTTATTTACATGTCTGAAACTTAAAATACCGTACTATCAAGATTGGAATTGTAAGGGTTAATTTTTTTTTTCTGTTTTCTTTTTTTATAAATGTGTTGAGAACCACGCATAAGTCTTACATAATGTCATAAGGATTTATTCGTGCTTGGTTCGACATTTTTTACACATGCATAAAAAACAGAAATGCATTAGTTCAAGTCTATAATATATTTTATGCTATGTATCACCTTGAGCCTAGATAATATTGGATTATTCACAATCGTTTACTTTGCTGTATATATCACCTTCACCTTAAATTAGTTCGAAGTATTCATACGCGTGTTAATTTTTGATACTCCACTTGGGTAATAAATATGTGTAAAGTATTCATACGCGTATACCATCTGTATGGTCAATACTGAGAGTCATTTCATGAATGGTGTGTATCACATTCACATCTAACAGAGAAAATAGTATTCATACGCGTGTACTTTATTTTATAAAATGATATCTTGGTCACCACTGAGAGATCGGTTTTCATGCCATTTGTTGTATGATGTATCGCTTTGATCATAAATAGAGTTAAAGTGTATTACACATGCGTGTTATTTGATGTATAGTACTTCATTTTTTTTCTTGGTTGTATGATGAATCGGCGAGATCATAAATGAAAGTATAGTATTCATACGCGTTTTCTTTGGGATTTATAGAAAGATTGCTATCTGTTATCGTATGAGGTACAGTCTTAGTCATTTGTGGTTATTTCTTGTATTCACATGTCAGTTATGACGTCGATAACGTATGGCCTTGATATACGTCTATGGTTTAGTTGATTGGTTACTGTATGATTATATGACAGTAGTATTTGAGTTTAAATAACATATAATTCTATGTCAAACACGAAATTTTGTCACGTTTCTTTTCCTGTTTTTTATTCTATAACCTTTTCGTTCAAAACGAGCCGTTTTCATTTAGATCGTTCTAAATACATACACGTAACGTGGTGACATCTTATTCTTTCTAAGCGTTTAGAAGAGGGGTCTATGAATTGTGGGATCGACTGGGAATTCCATATATAATGAACCTGAATTTGGAAAGAAAAGGTTAAAGTAATGGGATAGAGACTTGCGGTAGAATGAAAGATTTGTAATGAAAGGGAGATAACTCGAACATTGTGTTTTGCTACATTTGATTGACAAAAATACTGATAGTAATTTGACGCAATATTTTGCGTATTTCTGAAGGAAATTATATCATAATACATATATTTATTGAACTCTAGGTATCTTATTTGTGACCTCAAAAATAATATGTCAAAGCAGTTAAATGAACAACAGTATTTCGGTAATTTTTATTGTATTTTGTGTTTTGTTTTTCAAAGAAATTATTTACCACATGTATGGCATTAACATATATATTGAATTAGTGGATGCCTTTTTTTTAATTTAAATGAATACAGAGTTATTAATGTATTATTATTCTACATGTATATCAACATATCTTTGATGGGAGGAGATAACAGGAAAAAGGGCATAACCTAAACTAGTCATATCTGTATATTTACGTCATTTTACATAATTTTATTTTTGTTAATTGTATGGTGACTGAGAACTGATATAAAAATATGTGTACTCAATTAACTATTATAACTAAACGTTTTAAACAGTTTGTATAATATAGTCATAATTAGTCATATCTCTGTAAGCATTAAAATTTTTTATTTTATTCTTTTATCTTTTAATCTTATTTTAGACTTTTTGCAGTATCGGGCATTACATTTATATCATTTAATTTTATTTTAATTATTTTTGCAGTTTTAAGAACTGCAGTTATATTCATTTGATATTAGTTTTAGCATTTATACGATATAAAGGGGCAATTAGTATAGTTCAAAAATATTTTTTTTTTCAATATATACCACGTGGCACAATTAACTAAACATTAAATCTTATTTATAATACTTTTTCAGTAGCGTAGCAACAAGCAATTAGTTTAAACATCTTTATTCCCAACAAATAAGATGTTGTACATGAAAAAAAAATATTATTCATAACATATTTTGTAATATCATGAAACAGTTGGTTTGGTTCAAACATATTTTTTCTCTGACAGTATATTAATGAATGTATATGAATTAATAATGTATATGAAATAAAACACAAACTCTTATTTATATATTTTTGTAATATCAAGAAATAATTAGCTTAGTTCAACTATCTTTTATTTATTAGCTCGCCGGGACGAAGTCCAAGGAGAACTATTGCCATGACCCCGGCGTCGTCGACGTCGTCGTCTGTAGACACTCAAGTTAAACTTTTGCATTTAAGTTTAATATATCTATGCAACCACTCATTGGATGTGAATGAAACTTCGCATGTGTGTTCACCATCATCAATGAAACAACACAGACAAGAACCATAACTCTGGATTGCATTTTGACACAGTTATGGCACTTTCTCGGACTTAGACACCCAGAGGCGAGCTTTGTTGTCTTTTGACAACTCTTGTTCAACATTTACAATGGTGAACGTAATGTATTCATTTAATCTTATTTTTAGCAATTTTGCAGTATTAGGAAGTAAGTAACATAGTTCACGTATCAGATTAATTACGATTGTATATCGATAATAAAGCAATGTTTTGTAATTTTACTGTCATCCGTTTGTTTAGTTTCAAATTGATTTCATATCTAACTTTTGTTTTAACATTTTTTTTTTTTTTTTGGTAACTATAATTTCAATTCAATGGTATAAAATCAGACATGTTGATACATAAGCAGTTTATGAAAATTATATTTGCATTTAAAGACATTTAATAGCCATTGAGTGTCTCAATTTTTTTTATTTATGTTTGAATTTGAAAGGTTAATATATTGAAATAGAATCAATTATATTGAGTCAAGGTCAGTCAATAAATTCTCAGGGATCCACAGCAATCTGATCACAGGAATCAGAAATATCTAATTGTATAAATAATTTGTTTAACTGTTCAACGGATGGATTCAAATTTGAAGAAGGTCATGCTTGTGAGTTGTGTGATCACTGTCGGTCGATAACCAATCTCATATTAAGTGCAATAGAACTCAAATAAGTCAACTCAAGAACTATTTTATAGTTGAGTTCAACATATTCATCTTAAAACTGTTTAGAAGCATTATTGTTATTAGATCTTTATTTTATTCAATTTCCTTGGTAAACGTTGGTCCAAGTTAAGGTCTAACTAAGAAACTTTTTGGTAATGGTTATTGTTGTATGATGTTTAGCGTCGCTTTCAACAATTTTTCTGTCATATGGCGACGGTGTCTACTTGAGACAGTATTCTTAGCGCTGTCACACTGGAGTATCATGCTGCAGACACATGGTATGATACCCCAACCAGTCATATTATACGGACAACGGGCCGACCAGACCTAAAACTCTTCCTGCTTATATCCACAAATGTCAAAATAGTTTTACAATTCATTGCGTTATGATGTCATGTCAAAAGAAAAAAAAACATGTACGCTTTAAAGGTAAACATATGGTACTGTCAAACATGTAATAGTTTAATATGTGTGTTATAATCAATTGTGCATGTACCAAAATCATATAAAATTAATTGGTGTGACATGTTGTGTTATCATAACAAAATTCATTTATGTTATTGGTGATAAAAAATGCCAAAATGAAAAATTCATAGATTGCATTATGATGAGATAATTCATGACACACCGTAAGATTCTTCCATAATTGGTTTTAAAATATGCCAAAATGAAAAATGTATAGATTGCATTTTGATGAGATAATTCATGACACAACCAAAGATACTTCCATTATTGGTGATAAAATACGATATTAAAATTAAAACCGTGATAAAAAAAAGCATATTCATTTTAAAGACAAATGAAAATTGAACGAAGATATTTAGCTTCAGTTATTTTTTTCTGTAATTATTGTTTTAAATTGTTGATTATAAAAATAAAATGTCATAATACAAATGTCAAACTAATCCGTAATTGATGTCAATTGTTATTTAATGATACACTTTTTTTAAAAAAAAATCGTATTAGATTATTATTTGATATGGAAAGAATTTGCCAAAATATAAAAAAATAAATTTACATATATTTGATAAATATTATAAATAAATATGATATAATTTTTATGTCTGATTTAATAACAATTTAATTTGCCTTTCGCTCTTGTCTTGTTTAAATAATCACAAATGCCAAAATCAAAACTTTCCATAAGAAGAATTTAATTACTTTTAAACAGTACGTCCTTGACTTATATTTAAGCCCGTGTGGTTTCGGCTAAGAATATAGTCACTGTCGATCTCTGCAGAGGGGTAGGAATCCTCCGAATGGGTGTCATGTTCATTTTACCATTATTTGTCATGTTCACTATTGTGGTTAAATTATCAACCCCTGTGTGGTTCCAGCGAGCCATGGGTGATGGCAAGAATAGGATCACTGTGGCTTATACATGTCGTAAGAAGCGACAAATTGAGTAATACGATAGAATTTGCTGAAACTCTGCAGTACTGAAGATATCAAGGTTCTAAGTTCATTCTGCATATTCATTTGTTTGTGTATTTTTTTAAATCTGTATGTTGGTTTGTGTTTGTACATGTAGAGTGAACCTGGAATCTTCCTTCCTGTTGGCGTCGAATAACCTATAATGTGTTGGTACGCCATAAAACCCTATTCATTTATTCATTGATTTATATTTAAATGTCAAATTGCCCAGGCCATTATCAATTAATTGCTATACTATCATCCATTTTTTTCTTAAAAACGGGGAGAGTGGGAGGATTTTATCTTTATTTTTTAAACTTTAGATGGTTTTTTTATTTATTTTTTGTTTTTTTATTATTATTTTATGAAAATAAAAAAAGATAGGGCGGCATGGAAATAAGTGGGCGGGCAGGGATGATAATCTAGCAATAAATTTATTACGGCCTTATTGAAATATATCGAAGTACGTATATGAAATGCTTCACGACCAAGCTTCTCCTATCTCTAAATATGTGGGTAAATAGACATTAAATCACAGATAGAAGTTGTATTTAGTACTGTTTACGGATCCCAGAAATGTTGAATACGTTGACCGCCGTTATACAGCTGAAATATTGTTTTTATAAGGCTTGTAACATACAAACAAAATATATCCAAATATATTAATACTGGAATCTTTATAGACATGGTGGTTAATAAGTGGTATATACTTGACTCACAGCGAGTTATTTATGGTTTTCTATAAGAACTACTGAATAAAATACTGTTATTAGGTCATTATAAAATATTGCTAGATTATCATACATTTATTTCTAGCAATCTATTTATTATTGCCTTATATCTTTATTTACAGGAATAACATCTTGGTTTCGCGAGCACTATGCTATTTACATTGTAGTTTAATTGCAATTTTTTATACTTCATTACTGTCACTGAAAAGAATAATCCCACTCACATATGTATATTCACATGGTTAAGCCTATATATAATTTACATAATGCCAGGGTAATGCTTGTGACGCCACTAATGTGCATTAGAAAATTTGATAATTAGCAAAACTGAAACATGGTCTTCCATTTTCTTTTCTTTAGACGTGTTCTATGTCACCAATGTATCTTTGCCCAAGATGTTGTCGACAGTCACATCAGTTTTACATGCCACAGCCGTAAAAAAGTAGTCCCGTATTTGACTCGACTTTGCTGTTATTTCTGCAGGTCCCTTAGTATTATGGCGCTTATTCAGGATTGTTCGAAAACATATATATCTAGGATATTGCTTACGCCGGGAAGTGAATAGTGATGCATATTTTCTCCTCCTTCATGAACAACTAAATAATATATATTCTAGGACGCACTCTGTGTTTTATTTTATCAGTTAGACAAAGATATATTATTGCGTTATGGGTGTGTTTATTATCTTATTATTTTTTTAGGGGATTCTGTATTAGTGTGTGTTATTTTTATAAAACATTTATAGTTTTAATCAAACATTGCTTCCTGGAAATAAATTGAATGTTAAGTTAGTATTTGATATATTTCATATACATGAATTGGAGTGGTTTCTAATACATTACATTGTTATGGAATATGTTCTGTTAATGTCACTCTTTTATGTATAGTCGTTTAAAATGCCATATCTAATTAAAACTTCGATTGGTTAAATTTCCAAGTTTTCATTTGAGCGGGGCTGTGGCTGGGGCTGGGGCTGGGATGCATTTCACAATCATATTTAACCTTTTCAATATGATTTATATTTTTGTTTATTTTGAATAGAGCTTAATTTTTGTAACAAACAAGTTATAAATATGAATTCCATATACGACACTACACAACGAGATTATATAGAACTTGTATGTACAGTAAAACTTCGATGGCTCGAACCTGACGATACTGAATCAGATAGTTCGACTTAGAAGTTGTTCGAGTCAAGTACTGTTCAACATCATACCATACATGTACATGTATATACATTGAAATAGGAATTCGGCCGGGACTAGATAAGTGATTTGAGCTAAATGTGGTATTTCAGTCATCCGTGTTCGAGCCAACGAAATTACACTGTACGTATACATGTATATAAACTAAGAGAGGAAAAAATGTCATTTAATGTGCTTTATTTCGTTAAATGCAATATGAATATTATCATTACAACGTACCTGTGAAATGTATACTTCCACGTGTAATTTTTGTCAGCATTATAGAGATCTATTTTTATTGGACTTCATTTATGATACGTTCTACGCCTTGCATATTAAGTTAGAAATTCGAATGTTAGCAGCATTTTTGCAACAGTCGATATTGAAAAACAATCCACATTATTTTACCTCTGATCAGATCTTTCTGTTTTGATAGGTCGTATATCACAAAAGCCCCGCCTCATGTCTTGATTGTTTATGATAGGCCAGTGGCCAATAGAAACAAACATATCAATCACAAAACAACCGCCCAACGTCGCGATTTTTTATTATGGGCCAATGGAAACCGACCTATCAGTCTTAAAAGTCCCGCCCAACGTCGTGATTGTTAATGGTAGGCCAAAAAATTAAAACTGACCTGTCAGTCACAAAAACCATGTGGTTATTATTCATGATAAGGAAATAAAATATTGCATGCATATTCAAACTGTTTCAGCTAATTTAAATGTGCCAATCAGGTAATTCTATATTTGAAAACAACTTTCCTGTCGTCATCCATGTTCACCATGTATCATTTTCTTCTTGATAACGACTTTGTTCGATCTAATATAAAGTGGGGATTATTTCCTAACTTGCTCTGCAAGACGTTGTACGATTCTTTATTTATTGCTCTTTGTATTTTGTATGGAAAACCTGATATAACATTGTGTACAATGGTAATTTTATTACTTTTAAGTCGTAGTTATGTCTATTAACTCAGTACATGTGTATGCTGGAATACATATACTCATATATATGCTGTAGGTAGTTAGCACGCCTACATGGTAAGAGAATTGTCCTATTTCGGAAATCGATCTCCAAAAAACAATGAATATACAATTTAGATTCCGATCTCAATTTGCATTTAACTGTATAAGTGTTTTTAATCCAAGTTAGAAGTAAAATGACTCTAAATTAATATTGTACTTTGACATATGAATGGTTATCAAACGTTAAATATTGAGACTGACTTTCAAATAGTTAACTTAAAATACCGATGAACTGGGTTTTTCTTGGTAACAGTTTACTATAGAATGTGTTACTTAGTAACAAACACAGGATATATATTGCTGTTTTGTCATCATTACCATTACACTATATGCCATGTATATAAAAAGTTAAACATTGTACACAGTTTAACATTTTAAACCCAATATCTTGTTCAACTCAAACGGTGTCATATTTGTTTATATCCATTTATCCTTATGTATACATACCTGATATATATCGTTCAATACATTTTGTTTTGTAAACAGCTTAACATTACCAATAAAAATGTTCAACACTGACGAGATGTCTGATTTTGAATTACGCAATATGTGAGTACTAAGAACGGTTACAAACGTGAGTATGTGTTTGTTTGTGTACAATGCACCTGTGCGTACGTTATTGCGTGAACTTTTGTCTGTATGCGTGTGTCAGTGTGTTAGTGCGTGTTTATAGAAACTTGCAATATCATCTTGGTTCCCCAGCCATACAGATATCCCTGTGTCCTTAAATAGACCTACGGCAATGTTGAGAACACTTTGTAGGCATATCCACTATTCAAGTACGAAGAATTATCTATATTTGAATAAGAGATTATCACCCGTTCAAAGTACAAATAAAACCGTCTAATGGATTAAATGTTATCACCTGTTCGAATGAGAGGCATTACTGGTTTATTTTGAATGAGCGATAATATCACCCATTCGAATGAGTGTTATCTCGTATAATAGCAAAACGGCCCAAACCCCACGTAAAGGTAGAAACGTTAATAACGACCAACGATGAAGTAAATGGTGTTGACGAAGTTGAAGAAACAAAGATCTTGGCTTGTTAGGCTTGTATTAAAGATTAAATTAAAGTTCATATTGCTACAAATAATGTAGCAAAAAATCCGTATTCAGCAATTATACATACAGCATGTTTAAAGCCTACATCAATACATTAAAATGTGAATATAGTGAGAACATGAACAATTAAACTAACTATAACATCATAGATCAGATTGTTTTATCAATATACACTATCTACACATTATCTATACATAAGGTTATGTTTTTTAATCTGAAAGCAAAATAAACAAATTTCGCTATGTTAAGAACAGTACATTTTGCTATAAATGTCATTAGCAAATCGAATTTGTTTAAGTTTTGTCATCGGCAATAGTAATTTTTAAAATACTATTGTCTTAATTCTTTATAAGTGGGAAAAACAAATAAGAAGTGATATTCATTAGTGTTACGAAAATGACATTTCCTTTCATTTCTTTGAATACTTTCGTATTTGCCGCTTTCTAAATACAATGGTAAGTCAGAAATATCGATGAATGGCAAAAACAAATAAATAAAACATATAAAAAAGCAATTACTCAGACACTTGATGTGTTCTTTTTTCGGAAGTAAGCTCGTGCGATAATTTTATGATACACGTGAAGTATCGTCACCATCATAAGTTTTTTTATTGTTTCAAAATGGACATGGTCAATCGTGTCATGTTTTCGATTTTAATTGATTTTGTTAATGTTTTGTCATTTTCAGCGTTATTCTGTGACGAGTTCCTGCTCTGGTGACACTATAGCTGTACATCTTAGTGACGTTGGCCAAAGACAATTATTTACAAAGACTGGATATTATAAGGTAACTCAAGTTCAAATTTTATTTCACTTATTAATAGACAGTACATAGCCTTTGGATTTACAAATCTGTGCATACATACATGTAATATGATATGAAAATATTACATTTATCAACAGCTAAAACACGTGTATTCCGTGTCCGACTAGTCGTTAGACATTGTCTAAATATTACGTCACTGCTGACGTCAAGGTTTTTATCCCAGCTTGTTCAAGAGCAGGTGATCATGGAAGGACATTGGTTTTATTAGATTCATTGTGATGTCTTCCGTCAATAAAACTGGATGTCATATGTAATAAAACATGCCGCGTGTTCAACGTGGTATTTTAAAAATCCCATTTAATAATAAAAAAAAAGTTCTTATTTGGTTTATCAGGAAAAGCTATGTTATTCATGTGCATCTTGTTTAAAGTCGACACTGTTTGTTTTACTTTCTTTAAACATAATTATGTTCTTCTTTACACTTCTGTTTTCTCAAAAGTGCTGAAATCAACATAGTTGTACTGTTTCATACTAGCAGGTACCGGCAATCACTTGATACGAAATTCTGATTGACTTGCTATTGTCATAACATAATATGGATCAGTATTGCTTCAAACAGATTAACATATAAGAGAGATTGCTATGATAAAATTGCAGTTTTTTTGTTATCTGTTTCATTTGAAACTAATCTCGAATCTAATCACTAAATCCCACTCAGCGTAATGTATATTTATTTGTTATAACGTCTCAGATTTCCACTACTTTAAACTACATTGGATTCCTTTAATACAGTTCTTAGTATGCCTTTTTACACTATATTAACAAATGCAACGTGCAATATCGACAAAAGTCATCAAAAACAACATGGCTTACGTTGCACTGACCATCAATTAGGATAAAGTCGAGAAGCGAGAGCGTCTAGTCGACGTTGTTTAGAGGAGAGAGAGAGAGAGAGGGAATACTGGTGTGAATTTTCCTAATTATCCTATTTAATTTCAGGGAGCGTCTAGTCGACGTTGTTCAGAGGAGAGAAGGAGAGAGGGAGTACTGGAGTGAAATTTCCTAATTATCCTATTTAATTTCAGGGAGCGTCTAGTCGACGTTGTTTAAAGGAGAGAGGAAGGGAGTACTGGAGTGAAGTTTCCTAATTATCCTATTTAATTTCAGGGAGCGTCTAGTCGACGTTGTTTAGAGGAGAGAGAGAGAGAGAGGGAATACTGGTGTGAATTTTCCTAATTATCCTATTTAATTTCAGGGAGCGTCTAGTCGACGTTGTTTAGAGGAGAGAGAGAGAGAGAGGGAGTACTGGAGTGAAATTTCCTAATTATCCTATTTAATTTCAGGGAGCGTCTAGTCGACGTTGTTTAAAGGAGAGAGAGAGGGAGTATTGGAGTGAAATTTCCTAATTATCCTATTTAATTTCAGGGAGCGTCTAGTCGACGTTGTTTAGAGGAGAGAGAGAGGGAGTACTGGAGTGAAATTTCCTAATTATCCTATTTAATTTCAGGGAGCATCTAGTCGACGTTGTTTAGAGGAGAGAAAGAAGGAGAGAGGGAGTACTGGAGTGAAATTTCCTAATTATCCTATTTAATTTCAGGGAGCGTCTAGTCGACGTTGTTTAGAGGAGAGAGAGAGAGAGAGGGAGTACTGGAGTGAAATTTCCTAATTATCCTATTTAATTTCAGGGAGCGTCTAGCCGACGTTGTTTAGAAGAGAGAGAGTGGGGGTGAATATTTCTAATTATCCTATTTTTCATTTCAGGGAGCTATTAATGCAATCAAAAAGATTAATAAATCAAGTATTACTGTCAACAAACCGCTGCTGCTTGAAATCAAATGTGTATGTATTTTAGCCTTATTTATGGTATATGTTTTTTCAGAAAGTACACTTTTATACAGTACCTGTTACATGAAAATAGATAAAAACTACTATTAGGCTGAAAGTCGTAATTATTTCAATATAAATACCATTCAATTCTAAAAAGTGTTACAAATGTTTTCAACTACTAGGCTGTGAACCTTGTATAAATAGATACTGAGTATTGTTAGAATTATAGTTCTTACCCGATATGAAGAATAGTCATATAACGTGTATAGTGCATTTCTTATATTTATATTGTAATTGCACTTGGTGAACACCAGCATATGTCGGTTTTCATTATTTACTATCAGTATGTCGGTAAACAACGTGTGAATCCAAAAGTTAAAATTGATAAACGTAACAGCCAATATCGCGCCTCTTCTACAAAAATTGATAAAAGGAACAGCCAATATTGTGCATCTTCTGCAGGAATTGATTAACCGAACAGCCAATATCACGTCTCTTCTACAAAACATTGCTTCGTGACATCAAAAAGTTAAATATTATGACGTTCTTGACGTCATAATTTATCGCAAATATCGGTAATGTTGGTGTTATCCAAAAAACACTCCGAAGCTAAAACCGACCGTTCATGGATATGCGTTCATGCAAGATGAGTGACATTTTCCTGTGTATGTAGACGTTTTGAAGGTAAATTACTTGTGTACATAAATAAACGTGTCTATTTTGTTTTCATACAGATTAAAGACCTTGCAAACGACCACATCGTGCGATTTATTGGTGCTGTTATAGACCCCCCACATATGTGTATTCTGACGGAGTATTGTCAGAAAGGAAGTCTACAGGTACAAATCTAAATCATGAAAATCTCTTATGCAACAGTGTTAATATTTACGTCAAAATGTAAACTATCTACCTCACATCAAACAAGAATGCGACATCAGTTTATATTTTACGCAACTGACTTTTGTTTCAAATGTGTCTATGAAAGGAAATAGGTCTGGATTTATTTTTCACGCTTTTAAAATTGGGTAAAAACATTTTTTCCCTATATACCATGCCTGTATATACTCACTGAGCCCATATTAACAAAATGATATATTGAAAAGAGATTGCCTAACTTGGGCTACGCGCCTAGGTTAGATTAAAGTACATTTCCCGCTTAAAATTGCAAAAAAAATTATGTCTTATCAAATAAGTCACGTGATTTTATTTGATTTCATTTGATCCGCTTTACAGATTTACACGTAATAAAAATGTTTCATCTTGGAAAGATTCCGAATGACGATGCAAATGTCGTCAAGCGGTCTATTATTTAGATTGGGATTTTCGTTTCAAGTTTACCTCTTCAATCCAAATATCGATTTAGCCACATTTTTGAGGATTTTACATTCCAACCCATTCGAATTTTATGTATGAATGATACTGAGTTGCGTTCTGTCCATTTTAATAATTATCTTATTTTAAGCGTTTTTTTCTGATATGCTTCCTTTAAAGTTTTTCTTGCAAAGATAAAAACTTCAGAATATTGGAGGTATTTTTTTAATCTGAAATGCACCGTTTTATTGATAATGTGTAAACACATTTACGTCGCATAATGATAGGCGGACTGAACAAGCTTGTTAAGTTACAAAGACTTCGAATCCAAAATCGGGTCCTCCGTGGCCGAGTGGTCTAAGGCGCCGTCTCAAGATCACTTACCTCTCACCGCTAAGGTCGTAGGTTCGAGTCACGTTCGTTCAAAAAACATTATGTGAGGAAGTAAAACTAGATATGCAATATATAACCTGAAATGTGTTGAACATGGCGTTAAACCGCATTCAAAAAAAAGTCCATAATTGGCCTCAGACTTTTTGTTGATTGACATTGAATTCTGTTCTGCAGTCAACTCGGAAAATGTGGGAAGATAATCAGTTAATATTCAAATTAAAGTACAATAAGTCCCTCTTATAACGTTCCAGTTACCTGATATTATAATAAAAAATTATAGACTTCAAATGTTATTAGAATGTTGGCATTTTATTTATAACATATACTACTGAAAGAATGAACAAACACCGGATGAATTTCAAATCCACGTTTTAAAGTTATTTCATTATAATGGTTTTGTCAGTATGATCATTATTAATGACAAATTCAATAATGAAATACATTAACATCCATATTGTAAAACTGTAAACATGGCTTACATTAGTTTAATCATGCGGCTGTGAAATCAACTCGGTGTTTCTTTATTCTTTCAGAATATTAGTCGTATCGAAATTTAGCAAATAAGGCTGCTTAAGACAAGGGACTGCTTACATAGGTCTGACTGTACATGCATACGTCTGACTGTACTTATATAGGTCTGACTGTACTTACATAGGTCTGACTGTTCTTACATAGGTCTGACTGTACTTACATATGTCTGACTGTACTTACATAGGTCTGACTGTACTTACATATGTCTGACTGTACTAACATAGTTCTGACTGTACTTACATAGGTCTGACTGACTGTACTTACATAGGTCTGACTGTACTTATATAGGTCTGACTGTACTAATATATGTATTGTATGAAAATGATCTCAACTGTATTCATTTCAGGATGTATTAGAGAATGAACAAATTAAGTTAGATTGGATGTTTCGTTACTCACTGATGCAGGACATCGTCAGGGTAAGATACTGCGCTCTACTTATTTCTTCTCACTTGAAGATAGTATATCCAGCGTTGTTGTGTGATGTTTTTTTCTCAAAATTTTAAATAAATAAAAAAACATCTCCCATATATAATGCTTTGAAATACTCACTGAGCCATTAGTGTTATATGGTTATATACAACGAAAGACTGTAGAATTAATTCTGTTTGGATTCACCGCCCTATCAAAACAATGTTTTGTCATGTTTTAACGGATTTGAAATTTAAAATCATTGATGTATTTAGTTAGATAACTATACCCTTTAAACTTATTATCTCGCTGGGACGAAGTCAAGGAGAGCTATTGCCATGACCCCGGCGTCGTCGTCGTCGGCGTAGTCTGTAGACACCCAGGTTAAACTTTTGCGTTTAAGTTTAAGATATCTATGCAAACACTCTTTGGATGTGAATGAAACTTTGCATGTGTGTTCACCATCATCAATAGAACACACAGAGACAAGAACGATAACTCTGGATTGCATTTTGGCACAGTTATGGCCCTTTTTTGACTTCGACATCCGTCGATTTTCATTTATTTTCATGTATTTAACAAATCAAACAATACCAATATATTGTATTATGTCATTTTTAAAAATGTTGCATGAAATAAACCAAATTCTGCAATCATAACATTCATATTCGGTAGGCGTATGAATATTTGTTTAAGTTCGGGTATCAGTACTACTTGTATCTAATTGTTAATAGTTTCTGACGAATGTCATATATCCCATGACATACCTAGAAAAAGCAGTATCTTCATCTGATTACTTTTATCAATTTGACCACACACACACACACTCACATAGTCCCAATTACTTGTTCCATGTCCTGTAACGTAATAATAATCATTGACCCGACTTGCATTGTTTAATGTTTTTTAAAAAAAAATAATATTAGCATCCATTTCTTCTAACAGGCAATGGCGTATTTGTTGTCGAGCGATGTACGCAGCCACGGAGCGCTCAAGTCTACCAATTGCGTTGTGGATTCACGGTTCGTTCTCAAAATTACCGACTTTGGGCTACACGCTTTACGCGGCTCAGACGACGACATGCAGGAGGGTTCTTACGCTCATTACAGAAGTAAGAAACTTCTTATAATGTATTTACATTACAACCCTTCCAATGCTGAAGGTCGTAAATAGCATGATTAGTCTATCCCAGAACCTGATATCTCCCAAATCAGGTCTGTTAACCTCCAATGAAAAATCAGGGAATTCTATGCCTGTCCCACAATTCATAGCAATTGAACGGTTACTAAACTGTGACGTCATTCAAACTTTCAGTTGAAGCAACTGACCAGTGTGACAAAACATTGATTGTCTCCTTCGTTACATATTGCGAATTAAAGCTATCGATTATCAACATATCCGTACTTTACCAAAAGTATACACTATACGTCTGTCTGGAGTATGACCCAATCCAAATAATGGCAAATGGTTTATTCAGTAATTAGTTTCTGTGTAGTCTAAGGCGCCGTCTCAAGATCACTTACCTCTCACCTCTAAGGTCGTAGGTTCGAGTCCCGCTCGCTCCAAATCTTTATGTGAGAAAGTTTCCAGTTACTTGCGGAAGGATGGTGGTTCTACTCAGTCTGACTCAGTCTGAGGTCTTCCTTGACCAGTAAAACTGGATATACCATATATAACCTGAAATGTGTTAAAAAATGGCGTTAAACACCATTAAAAAAAATCAGTATTTAATATATAGTTTTTACACACTAATCAACCTACGTATAAGTATGCAACAACATATCGTGTCATATGACTTTGTGTATGTGGTAAATAACTTTACGAAATAAAATATTTAATCAAAACAAAAAGAAAGGACGCAATGGACCTTTGGATATATTTGATTTGAGAGCGTAAACCATAGCTATAAGTTTCACATGACTCAGTAACACTTTTCTTGCATACCGTATAAGGACATCTGCATTTTTACCGAGGTAAGATGTCTCACCCTATGGATGAAACAAAAAGATCGCGCTGTGACGTTTGAATCGTCTAGATGATGTAACGTACGAATATATGACGTAAATCATATAATTAAACGTCTTAAAAGCGATCGTCTTTAAATCTATAATGGTAAATTAGATCTAAGTTAAATGTGTTTGGAAGCAAGAAAAACAATCATTCGTGGCTTTTTCGGATCGGAGAGAAAATTCCGTCCCTTGGGATAACTGTTTTCGCGAAAATTCGACAGAGCCTCGTTCCCGCAAAAACAGTTCCCTCCGGACGGAACTTTTAAAACTCAAACCCATGTAAGATTCTTATATTATTGAACAATGGAATAAACTGGATAATTTGAACAATTTATATCCTCCAGGTCTTCTGTGGACGGCGCCAGAATTACTGCGCATGCACAATCGACCGCCGAATGGCACACCGAAAGGAGATGTGTACAGTTTCGCAATTATCTGCCAAGAAATAGTCTACCGAAACGGTGTATTCCATCTAGCGAATCTGGAAATGGGACCGGAGGGTAATTCATTATTTATTCATTTTGTTTTATATCGTTACTAAACACGTTTGATTAACGTTCCTTACCCAAGGGCACGCATGATGTTCTACTGAAGAATTGAATCTGCCGAGGCCGGATTCAACGCTCTGACAAGCCCTAACTGCGATTTACAAAAAACACAAAATTGATTCTTGGTTATATGTATAATATATATGATTTAAAATAGGAGAGGGTCCTCCGTGGTCTAATGCGCCGTCCCAAGATCACTTAACTCTCACCGCTAAGGTTGTAAGTTCGAGTCCCGCTCGTTCCAAAAACTTTATGTGAGAAAGTTTGCCAGTTACTTGCGGAAGTATGGTGGTTCTACTCAGCCTGACTCAGGCTGAGGTCTTCCTCCACCAGTAAAACTTGGTATGCCATGTAAAACCTGAAATGTGTTGAAAATGGTATTAAAACCCAATAAAAAAAAAATAAATAAATGTTGTAATTTGGCAGAATTGTATCACAAAGTTAATGTTTATAAATCAATTTACAAAATAAAAAATCTAAAATGTATTTATGAATCCATTTTAAAAAACGATATCATGCCAAATCTGTACGATTTTAGGGCGGAGCGTGTGAGGTCTCGATTTGCAATTGTAACCAAATACACATGTGTCTCTTAGTTTATGTCAAAGTGTGTCTGTTTGAGGAAAAAATTTATATTTTATTTTATTATATTTTAATTTATTATACTTTAAATTTGTATACTTTCGCTCCTGAAAATAGTAAAATTAAACCTGTAATTCCATTGTCGTTGTTAATTATAAAAATAGAATATAAGGTTTTCGTGAACCATAAATTGAATTTTATTCGTAAACGCTGAAACGGGCTATCATGTCACTTAAGTACTTTTAAATACTTTTAGCTATGATACATATTCATACGCGTTCCTCATTTGATGATGATTGGAGCGTTTGGTTTATTTTATGCAACATTATGTACTTTCTATTGTTTGATTTGTTTCTGCTTGCTTTAATATATCAAATACATGGAATAAATGAAATTCGATGAATAAAAAGTAGTCCCTGTTGCGTATGATCATTTTGGCGGTGATCAACACTGCAAAGTTTGAAGCAGGGCTATGTCTTTGACATATAAAGCCCGGTTAAAAACGCCATTACAGTGAAACCAACATGTATACATGATTAACAAAATCGACTTATTTATAGGCATTGGACCAAAACGTAAGTTACACGATATTTGCATAACGCCGACAAACTGCTAGCTGCTTCAGTTTATATTTGATTAATCACAATAGGAAACTATTCACTACCTCAAAAAAGAGCAAAATGCTTCATTATATAAAATAATCAATAGTTTGGCCAGCAACCAATATAGTTCTTACTGGTATGTTACATTACTCCGACATACTGCTTGATGCTTCATTTTCTATTTGATGTGATAATATAAAACTATTCATTACCACAAAAAATAGCAAGATGTTTCACTTAAAAAATATGAATAGCGTTACGAGTTACCAATATAGCCCTTGCTGGTAGATTACATTATATAGACATACTGCTAGATACTTCTGTTTGTATTTGATTTATCACAATATAAAGATATAAAACTATTCACTACCACAAAAAGAGTAAGATGGTGACACTGAAAAGTGATAAACAGTTCGATGAGAAACGAAAATAGCCCCCTAATGGTCCAATATAGTTCCACTTATTCCCGTCATTGCTTGTCATCAACAAGATAATTTATATTCATTTTTTTATATTTGCTCTTAAGTGATTCGTTTCAATACGAAGGAAATCTGAAAAAGAAATCTATTCACTGCCACAAGAAAATGAGCACGTCGTATCGCAACAAAAATTTCACAATAAAATAAACTATCCATTTCCACCAATATGAAGCCAGAAACATTGACTGTCTGCTATCTCTGTGCATGCTTTTACAACGTGTTCTGATTAGAAATACCAGATGCCAGCAATTAACGTAGTGTATTTGATTAAGTGGCAATCGACCAGCCGCCCAGTAAACACATCTGGAAGTAAGATTGCACGCGACATATTGATCGGCGTGTAAATGTATGTTTGATGGACAGTTAATGACATTTTTACAAATTAAAGGGACAGACGGTAATTTTGTTGAATTTTAACTTCCTCGCTTGGCACCTTATATTAAAGTGACATACGTCATTGAAAAAAAAATATATGAATATTAAAAAACTCCAGCACGTATGTTCACTGTCCCACATTGGGTTAACTATTTTATGTTGGTGGGTTCCTAGCTGGCAGAGAGGTTAAAGGCGTCCCCTATAGGTCTCACTTACGGTTACCTTCCCTTAGTGACAGTTACAAGATCAGTGCGCCCAAAACATTAGAGCTGTGTGAATCGGTTGGGCACTATTTTTGTTGAAAAACCTTATTGTCATATTGTTTTGTGCATGAGAATTTTGAAACATTTTCATGAACTCTGTCAAGTTTGGATGACATTGGGAACTGTTGGGTGAAAATATAACAGTTTAAAGATGTGTAGTGATACACTGCAACAAATGGGAAGAATTGGCAAAAATGACTGGGTGTCATCAAACTATTGACATTGCAAAAAAGCAGTCTGGTCAATCCCATGTTTTCCTGCATATTTGGACTTACAGAAGACTGTCTATGGAAACAAGGCACTTTTAGAACCATCAATCATGTGTTCAGTGTTCCAGAAGTGGATGTCTCTATATGTAAAACAGTACAAACTTAATTGGTGTGTGAGACGTATAGAGCACTTACCGTAAGATCGACTCCCTCCCACTTATTCCAAACTTTACGTATGAATGTTTTCCAGTCACTTGCGGAAGGACAGTAATTCTAATGTCTTCATCCATAAGTAAAAGTGGATATGTCATATATAATCTGAAATGTGTTGACAATGACATTAAACCCCATAAAAAACCGCTGTCTAAGTAACACAACTTTGAAGGCATTGTAGTATGCATCCTAACATGTACGTGTGCCCGCTTAGATAGATTATTTCTCTAGAATCTGGTCCGTTATACCCGTAATGAAAAAAGAATAGAATTCTATGCCTGTCCAACTATGTATAGGACTTTAACGTGTACCAAATTATAAACCGACCAATCAATTTGCTTAAATATCACTTCAAAACTAAACAACTTGGTCCATTTACCATAGACGGGAAATAACTGTACACTATCCATTCTCATTAATAAAAATCGGTTGTTTCCCGTAGTTATATAATCACACCCGATCCATTTCAGATTTCGAGGGAATATCATCCCATGAGTATTTGTATATATCTCAAAGCAAATCTCAAACTAGAGAACAATCAATTTCTTTTTCTATAATTTCATAAATGTTCTAAATAGGTTTAGCGTTTCCAACATATTTAATATATTATCCTGGAATATTATCAAGCCATTGCTGAGGTTGTTATAGTTTGAAAATTGTGTGTGGTGGTGTGCAATGGGAATTCTGTGAGTTTGGACGGTTTTAACATTAGTAAACAAAGTACTTTGAAAGTATTGATAACCGGTCTTTAGGGAATATTCTAATTTGATCGATAAGGTTGTAGAGTTTGATTCATTGAGTGATTATATTACAAATGACATAATACACTTTCCGCAATATCTTTTTATTGTGTGTTACTGCTTGTGAATGCATGAAATATGAAATTTGAGGAATTTAAAAGTAGTCACTGCCGCGTATGATCATTTTGGCGGTGATCAGTTCTGCAAATCTGTGTCACGAATTCAAAAGCTGGGCTGTAGCTTTAAGTTATTTTTGTTTGTTTTTGTTTTGCTTTTGTGTGTTTCTGTGTGCTCCAATGCATTTATTTAGTTTATAGTTGTATTTAAATCCGGTATACATAAATAAACTTTATGCTATCGCCCCTGGGAGAACTGCAAAAAAAAGCTGTTATAACGTGTAGTTCAGTCCAAAAGCATATGTTATATGTGTAAACCCACCATTTGTTTTATTTATCTTTATTCTATAGAAACTAAACAAAATGCAGGCTTGTCATTCATATAGAGAGACCCGAATGAAGAAAGTTAAACTTACATTTTACTGTATATATGATGAAAAAAATAGGGATCAATTAACATAAAACATTTGTTCAGTGTGTACACTGCTGACAAAGTGAAAATAGATTTCCATAATCATGAAATCCTTCTCACACTGTCCAAGCCACATAGAATCTTTATCATAGTATTTTTTCATAGCAGGAATGTTTAATGTAACATAAAAATGCACAATAACGGGTAGGTTGGTCAGCTTAATCTTTTAAGGACCCACACCACAATTGTATCCATTGAGTGCCCAGGGCAGATGAAGATGATGAAATAAACTTTAGTTCTCTTTTTCTTCTTTGTACTGCAGTTATTTTTTCCTAGCATGAGTTAAATAGTCAGTTTTTTAGAAATCACCACTGCAATTGGATGCTGATACCAGCTTTCTGGACAATTCTGTGGCATTTCAGAATTGTTGGTTCGAACCACATCGTAGGCGAATAGTTGACACATTATTACTCTGGAAATTGATAGGTCTCACAAAAGCATTGAATTTTAAAAGAAAATGGTCAATATATGATTTTTCTCCTTTATAATTGCATATCTTGAACCAGTTATGATTTTGAGCACGGACACATGCTGCAGATGTTGTTTTTCACTGTGTTTCGGACATAAATGACACAATGGAGCGCTATGGGAAATGTAATAATGATAAGACGTTAAAGACAGTGGTGTTACACCCTAAGATTTTTTTTAAAAAAAGAAGTCATCTTATGCTCATAAATACATGCATCTGTTAAAATCCTATACAAGTCATATTTTTAAGACCAGTGATGTCGTCTTGGCCAGTTGGTTTACTTTTCTGCAGCAAAATAATTAGTTTAATCTTTTTTTAGAATATTTAACACCAAATAACAAAGCACCTTTCATAAGAGCAAGAATCGTGTTACCGTGGCAACAACAAGGGATGTAATTATGTGTTGAGACCTTAAATACTACGAAAGGTTAGGATTAGTCTGGTTCCAATCGATAGCGAGGGCATTCAGGTCGACTGGCACATTTCTAATTTAGAAATAGTTCAGAAAAAGTATCAAAATTTCATTATATCTTTTTAAAGTATCAGTTTAACTTTACTGTAAACAAACTGATTGAAAGCTATACAATCTGTAAACTGATTTTGCCCGATACTGCCATCACGTGCTGGCAGCGACATAAAACATGAACAGTGTATTGAATCGAGCGACATAAAACATCTGTACGGTGTATTGATGTGCTGTACCAATTCAGTTAATTAAACAGTTATATCAGAGCACACGATATCCGGTTGTTGTTTTTTTTCATCAGAGTTCGAGTGTTATCTTTCAAGTAGAAAGCAAACATTCTCTCCTGGCAGAGTTCAAGTTACTGACAAAATAGAAATGGAAAACGCACAATCACCGCTGCATTGGGAGCAACCGGTAACAGTTTACCATTGATGGAGTGTTTTAACTATAAGGAAGTATTTTTGAGATCGACTTCATGGTACCAGATTCTTGACATTTTAAACACATGTTTATATCCGGTTTTTGTGTGTGTAGGGGGGGAGGGGGGGGGGGGGTGCCGGAGGATGGTCGAAACATGGTTAATAATTAAAACACAGTTGCTTATCTCAAACAGCACTGATTTTATCCACGGATATACCCGAAGCTAAATACGACCGTTCACGTGTATGCGTTCATGTGAAATGATTAAAAACTTCAGGCTGTAGTTTTGAAGGTGTGACGTCATGAAAATATACTAGTATGTAAAAAAATGAATTACCTTTTTAAGCGCCACTATAAGATTGCAATGATATGATAAGCAGGGCCGTATCCACACTGAGGCAAACGGAGGCACCTTCCACCTGTATAATTTATGGGGGTTCATATTTTTATTAGAGTTTTTGTAAAAAGAATAAAGTTATCCTTAAAAAATGAATTACTCTATTCTTCACATATATTTTTTTCAGTATGAATGTTTCATAATACCCTGCAAATACGTAGTCTATTACTAAGAGTTGATATGTACTGTTATGCCAGGTCTTAAATAGCAGTTTGGGCCTTCTGGGTGGTTGCTTAATACAGGTAAATTTACTGTGAAAGCATAGAAAAGGGAAATAGAAAATATGGTTGCTTAATAGAGGTGACCACTTACACAGGTTTGACTGAACCATTTAAATATAAACATATAAATCAAGACACACCACTGAAGCTATAACCTAAACATTCTGTATATATCAACGAACCATAACCAAAAATGAAAAGAAAATATGCTTCAGTATTTCAGTTGAGTTTTACTATTTAAGTTCGATTGTTAAGTAGACTCGAAGCTTATTTGGTCTATCCTAGAACCTGATTTCTCCCGAATCATATCTATTAACCACCAATGAAAAAGCAGGAAATTCTATGCCCGTCCTACTATTCATAGCAAATGAACGCTTACTAAACTGTGACGTCATCCAAATTTTAGTTAAAGCAACTGACCAATCAACGTGCTAAAATGTGGCTTTCCCAACAGTGCTTTTGAACGGACCCAAACGAGAGAGCTGGGCCCTTACTCAGTATATACCAGAGCTTATTTGAATCGAGTTCGTGTCCGTTTCCTTGGTAGAACTAGTATTTAAATTGGTCAGTGTGAGAATATATTGGGTCGAACCGCGAACGCAGGTGTAAGTGACTAACAGCTTATCCACTGAACTGCCGCCCCGCTTAAAACATTCATTCATTGAGATCAAGATCAGATAAAGGATCATACTGCTACTCACAGAAACGCATATATGGTGACCTGTTTAGTTACCCCTTTAAAGGTATGTGTGGGTCTGGGTGGGTTATACCCCCCCCCCACCCCCACCCCCACCACCACCACCACCACCCTCCCCTCCCCCCCCCCCCCCCCCGTAAAAATGATTGACACGCATGTCGTCTTTTTATTACAAATGTGTAAGATCAGTAAAATAGAAGTGAGCACATTATTGTAGCTAAATGATAGGGGAAGTTTATAAATGCGTTGCACTCTTCATCATTAGAAAACAAAATGGTATAATTGGAATTTCTTGTTTGTCGAGAGTAATTTGTATTTAATTACCTTTTAAGGCTCTATGGCGAGATTGTAATTGCTTGTCGGATGCAACTGTAGTCTATATTGATTGGATGGCGGTTTCTTGTCGACATATGTAGACTGATTACATGTGCTACAACGTAACCAAGGTATCATGTTACACCGCCTCAGCATTTTTTCCCTACTTCAAACGCATTAAAACAAAGGCACATGTGTGGTCGTCTATCCGACATTGATCGGCGCAAACTGCTCATTTGGAAGAATTCGATAATGTGTTCTCAAATATTGGGACGAATTGACTTGTATTCGGATTTACTCTAATAAGATTGGCATTGTATTGTAGTATTCCATACGTGTGTATGCCTGTTTGCATTGTGTGTATAAAACGTCTCTGAAGTCAAAGACTCATCAGGTGCAGACTGTGAATCAGATATTAAGGATGTGTTAGAAGAAAATATACTTCACGCCTTCAAACACGCTAGTTTCTAAATATTGAATATAGGTTTTTATCCCATATCTGATATCACTTTTATCGATCGGATCATATATGTCGACCGCAATCGATTTTGTTAAATTTGTGTTATAAAGTGGAGAAGTTGTGGGAATAAAAATTGAAAAAATAACTGAAGGTAAGAAACGTGTGTCTTGGTCTATATCATTCATATCATATCTATATTGATCTAATCTCCATATTTGCGCTTTTAAAGGCATTGATTATAGTTAAAGATAAATGTAACTTAATTTGAGACAGTCAAACCTGTCTTTAAGCAGCCAGTCAAAGGAAAGAGCAACGGTGGCCTTTTAAAACAGATTGTTGCTTAATACAGAATAATTTACTCTGAAAGCATAGAAATGGGAAATGGAAAATATGGTTGCTTAAGACAGGTAGCTGCTTAATAGAGGTGACCGCTTACACAGGTTTTACTGTCAATTATTGCATTATTGCAGAAATTGTGGAGAGGGTGAAGAGCTGGCAGAAGCCACCTTTAAGACCCACGCTGGAGGAGTTTGATTGTCCGTGTGACGAACTTGCTGACGTCATACGACGCTGCTGGTCAGACGATCCAATGGAAAGACCGGATTTCACGGCCTTGAAGTCTATTATTAGGAAGCTTAACAAGTAAGTAAACAACGCGTTGTTCTGTGCAACTACTGTTTGTCTCGGCAGAAGTGTAGACACCCTCAAAATTGGAATGATGTCCCTGTTATAGTTTGTTTTTTGTTAAATTACCTACCCCTGTGTGGTTATGGGATAAATGTGGCTAAATTACATGCCCTTGTGGTGTGGTTATGGGATAGTTAAATATGTGGCTAAATTACCTGCCCCTGTGTGGTTCTGTGATAGTTTTATGTGTGGTTAAATTACCTGCCCCTGTGCGGTTCTGTGATAGTTCTATGTGTGGTTAATTTACCTGCACCTGTGTGGTTCTGGGATAGTTCAATGTGTTGTTAAATTACTTGCCCCTGTGTGGTTCTGTGATAGTTCTATGAGTGGTTTAATTACCTGCTCCTGTGTGGGTTTCGGATAGTTCTATGTGTGGTTAAATTACCTGCCGCTGTGTGGTTCTGTGATAGTTCTATGTGTGGTTAAATTACCTGCCCCTGTGTGGTTCTGGGATAGTTCTATGTGTGGTTAAATTACCTGCCCCTGTGTGGTTCTGTGATAATTCTATGTGTGGTTTAATTACCTGCTCCTGTGTGGTTCTGGGATATTTCTATGTGTTGTTAATTTACCTGCACCTGTGTGGTTCTGTGATAGTTCTATGTGTGGTTAAATTACCTGCCCCTGTGTGGTTCTGGGATAGTTCTATGTGTGGTTAAATTACCTGCCCCTGTGTGGTTCTGTGATAATTCTATGTGTGGTTTAATTACCTGCTCCTGTGTGGTTCTGGGATATTTCTATGTGTTGTTAAATTACCTGCCCCTGTGTGGTTCTGGGATAGTTCTATGTGTGGTTAAATTACCTGCCCCTGTGTGGTTCTGTGATAATTCTATGTGTGGTTTAATTACCTGCTCCTGTGTGGTTCTGGGATATTTCTATGTGTTGTTAATTTACCTGCACCTGTGTGGTTCTGTGATAGCTCTATGTGTGGTTAAATTACCTGCCGCTGTGTGGTTCTGGGATAGTTCTATGTGTGGTTAAATTACCTGCCCCTGTGTGGTTCTGGGATAGTTCTATATGTGGTTAAATTACATGCCCCTGTGTGGTTCTGGGATAATTCTATGTGTGGTTAAATTACTTGCCGCTGTGTGGTTCTGTAATAGTTCTATGTGTGGTTAAATTACCTGCCGCTGTGTGGTTCTGTGATAGTTCTATGTGTGGTTAAATTACCTGCCCCTGTGTGGTTCTGGGATAGTTCTATGTGTGGTTAAATTACCTGCCCCTGTGTGGTTCTGGGATAATTTTATGTGTGGTTAAATTACTTGCCGCTGTGTGGTTCTGTGATAGTTCTATGTGTGGTTAAATTACCTGTCCCTATGTGGTTCAGGGGTGCTAGAATGTGTGGTTAGATAACCTTCACCTCTTTTTTGTTTAAACTGTAGTTGGCGATTAAGAAGTGTTTGCACTAGTTTGATTATTCCTTCGATTTCTTCTATTGTATTGTATTTATTTGATATATCTAAATTGACGAATATAGTGTTTAGGTCCTACTTGCAATATTATGTAGTTTAAATGGTCGTTTACACCATTCTATCCCCCCCCTCCACCCCCCTTCTCTCCAATGCCGTAACAAAATGCAGTTGAAGTGCCCATTTAATGTATGGCTGATAGCAAAATATCTTACTCCGGGTCATTCTTTAAAAACTTGAAGTTGAATTTATATACAATCTAAAACACTATAATGTGAATTTACTTATATAAATATATTGTACTAAAATAAATATAGCGTGAATACATTTACAAAATAAAAAAAATAAAAATCATCAACTACTATAGTCATGTGGCAAAACCGAGGAATTCCTTTCAATGTATGATTTCAATTGTTTGCATTCTAAGGCTTAATCGTTATCGCCTCTTTATGTAAAAACAACGTTTTGCGAAATAAAATTGTTTAGTATTGCAAGTACAACAATTCTTTGGAATAGCATTGATGCAGAAAACTTCTCCAATGAAATAAATGCTTCCAAAAAATAATTCAGACCAATCGCCAATGTTGATACAATAAGTAGCTAGCCGAATTGCCTGTCAGTGAATTATCTCCATTTGCATTAAAGAAGAACGTATTGGAAGTCGTGGAATATATCTCGCCCTTTTAAATTGATGTGTTAATAAATTCTCAAATGTAATTTTAAGTAACTATATGAAATTCGTGATTTACACGACTAGCTGGGTAAACAAAATGCCCCCATGCATGTTTACATCTGTGTTCCTTGAAGGACTACATAATATATATTCAGTTTTCCAAGCAGTTGAACGTTATCCCATATGTAGGTTTACATCTGTGTTCCTTGAAGGACTACATAATATATATTCAGTTTTCCAAACAGTTGAACGTTATCCCATATGTAGGTTTACATCTGTGTTCCTTGCAACACACATTTCCTTCAGTATATAATTTGCATTCAACTATTATCTTTACAAAGCAGATGGTTATTGACCGTTGTCCCCTATGTATGTTTACATCTGTGTTCCTTGCAGCACTCATTTCTTCCAGTTTATCATATGCATTAAGTTTTTTATCTCTCCCAATCAATTGATTAGTAGAACGTTGCTTTTATTGTGTATTTTTAAGAATGAATATGATTTGTTGAAAGTTTCTGAGATATGAACTTACATGTAATATGTGCAAAGTAAGTAAATTAATCTTAACTTGCTGTACCATGTAAGTTCACATTCTCCTGAAGCATCGTTTGAATAGATCCATTACATCCATTTTAACGTAGAGATATATGTCCGCTGACTAGGGAGCGTAGTGAGGTCCAGTGCTCCAGATAAGCTGCGTATTTGCGTATTTCATTCAAACAAATTCATTGAAAACGCAAACAATTTTGTTTTTAAGCGTACCCATTACGCAAATAGTTTTTTCTTCTCGCAAAACATTGTTAATTCAATGCGTATCCAAACAGCTGTTTCACATTTTCTGTATTTCGATAAATAGGAAACAGCCAGATAAACTGGTTTCTGGTTACTTCGGTTTGTACCTCATAAGCTATTAGCAAAGTGGAAGTAGAAAAAAACATGGTTTAACCAAATCAATCCCAACACCAATTTCTTCTATAAGTAGTTTTAAATCAATATTATTCAACATTGTCAACAATAAGACCAGAAATTTTGAGTTGCAGGCAGCTGCATTTGTGCAGGAAGAAACTACCGTAGTTTGTTCAGTCATATTAATTTGTTACAATATTGATAATGCAAGAGTTGCAGGCAGCAACAATTTTACAATACTGTGTATTTAATATAGAACAGTTTAATCAAGATAAGACATTTGAATTACTTTCATTTAGACAATTCTCCATGTTTCACTCAGTTACTGCAAACTAACTGAGTGAAAATCACCCAATTAAATCTTTGGTTATAAGATTTCACTCAATTATTTTGATTTTGAAAACTTTTTACCCTATTCAGTCAATTCTTATCTGGGGCACTGGAGTTCATATCTCACCACGAACTTTCATCAACAAATGACATTCATTAGTTATATTTATAACATTAACGCACGCGATCAATCACATGATCCTGATGAACACGCTGCTGTTTTCAGAGATGGCGACAAAGGTAACATACTAGACAATCTACTGTCACGTATGGAACAATACGCTAACAATCTGGAGTCGCTTGTAGAGGAGAGAACCGCCGACTTTCTGGAACAGAAAAAGAAAGCAGAAGATCTTCTATATCTTATGCTTCCAAAGTAAGTGATCGTTGCAATAGAAACCATAAACAGATGATTATAGAAGGTGACGGTTGGAGTAGTTTTACCCTTGTGATTTAGCTTAATTTTTGTCGTCCTGTAATTAGTTAAATTAAAGAAAAAAACGCTTACATTTATACATGGAACGTCAAACGTCTTCCAATTATTTTTTTATAATTGTTTCTGATACTTAAAGGATGATTAAAAAAGGATGGTGGTTGGGAGATATTTTAATCTCGTGCTTTAGCTTAATTTATACTCCTTTAATTAATAAAAATGGAATGTTAAACTTCTTCTAGATAGTTTTACTATATCAAAGTAACAATGAACTGGCAATCATAACAAAATGTCATTCTACAAATTTTATCTGATATGAAAACTTTTTAATATTAAAGATATTAAACATACGAAAGTATACCTAATGGAGAGATAACCTTAACAGAGTTTGGGACAATACAGCCCAGATCATTGACTGAAGTTATCTGTTAATATACGTTTAGATGTTTGAGAATATGGGGGTAAATGTATCCACATCTTTCAAATGGTAAACTACTCTCTAAAAGAAACTATTCGTGGTTTTGCATAGATTAAGCCATTTAACTTTTTTGATTGTCTCAAATGAATCTTTTCAGTAAACTTAAACCATTGATGCAACTGAAAATAACTCTCGCTAAAGCAAAATTAGATCATGTGACTTTCATTGATATTTGATATACATATTAAAGTAGTGATATGTATACTCCAAACTGATTGTCAGTTACCAGATGGTGCTTTGTTTTCAACAATGATTTTTCATATTTGGATAATATTATCGCATTTCATGAACAGATTCGTAATTATGTTCCATTATTTGCTTCCAATTGATCGTTTCGTCACACATGTTCTTGTGCATACTTTCAGACAAGTTGCTGGTCAACTTATCCGAGGTGAAACTGTGATGCCCGAGGCATTTGATGCCGTAACGATCTACTTCAGTGATATATGTGGGTTCACTGCCCTGTCAGCCGAGAGTTCGCCTATGCAGGTAATGTTAATTCCCGTTTGTAACGTGGCGACTATATCAATGTTAACGAAATTTTAAACGCTAAGCTTAGCGATTAGGATTCCGTTTGCGTTAAAAAAAAGACGTTGATCTGTAACGTTGACCACGGCTGCAACTTTGATAAACTATTTTCGGAATATTGTCTACTTGTATCTATAAGAGGCACATATGAAATTTGATTTACCCATTTATAAGCATGTGATTACTACTTTTATTTCTATTTTTTGGAAAGGGTGTAATTCTTGCAAATTGATGACCAAAATCATAGTTCGCGTTTTTGCGGTCACATATGAGAAAAACAAAAAAATCTAAAGCAATATCTATTTTTTTTTAAGAAAGTGGTTTCATATTGTAAAAACTTGCATGACATCACTAGTTTTATAAATTTACACGTTCATAATGTCTAAATCTTAACTAATGAGTTTCAGATAGTACTGACAGATTAATGTCACTATATGTTAATATGGTTTTAGGTGTTAAGATTGAATTGAAACGAGTACAAATCGAGTTCAACATTGGCGTGTGTCAACCTTAATTCAGACTCAGATCCAATATTTCAAAGTTCAAAGTTCAAATTAAGACAATTAAACGAAATTATTGATACATTTCTTTACCGTCCTGAATTACCTATTTGAGATAATGTATATATATTCGAATCATTCACTTATTATTTAGACAAATAAGGTTGAAAATAGAAACGTTTTATCTGAGAGTAAAACGACGTACATGTAAGAACTAATGACCAGGCTTATGGTAGTCGCCGAATTTGGTTTCAATTTTTAAAGAGTAAAATAAATCTTTTTGTTTGGATATTTAGCGTAATTTTATGACATGGAAGGCAAATAGGCGACCAGTGAAATTAACCACTTTTTCCTGGATGGTTAACGCGTACTCGAGCACACCAATCTCCGCAAGTAACTGATAATGTTCTTGTATCAGCGATGAGAGACGAAGGACAACGAGACACGATGACATATATAATCATATCAATCATATCATCACGACGGAGAGACTGTGGATGTGCGGGGATTTGGACTCATAAACCCTTGATTGATAGTCGGACTCGCTACAGACTGAGCTACCCGGGCTCGGCTGTGAAAAAATGAAGCTAAAGTTATATATACGAGATACATGTAAAACATATTCTAGCCCAGTTTTATAAAGCAGCTATATACAGTCTGAGCCTATCGATTCTGTGCGCAATACGGATTGCCTGTCATATACAGGCATACACCACTATTGCGATTGCTATCGTGCTGATGGTATCACGTGTGTACAGCTCATCAGGAGATTCAATATGTATCCTGGTTTAAATTAAATCAACCCCAAAGTACTCCTATCTGTCATCTTTTTTCTGCTTCGTTGCTGATTTATATTGGCCTATGAAGAATTGTGCGGCTATGGGTTTTTAGTAAGGAGAGTCTTGTTGAACTTAGTCTGTAGAACAGATCCTGGTCTCCCGGTCAGGTCCGTTACACAGGAATTAATTTTTGCATGTTGATTGGTCAGTTGCATAAGGGAAATTTGAATGACGTCATAGTTTAGTAAGCGTTCAATAACTTTTAATTTTGGAACAGATATGTAATTGCCTGTTTATTTATTTTTTTATTTTTTGGAGATAACATGGACTGGGGTAAATTTTGTTGGAACGAATTCAGCATAGTTGTGTTTTATTTTGCATTACACAACTGTATATGTATTCGATAATTTTACAAAATATTGACACACTTAAAATATTATGCCGTATAAATAATAAAAAAATAAATATTGTAAATAGAACAAAAACAACTGCCACATACATGTAGTGCCACATGTGCACGCGTGCATGGTGCAGTTTAAAAATATAATCATCGCAGCTTTATTTCCACATATCATAGTAACTACAGTTATAACAGGTTTGCTTTATTTCCATTTATCATAGTAACTACAGTTATAACAGGTTTGCTTTATTTCCACTTATCATAGTAACTACAGTTATAACAGGTTTGCTTTATTTCCACTTATCATAGTAACTACAGTTATAACAGGTTTGCTTTATTTCCACTTATCATAGTAACTACAGTTATAACAGGTTTGCTTTATTTCCACATATCATAGTAACTACAGTTATAACAGGTTTGCTTTATTTCCACATATCATAGTAACTACAGTTATAACAGGTTTGCTTTATTTCCACATATCATAGTAACTACAGTTATAACAGGTTTGCTTTATTTTCCACATATCACAGTAACTACAGTTATAACAGGTTTGCTTTATTTCCACATATCATAGTAACTACAGTTATAACAGGTTTGCTTTATTTCCACATATCATAGTAACTACAGTTATAACAGGTTTGCTTTATTTCCACTTATCATAGTAACTACAGTTATAACAGGTTTGCTTTATTTCCACTTATCATAGTAACTACAGTTATAACAGGTTTGCTTTATTTCCACTTATCATAGTAACTACAGTTATAACAGGTTTGCTTTATTTCCACTTATCATAGTAACTACAGTTATAACAGGTTTGCTTTATTTCCACATATCATAGTAACTACAGTTATAACAGGTTTGCTTTATTTCCACATATCATAGTAACTACAGTTATAACAGGTTTGCTTTATTTCCACATATCATAGTAACTACAGTTATAACAGGTTTGCTTTATTTTCCACATATCACAGTAACTACAGTTATAACAGGTTTGCTTTATTTCCACATATCATAGTAACTACAGTTATAACAGGTTTGCTTTATTTCCACATATCATAGTAACTACAGTTATAACAGGTATGCTTTATTTCCACTTATCATAGTAACTACAGTTATAACAGGTTTGCTTATTTTCCACATATCATAGTAACTACAGTTATAACAGGTTTGCTTATTTTCCACATATCATAGTAACTACAGTTATAACAGGTTTGCTTATTTTCCACATATCATAGTAACTACAGTTATAACAGGTATGCTTTATTTCCACATATCATAGTAACTACAGTTATAACAGGTTTGCTTTATTTCCACATATCATAGTAACTACAGTTATAACAGGTATGCTTTATTTCCACATATCATAGTAACTACAGTTATAACAGGTTTGCTTTATTTCCACATATCATAGTAACTACAGTTATAACAGGTTTGCTTATTTTCCACACATCATAGTAACTACAGTTATAACAGGTTTGCTTATTTTCCACATATCATAGTAACTACAGTTATAACAGGTATGCTTTATTTCCACATATCATAGTAACTACAGTTATAACAGGTTTGCTTTATTTCCACATATCATAGTAACTACAGTTATAACAGGTATGCTTTATTTCCACATATCATAGTAACTACAGTTATAACAGGTTTGCTTTATTTCCACATATCATAGTAACTACAGTTATAACAGGTTTGCTTTATTTCCACACATCATAGTAACTACAGTTATAACAGGTTTGCTTTATTTCCACACATCATAGTAACTACAGTTATAACAGGTTTGCTTATTTTCCACATATCATAGTAACTACAGTTATAACAGGTTTGTTTATTTCCACATATCATAGTAACTACAGTTATAACAGGTATGCTTTATTTCCACATATCATAGTAACTACAGTTATAACAGGTTTGTTTATTTCCACATATCATAGTAACTACAGTTATAACAGGTTTGCTTTATTTCCACATATCATAGTAACTACAGTTATAACAAGTTTGCTTTATTTCCACACATCATAGTAACTACAGTTATAACAGGTATGCTTTATTTCCACATATCATAGTAACTACAGTTATAACAGGTATGCTTTATTTCCACATATCATAGTAACTACAGTTATAACAAGTTTGCTTTATTTTCCACACATCATAGTAACTACAGTTATAACAGGTATGCTTTATTTCCACATATCATAGTAACTACAGTTATAACAGGTTTGCTTTTTTTGCAGGTGATAGACCTGTTAAATGATCTCTACACTACGTTTGACTCAATTATTGAAAATTTTGATGTATATAAGGTAAGCTTTCTTTATTATTAATTTCAAAAATGATTTTTGGAAGATTTAATTCCATTCTGCCATACATAGCATGTTTAACAACTTTAGTTTACTGCATGTATAGCATTTAGACAAGTTTTAGTTTAGTTTAAACGTATCTTTTTTACTTCGACTGTGGAACAAGTTATTACAATTTAGACAAATAACGCCCGAAGTCTACCACGTGGTCCGCTAGAAGCGTACTAGTGTTAAAAAAAGTAGTGTCACGTGACATCACGTGACATCAATAAAATATACCCAGTATCTTACTTAATAAGTTTTATATGTATGTTAATCCAAATAATTTAAGATTAGAATGTTTCCATGTATTTCCTGTAGTAGTCCAAGTAAGATGTGTATGCATATCATTATATTTGATCTGTTGACCTTTTAAATTTAAATATGATTTACAATAAGTGAATTGGCTAGATAAGTAGTATATGACCAACAGAAAACATAGCATATAAAGACGGAACAAACAAAGCCAGTAGAGGTAGTTTAGTTTAAACTTATTTATTTTACTTCGATTGTGAAACAAGTTCTTACAACTTAGGCAAATCACTCTCGAAGTCTTCCTTATTAGAACCTGTACTAAGCATATACGGAAAAGAGTCTTGCTCAAGGACACCACACATAGCCATGGCGGAGGATCGAGGACCACGCGCTCCACTAAGTAGAAGAAGCATTAGTATACAGAATAATTTTGTTTTATATTAAACATACATTTTTAGATTTCATATCTTCCATTGCACGTTGATTTATTTTTACAAAAGTATTATATAAATAGGGAAACATTTGAAAAATTAGCAGTTAATTATTGTCGCAAAAGCTCTACCACTGAAAATGATGGGTGGGGATACAATGCCTTACGTATATAGGATTTTGGAGCGGGCTGCTCTTCTTATTTTTGTCTTAAAGGCGTTTGCTTTATAAATGAAACGGAAATTACACCAAAACATGTGTTCTATTTATCATTTCCCCAAAATCTTTATATTCTATTATTGACCCTGCAGGTAGAGACCATCGGTGATGCTTACATGGTGGTATCCGGCCTTCCGTGTAGAAATGGGAACCTGCACGCACGGGAGGTAGCACGCATGTCTATAGCCTTGCTTAATGCAGTATTGTCTTTCAAAATACGTCACAAACCTTCCGACCAATTGAAACTCAGAATAGGGATCCACACAGGTATGGCTACTTTGTAAAACGTAGTTTGATTACAGTACAGTTGTTGTTGTTGTTGTTGTTGTTGTATGGTGTTTAGCGTCGCTTTCAACAATTTGTTAGTCATATCGCGACGGGGTCTACTTGAGACAGTATTCTGAGCGCTGTCACACTGGAGTATCATGCCGCAGACACATTGTATGATACCCCACCCAGTCACATTATACTGACACCGGGCCAACCAGACCTAGAACTCTCCTCTAAATGATGAGCGTAAAGCGAGGAAGCTTCTAGTACCATTTTTAAAGTCTTTGGTATGTCCCGGCCGGGGATCGAACCCACGACCTTCCGCATGCGAGGCGGACGCTCTACCGCTAGACCAAGCCGCGGTCTTCTTAGACTTGAACTCAAGAATGAATTTTGAAAAACACACTTAGAAACCATTTTTTTAAAACCAAAATATGGAAGCAGAGAGTGAGGACATCTAAATAGATAGTCAAATAATCTCTTACAATTATTCTATCGGTCATGATGAACAGATACATAAGGTTGAAATTTGGATTTTCAAGCTGAAATCTAAGAATATTGTCAAGAATGGTTGGTGAATACGACCCTAGCAGTCAACGCCTTGGAAATGTCAGTGTCTAAAGCCACCACTGGTAGGCTTAAACCAGGACAATGGGTAAAACCACCTCTCTCTTCCCCCGTCGTCACAATTTTGTTGGGTTTTTTTAAACAGAAACAATATTTAGTGACTTCGTAAATAATTGTGTGTTCATAATCAACGTACATTAATGTTGCATTAGTCTCATTAAAAAAAATTATAGAGTGAAAATATTAGAATAAACGGCCGTGTATCCTTATTAAACAGAACTTTTCGATGATTTCACGTCTTGGTGAACATATATAGTTTCGCTTTTCCCGTGTACACAGGTCCTGTATGTGCTGGTGTGGTAGGACTTAAAATGCCTCGATACTGTCTCTTTGGTGATACTGTGAATACCTGCTCCAGAATGGAGTCCAACGGACTTCGTAAGTATAGTATTATATAATAATTTTAGTTTTACGGCGTACCAATATACAAGGGTTATATGAATCCAACAGGACGAAAGATTGCAGTCCGATATTCCATGCACAAAAAATACATATAATACATCATAACATTTAAACTACATACATCATAACAGATAAACTACATACACCATAACAGTTAAACTACATATATCATTACAGGTTTACATTACAACAGATAAACTACATACATCATAACAGGTAAACTACATACACCATAACTGGTAAACTACATGCATCATAACAGGTAGACTACATACATCATAACATTTAAACTACATACATCATAACATGTCAACTACATACATCATAACAGGTAGACTACATTAATCAAAATAGGTAATCGCCATACATCATAACATTTAAACTACATACATCATAACATGTAAACTACATACATCATAACAGATAAACTACATACATTATAACAGGTAAACTACATATATCATGTCAGTCGAAAAAAACACCTCAGTATTAAGCACCCTACCCAAATAGTAAACATCTTACTCACTATATGGTTGCGTCTCTTTGTTTAGTGACGGTAACACGAATCCTGAGCTAAAGAAAGAATCCTATGTAATGTGGTTCGAAATAGTTTTGTAACGGTCAATATGGTTTAGGTTTCTTTTTTGGCTTTAAATATTTGTGATAACTTACCGCAGATGAGTAAAAAGCTGGCATAATGTTTTGTACACTAAGACGTGACTCGTGTTTAAGGTGACTTTTATTGGACTTTAACATATGAATAAATTTTTAAGGTTCAGTATACTTCTGTATTAAGAAAACTTAGTAGTGTTACTACACTGTCTTTAAAAAAAACTGGTCAGTCCACCAGTAATAATTATTTTGCTTTTTATGCGGATACAATACTTTAAAAAGTTTTCCATGTGGACTGTTTTACCGTGGAAATCATTGTATTGTCACTTTGCTATTGCATTTGTACTATATATAATGGCTTATTACAGCATTACGTATCCATGTTAGTCCTCTCACGAAGGAGGTGTTGGACCAGTTTGGAACATTCGAAACGGAGCTCAGGGGACCAGTGGAAATGAAGGTAAATACAGTAATTGATAATTTTACACGTCAAGGACCTGTGATCTCTCAATCTCATCAGAAATGTTACGTTTAACCATTACGTTCATATACATAAGTATTGTCTTTAGACAATTTCAAATACAAATATTATCTCTACGTTTTCTAATGAAACACAATTTTAAAAGTTCATATTGAGTTCGTACTTAGGTTGGGATATTTGATAAAAAGGCTTGAGCATTCAAATGCGAACTCACGCTATATAATTTCAAGCGTTGGCAGGAGAACTATTGCAGAAGTAATATTGTTCCACAAGATCAGAGTATTTGGAAAACAATGAAAATTTGAAATTAGCAACTATGTGAATGTGTCTAAAGGCAAATGGGTGTGTATGACGATTCGATCTCTGAGGTCTTTCAAAATAAATGCATGATAAATAACTGTTTCTATAGTAACGTAGAATGATTGCAGTATATATCATTACATTGTTTTGTGTATTTCAGGGTAAAGGTACAATGATAACATACTGGCTAACAGGCGAGAGGGCAAACGTCGTAAGATAGAAATAACGAATAAAACATTACTTGGACGTTTTGGACATGCGCAAGTAACTTCGACGTACGTTGTGTGTTATTTTAAAAAAACATTCATTTGAGAAAAAAAAACAGTTGGGCAACGGGAAACTGGGTGTTTTGAAGAATCACAATTTACTTGCAAGTGGATTGTGTATATCTAAAACTGCATTCATATGAAAACCAGTTGGATGAAAGAACTGAAACGGCGTGAAATATCATACACGACCTTCCATGATTGTGTAACTGATTAGATCAGTTACCAAGACGAGGCTGAGGAACTGTATCCGAATAAGCAACTATGGACACAATAAAATCTTTAGTGTATTACGTTTATTTATATATATATATTCACGTTTATATAATCATTTTAAGTTGTTTTCAATAATTTCAGGAAATGTACTGAAGACCTAATTTAGGTGGAACCTAAGATTTATTACGTTTATTTACACATATTCACGTTATTTAAAAATGTTAAGTTTATACATGATGAACATATTATGGTGTAGGTGGAAAAATACGAAATAAGATGCCCAGCAGAAAGAATAGTATTCAAAAAAAAACAATTGCATATCAGTATATACATAATCAATGCATAAACATAATCAATTTGTATTATTTCTTACTAGTTAAAACATTTTAAACCAATGACACGTGAGGGATTTAAAAAAATCACCAACATATTTTCATAATGTTACCAACTGCACAAAATTGACCCACTTACTTATGTATTAAGTTGTACAAAATAAGTATTTTTGAAAATCCCTCGCTTGTGATTGGTTTAAAAATGTTTTAACTACTAACCTATGATTGGTTTGATAAGTTGGTCATAAATCATGTATTGACCTTCTAAAGGACTAAGTTATGAGTTCACTCAGCTTCGATCCGTTGTCTTAATCAATAAATGACATATAACCTATACTTATCATTAGATATATGGACTCGTGTGACATGACCTTCAATCGTTTTACACTGTTTAAATCAGTAACCACTGTCACTCCCCACGTGTTTATCTCTTTGTCATTTATTTTAAACTATGAATTGACATATATCACATATGGTATGGACAATCTACAACGGTTTATGAATGTACACATTGGCTTTTTATATATACAGTCAAACCTGTCTTAAGCAGCCAATTAAGGGAAGGAGAAAAATTATCTTTTAAGACAGGTGGTTGCTTAATACAGGTTAATTTGCTCTAAAAACATAGAAATGGGAAATAGCAAATGTGGCTGCTTAAGATAAGTGGCTGCTTAATAGAGGTGTACGCTTACACAGGTTTGACTGTAATTTTACTCAATAATGCTGATGTTAAAGGACCCCTGGAAAGTGTCATACGAAACCAAGAAAGAAAAATAGCAAATTTCTGTTATTGTTATTAAGTCAATAATACTATTTCGGAATAATACAGTATTAGATATCGTAATAATGAAAGTAAATGATACAGAAAGTGTGCAGTTTATTACTTTGGTTTATGGTTATTAACGAAGTCATCCCATTTCCAACATCTGTGACAGAAGATGTGAAACGTTTCATGTTTTGTTAATGGAATGGTAAAAACAAAATCAAAGAAATCCAATTTGCAGTTTGAAGAGTTTCTTACGTTTTGTTTCTGATAAAAGAAACTAGTGTGACACCTTAAGGTATATAAAACGTAAATGTTGTTTCAATACAAGAGTTTCTGCAAGGATGGATTCAGCGAGTGTCGCACTCGGTGAAAAAAGTCATACCTTAGTTTTAACTAAGATTACCATGATCTTTACCTTAAATGATAAAGAAATGCCGGGTGAATTTCAGAGCCACATTATCAAACTAGTGAAAACGACATCCACAACTGTAGAATATGTATATGCATGTAAAGTGGTGCATTTTGCCAATAAGAATTATACTATTGAAAAAAACCATTGTTGAAATGTCGATACATAGCTATTCTTAAGCTGTAAATATCACTGACATAAGTTTGATATTGTGTCTCTGACATTCATACGGCGTTTTATATCATTAAGTTATATCATGATAGTTTTGACCAATGGGAATTGGTGCCAGACCTCCTGTCAGTTACGTTATCTAGAATACTCTTTGGTCGATGTTGCCATTATAACACCATTCCGCTCATAGTTGCATTTAGGATTTTTCAAAAGTTCAGCAATCTGAATGAGATTTTTCCTACATTCTCAGCCAATAAAATCACTCATAATAGAACATTCCGATTTACATGGAAACCATGACGTCAGTAGATGGTGACCTACTTCCTCAGCCAATGAAATCGTTCCAGGAAAGAGAAAGTAGATCAGCTTCGAAGCGTAGCAAACTCCATATTACTTCTAACCTATACCAATCTTCTATGTTTACTTCCATTTCCTACGTTAATATACACTATGTGTTAGATCATAGTATATACATGTTCAAAAGAATTCAAGTCATATCGAGTAACTTAGTTACAACATATCTGTTGCTAGTTGGTATGTACATATGTTATTGGTAACGTCAACTGAATAAACCAATTGTCAGTATTTGGATTCTGTTAGATTCGGTCTGACTCGGTCAGATTCGGTCAGACTCGGTAAGATTCGGTCAGACTCGGTCAGATTCGGTCAGACTCGGTAAGATTCGGTCAGACTCGGTCAGATTCGATCAGACTCGGGCGTATAATTTGTTGATAAACGATAGACTTGATTAGTAGTATGGAACAAAGGAAGTAATCAACGTGTTGTCAGAGAGACTTTCATATGTATAGTTTAATTAAATGTGTTTGAATAATTGGTAGTGTCAGTTTTATGCTATCGAGGACAAACAGACGACCGATTAACTTAACCACTGTTTCCTGGAATCCTGGACGGTTAACCAGATCTCAAGCATATCAACTATCTTCACAAGTAACTGAAAACTTGAAACAGCGGTTAGAGTGAAAAACAAAGGCAATGAGGTGCAATGTCTAATAACAGTCATTACGGAAATTAAGGCCAGTTTGGGATTCAAACTACTGTACTGATAGTCACACGCGTTACCGGGCCCCGCTATATTAAGGCAAATGGTGGTGTAAATGCATATGATTAATTCGTAGTAAAAACGACGATATTTGTTTGCGGTGCTTGTTTCAGTCGAAGTTTTTGGGGTTTTATTAATACTTTATTTTTAATAAAAAAACCTTATCAGTTAAAAAGTATTTTTAAGTGACATATAAAAATAATTATTAAACCAATTCAATTTAATAATTTGTAAATAAAAACAAAAATATAATCTTAGTTGATAAAACTTCCAATTCAAAAAAATTGACAATCCGAAAATGATCCAAACACTTAATTGCATACATGGTTAATATCTTAATTAAGAAATACTGAAAGTTTTATATATCAAAATGGTTTAACAACTTTGGCAACAAGAAATTTGCAATGAGTTTCCATTTTTAAAAACAGGTTTTCCTTTAAACTCGGTTATATTTGACAGAATTTAAAAAATTAAATATTTTTATTTATTATTATTAAAAGCTATTGATCTCTTGATCACTATTTTTTCTATATATTACTGAAATTGTATTTTATAAAAGTCAAAACCCTTTGGCAGAAATATGCACAAAACAATACATATCAGAAGTAATTAAAAAGTGTACAGGTTTTTGTTTATACAGTTACATATTGTTCTATGTTCTATATGATTTTAGGATTTCCACGGTAAAAATAATTTTCCACTTTGAGCATTTTTTTAGGGATTTTTTTTCATAACAGGAATGTATCTGCACATGACAATGCACAATTACTGGTTGATTGACCAGCTTCAATCTTTTAAAGAAAGTGCAAGGACACCTCAAAAGTTCTCAGATGCTTATAAATACATATAAAATCTGTTAAAATCACATAAAAGGCACATTTTTAAAACAAGTTGTATCTTTTTGCAGTATATGCTATGTCAGTTTTTGCTTTACTCATCTTCAGCAAGATATCACAACCTCTATGAAAAATTTTGAAAATATTTCAAATCCGATTTCTTAGGACTTATTTTAAGTGCAAGAATCATGCTACCGTGTCAAATAAAGGGGGTGCAACTGGGGAATGAGACCTTAATACGGTAAGTTAAAGGTTATCTGTAAATATTAGGCATGTTTACACTATACTCCGAAATAAATGTCCCCGGGGCGATGCATTTTTCAAAAATTGGATGGGTGCAGTTTTTTGGACCCGAGAAATTTAAATTTGAATTTTGTATAAAATATGTGTAAAATATCATAAAACCAAATCAAAGTAAATTTGCGAAATTATATTCACGCGAATTCACGCGTGATTTAAAGTATCTATCCTCGCTCTTTTCCTTATTGTTATTTCATTTCATTTTTTTTACCATTTTAATTTTTTAAATATATGGGCAAAGTTTTACGTAATGAGACATTCAGACGAGCACCTTAGGACCTTTTACTAGTATAACACCAAATATTGCACATACAACACTGAACCAAAACTTTTGTTCCTGTTCATGACCTTTGTGCTTGTTAGTATCAAGACGTTTGGTGTAAAAGAGTTTGAATGCAATGATTAAATATACTAAACGCCTTAAAAAACGCAATGTTTTTTGAATATTGAATTTACTTTTTTTATCCCATTTTCTGCTATCATTTTAATCGGTTCATATATTGACCGTAAGAATGTTGTTAAATTTGTGTTTTCAAGTGATGGAATTGTTTGGGGGGGGGGGGGGGTTGGGGTGTGAAAAACATTGTAAGAAATTTTTTGATTAGTTTATCATTTATGTCACATCTAGGTTTGATACAATACATATATTTGCGTTTTTAAAGGCGTTGAGTATACGTCCAGCTGGTAAACAATATATACATGTGTGTCATTTTTTTATAATTCAAATATTTTTTTTTAAAAATGTAAAATATGTCGATTATTTAGTATCTACTGTAATTACAATGTAAGTACCCTTATTAATTAATCAATATGCTGTTTTGTAATGATTAACTTTATTCAACGTTTATCTTTATATTTAAAATTGTTTGATAAAATTCGATGTGTTTTCTTTGCCTTTTTTTTAGATATTTAATGACGTGTTATTATTGACTGCTGAATACGTATGTATCACCTTTAACCCAAATGTGAATTTCACGGTGACAGGTGAAACTGTTTTTGCAGGTTAAAATATTCAGAACTTGTTTAAATCACAACCAGATTTCCAGCTCAGTTTCCGTTTGCGTCTATCATTTTTAAACATACCTGTTTACTTATGTTTTAAATTCATTGAAAAAATAGTCCGTGTCACATTTGATCATTTTTTGCAGCAAACTTGTTCACGCTGAAAATAAGCAAGATTATATCTTTGATATAAAACTTGTTTTAATCATTTGCAGATTTTTTCAGCTCAGTTTCCGTTTACTTCTATCATTTTAAAACATACTTACTTATGTGTAAAAGTCATGAAAAAAATAGACCGTGTTGCGTATGATCATTTTTTGGCGGTAATTAAGACTGGAAATATGTTCACGCTGAAAACAAGCAGGACTATTTCTTTGGTATAAAACCGTTATGATAATCAAGTTGTTGAATATTTCAATCAAAACAAAACGGTCACCTGACATTGTTGAACGTTTTACGCTTTAGTTAAGTCCCCTGCTAGTGTCCTTGTTGTTTGTTTTTGTTTTGCTTATGAAATCCGTTTTTATCCGTTTTTATCATGTACTGATAATAATAAATTTGGCATGGAAAATATTTGCAAAATACTTGGGGGACATTCACAGCCTTAAAGCTAGTTATTTAGACCACATAATTTAAATTAAATATAAATAGGAAATAAACAAAAGCACCTACACACACACAATAAAAATTATGTTTGATTCGATAGGGTAGGAATCTATGTCATTTCCGGTTACGTTTACATGTATACTGAAGCTCAACTGTTTTTAGAAAATCTGGAATTTTGTAGGTCGCACTTATCTATATGTCAATCATATAGCTACAGATTCCTCAAATACCAAAACGGTCGGTGAGAACTATTAAATATGCACATCTACTCAAAATTGAAACGAAAAATCACTTAACCAGCTTTTGAACTAATGTATTTAGCAGGTGCGCGTGACGTAGGTTATCGTCCTTGTAAAAGATATGACGAAGTTGACCGATGTACGAACTTAATGCGTAAACTGTGATGCATTCGGAAACTTTGTTTGCGACCTTTTAGCTCTTTTTAGTCATGTTACATAAAGAAGCGATAACCGTTTACATTGAAACTGTAAAGAAAATGGAAACATAAGTTGAAAAATATTCCTACGTTTTGAGAAATATCGATAAAAAATACATAAGTTTAACGTTTTTAATACATTGATATTGTAAAATTGTTCATGTGAAAGTACTTGCTAAACTCATGCTTTTTAAGTATGGTTTATTTTATAAAAACCAAGGACTTATATAGATTTCGATAAAAGTCCTTGATGAAACCAACTGATTCAAAGTCAAGTAGTTGCGCATTCAATCCTGTCATCGGACTTAAAATAGTTATTGCGCGCATCAAATAAATTGAAGAAACATTCGATTCACTCGTTACGCACAATAAATGAATAAGACCCATCTAGTTAATTATTTGGCGCATTTAATGATAAATGCTAGCATACGCTAAGTTACAAATGATTTAAAACTCTCTTTAAGGCATATATCAGTTTCGCGGTCCAAAATTCAATTGCATACATCGTGGTGTAAATGAAATTTACAACTCCTCAAAGCACTGGTTGTCATGTCTTAAGGTTAATGCTTGTTACAATATTAATTCAATCGCACATTTAGGTGATAAATGATTTACAACTCTCTTCGAAGCATTTGTGGCGCGGTCTATAGAGTAAACAATTCGCAACAATTTCATAGCGTACAATGAAATGGTATAACGAAATGGACCACTCTTCTTGTGTGACCAAACAATTAACGCTCGCAACATTTCAATAAATGCATCAATGTAATAGACTACTCTTCCAAAACATCTGTTACGTGACCCAAAATGAAATGCTGGCAAGATTTCAATAACATACATCAACATAATAGACCACCCTTCCAAAACATCTGTTACGTGACCCAAAATTCAATGCTCGCAAGATTTCAATATGATACATCAATGTAATAGACCACTCTTATAAAACATCTGTTACGTGACCAAAAATTCAATGCTCGCAATATTTAAATAGCATACATCGATGTAGGAGACACCCCCTTCAAAACATCTATTATACGACCTAACATCTACTTCTCGCAACAAATCTGATAGAAAGGGCTTTTAAAAATCTATAAGAATGTACATATAAAAGCATCGTGTGTCTTTTTTGTTTGTTTTGTTTTAATGTTGGATATATTTAATCAAGAATGCTTTTCATGATAGTTGACACTTTATTACTTTTTTAGATTAATATTAAATATCAATTATTGTTTTTGATTTGTTATTTTTTCTATAGTTTCTTTAATAATGTATTCTAGAACTTATATCAATGTTATTTCGATATAAATCTGTTCATGTATGAATTGAAATTGAATTCCATTAAAAGTATTAAATATATTATGTGGCCTCTGAGTTATTTTTTTTTCTTAACAAACCAAGAGCCAGTATTTTTATATATTCTTTTAAATGGGGTTAAACACTTGAGAGGTTATATATGACCTATTCAGGTTGAATTTTAGGAGTAAGACTTCAAAATAAATCTTAATAGAACCATTGTTTTTCAGCAAGTAACTGGCAAATTTCCCCATGTAAGTTTTTGGAGCAAGCGGGACTTGAACCTGCGACCTAAGCGGTGAGAAGTAAGTGATCTTGAGATGGCGTCTTAGACCACTCGACCATGGATGTGTATACTGGTGACATATCTTATATGTTCATTCAGGTATTCAAAGCACGTGCATGGCGTGCTCCTCTATACTATATTTACAATGTTACAATGCATTCTTGACGAAATACTCTTTTTTTTTTGTTGCTTTGCTGTTTTGGACGTTAATGCACACAGAGACAATATACTATGATTAAATATCTCCGTTTTGTGCTCGAGTAGAAACTAGGAAGCTTTTTTTAAAAATGTGTGATTGTTACAATTGCAATGCATCTCACTAACACTTTACCAATTATCCACAAGGCCTGTTTGAATTTAAACCACGTCTTCTCTAGCAATAACCGCGGTGAGTTTATTTGTTTCAATGCATTAAAGACATCACTTGTATTCTAAGGCTTCAATTAACTTTAACATTGATTTCGACAGAGAATAGAGAGTTGGTGGCATCAGCTTCATCAGATGTGTATTGCATCTTGGCAAGACATTGTTGGTGATCTGGTGAACAAAGGAACATTTTTTACATCTTACAGTATCCAATTGTAAGTACATGTGTTTTATCATGACACGTATCTTTTTAACTGTTTTAAATTGAAAGGATCAATCATCAGCACATCTGTAAAACCAGATATTTATCTAAAAAAACTTGGGGCACGGCTTCCTGTAGTTTTATTTGAATATGACTAACACAATAATTCAACTCCAAGATATAGTTACTCAGATAACCATATGAAACGCAAAACTGGTCAGTGAGTGTAAATAATTTCTTAAATATAAAGATTTCAAATACATGTAGTAATATTGAAAAATCAACAGCTCCGTATGATTAAAAACAAATAATGCATCGTGTCCCTTTAAAATAAACTTGCAAAAATCAACAACCTAATTGTCAGTCGGTTACGCGTCCGACTACCATTCCAGAGATCGTGAATTCTAATCCCCACACAGTCACTGTCTTTGTGACGATTGCTATACGACCTCGTGTCTCATTATCATTCGTCTATCACCACTGATTCAAATGAAATAGTTATCAGTTACTTGCGGAGATGGGGTGTGCTCGAGTACTGGTTAATTTTTCTGAATACCAGGAAACAGTAGTTATGTTAACTGATCGTCTGTTAGCCCTCGATGGCATAAAACTGACGTTTAATATTCAATTAAATATGGCCTTATTGTAACGTGATAGTCTCTGTTACAATCATCTCATAAATTGTGTTTTGTCATTTGTAATAAACCTATATTATATTATTTTACTATAAGTAAGTAGTGTGTAGATCTGTGTAGTTTACTAAATTTATTATAAGTTACCTCCCATTAACTTGCTCATGCGTAACATCACTGCACGATACATTTGTCAGCCATATTGAAATATATAAAACACGCTATTTGTAGAATGTGTAAAGAAACAAAGCATTTTATCAGGACATATTTAGATATACCCGCAGGTAATTACCAATTTATTTTCATTCTTGATATATGTTTAAAGTATAGTACCCAACACCTTTATTGCTTAATAATTAAGTAAGATGTTAATTTAAATATGAGCATTGTTTACATTTTGATATGCTCATTTCACTCCATCACTTGTTTACGTAAATGTTCTAATATGTATGTACCGTTATTGATTGAAAGAAGTGTTCGTATAGTAGATCGGAGAGAGAGAGTGAATTATGAGTGAATTATCAGATAAGATGGAATGAATAATTGAAAAATAGAACCCTTGATTTCATTTATATTGTCAACCATGCCTTACATATAGAGTCAAGTTAACACCGGCGACATATCAATATGTTCGGGCGTTTTCGTTATTCTAATAGACATTTGTATTGGAAAATATTTAAACTAACTAAAATAACAAATGACCCGGAAGTGTAGTGGCAATAACTCTGATTTCTACGTTAGATACCATAGTTCAAGTTCGGTTCATGACAATTTTGGCTATATTTATAATTCCTTTTTTCGGCCTCTTTAAAAATACACAGATACAATACATGACAACTCAAATAAAATGCATTCGACTTTGCTGACGGTATCACACAACTAATTCGTAATTGCGCACAAGTATTGAATGCGATATCGTGTTCTTCTTGTCCTTCTTCTTCTTCTTCATATTCCTCCCTTCTTCTTCTTCTTTTCTTCTTCATCTTCCTCCCTTCTTCTTTTTCTCCTTTTTTGTCTTTTTCTTCTTCCTCGTGTTCCCGATCTGATACCGAATAATACTGGGTTATCAACAGTAATATCAATACTCACGTTCCGACACCGAAAATTATTTTACGTATATACATGGGATATTCATGGACACCAGGTAAATACTTACGCACATTAATAACTTAAAAGGACTGTGTTCAGTTTAATTAAATGATTGCTAATTAATGTAATGTAATTGTTGCGTTATTTACTTTATGTTTACATATTTTTATGCCCCCGAAATGTTTGGGGTGGTATATAGTAATCGCAGCGTCCGTCCGTACCTCCGGTATTTTGTGTCCGGCCTGTAACGTTGTCATGTATAGATGGATTTTGTTACTACTTGCTACAAATGATCAACCTAACGTGACGACGTGTCGCGAGTAAGACCCACACCCGCTCCTCAAATGTCAAGGTCTCTCTTTGAGTTTGTTTCACAACACTTTGAGCATGTGTGAGATTTCGTGTCCGGCCTGTAACTTTGTCATGCATAGATTATAAATACTTGCTACACAACATAACATGACGACGTGTCGCACTTAACACCCAGACACCCACTTCAAAGGTCAAGTGAACAATTGTACTTTGTTTGACAACACTTTGAGTCTGTTTGAGATTTCGTATCCGGTTTGTAACTTTGTCACCTATGGGTAAATTTCAAAAACACTGGCTCAGTTTATCAACATGACATAAGTAAGTGTTGCATGTAAGACACAGAACCTTTCCTCAGAGGTCAAGGTCATGGTTTCAATTTGTTTGATATTGCGTGTCTGGTCTGTAACTTTGTCTTTAACTTGTCTCAATTGATCAAGATGACATGATGACGTGTCACACGTAAGACCTAGATCCATTCCTCAAAGGTCAAGGTCACACTTTGTATGAAAACATTGTATGAGTCTCTTTGAGGTTTCAAGTCCATCCTGTAACTTTATCATACATGGATGGATTTCAAATACACTTGGCCCAATTTATCAATTGATCAACATAACATGATGACGTGTCACATTAAGACCCAGAGCCTTACTTCAAGGTCACATTTTCAATTTGAAAGATATTTAATATCTGTAACTTTGTCTGGCATGGAGAGATTTTATAATAGCTTGACTCATGTGATAAGCATGTCATGATGATGTGTCATCTGTATTTACTTGTAGAAATATCCAGTCCGTTACATCAGCGGTCAAGTTTATACAAAGGTCATGGTCATAATTTAATGTAAAAAAAAATATGAAATTGCTTGTCTAGTCTGAAACGTCGGTCCATTACTCTTGATATTCATGGATACATCGCTCCCTATTATAACATATAGTGTTTTTTCACAGACCATTTAGAGGGCATGCGACACTTACAAGTAACATTTTTTGTTTTAACAAATTTTAGCATTTCCTTTTTCGGCCACTTTTTCTAACATATTTCTCTTGGCACTCGCTCAACCTAAAATGGGCACACAGTACGCAATAATTTTAGGGAACCAGACAACAAACGCAGCCATGGTCTATAGTTGTGCACCTTTCCTGAACTTGAGAGACCGGACCCGATTAGCTCAGTCGTAAGCGCGTCTGACTATCAATCCAGGGGTCGTGAGTTCGAATCCCCGTCCGGGAACAGTCTCCGTGATGATTGATATACGATATTGTGTCTCATTATTAGTCGTCTCTCACCTCTGATTCAAGTGGGAAATTTATCAGTTATTTGTGGAGATGGGGTGTGCTCGAGTACTGGTTAACCTTTCAGGATTCCAGGAAACAGTGGTTAGGTTAACTCTCGTTGGCAAAGAAATGACGAAAAATATTCAATCAATCAATCAATCAATCTATCAATCAATGAACTGGAGGGAAAGAATATTTAACAGTTTATTTTTTTACTTTTTGAAACAGTTGACATATCAAAATTGATTCAATAAGAATCTTTAAAATTCATAGAAGTAAAGTAATGCATAGCAATTAAATAAATGGTTGTTTTTCTATTTCTTGTGTTGGAATTTAAAAAAATAATTATCGTCGTATTTTGCCCTGAGCTAAATGTTGCGTTCGATGTTTAATTACACGCTTGTCGTCTTGCGGCATGGTTTATCTGGTACAACTGACATGTTCTCACCTATTTTGTGACTTACAGTTTTCTCGTGCTCGTCCGTGTTATTGTCGTGTAGATAGATAAAGAATTTACCCTGATATACATAACTGTGCACGCTAACATTTGGTGGCAATATATAAGATGTAAAGATATTAGAAGTAGGTTTTGCAAAAAAGATTTAATGTATTTTATGATTCGAGCCAAAAAGATGCAAATTACGGAGCCGAAATGACAACATGTGCGGTAAGTCGACGTTTTCACCTGCTTGTACTACATGCACAATATATACATGGTAAACACCTGTCTGCCGGGTTCCGAGTAAGAATAAAATCACTGTCTGTCTCTGCAGAGGGATAGGAACCCTCCGAATGGATGTCATGTTCATTTTATATTTGTTGTTAATAACCAACCCATATGTGGTTCCAGGGAGCCATATGTGTGATGGCAAGAATAGGATCACTGTGGCTTATGCAAGTCTAAAGAAGCGACAATTTTAGTTATACGATATAATTTGCTGAAACTCTGAAGGTCTGCAGGTATCAATGTTCCAGGTTCATTCTGCATATTCATTAGTTGATGTTTTTTTTATATCAATTTGTTGCTTTGTGTACATGCAGAGTGAACCTAGAATATACCTTTCTGTTGGCGTCGCATTACCTACAAATGTGTTGGTACGCCGTAAAACTCCGTGTATTTAATCATTTACCCTGTCCATGTTTTTCTACCAATTTCTTCTAATCCCGTTAACATATCATCAGGTCAGGGAGTTAGCCCAATTGCACCATATGGGGCATATGTACCATATTTTTATAGCATTTGACATGTAAATATGGTGCATTTGCACCATATAAAATGCATATAAACTGCATCACATAAATGGTTATTTACAATTATATATGGTTTTAAAGTGATCTCCACCTAATAAAATAAAAAAGGAATGTCCGTGACTGAATGAAAATACACATGGCCAGCAAAAAAAAAATATTTGCAATCTTGAGCTTTCTAGAATAAATAATATTTTACCAAAATACAAGACATTGGTATACCTTATTAATTATATTTTGTTTGTCAAAACCATTCAATAATTTATTTTTAATCAATTGGTAACACCTGTACCAGATGTACGATTTCAAAGGGGGATAATTGCTCTGTAATTATTTTAAGAGTGATCTCCCTTTGTTACCGTATGTTAACAGCTTATAAAAATTAGTTTTTAATGAATAATTATGTATTAAAATGCGCATTTTATCAGGTGAAGATCACTTCAAAACCTTATAAAATTGTAGATATAAATCAATTGGGCATTCTAATACAAACACTGCAAATTGCAACAGTGTTCATACAAATCAATATTCATGAAATGCTTGTATATTCACATGTCGAATGCTATCAAAATATGGTTCATATGCCCCATATGATGCTTTTGTACAATGCTCGTGTATTTGGTTCATCTCCCTGACCTGATTGTAACTTTGTTTTGGACATCTGTACTCCTCTATATGGATTAATTTAAGTCAAAATTTCATAGAATTTGTCACATATGAAATAAACACAGTGGAAGCCTTCAATATACCCCGAAAGCAAAGCAATTGCTCAGTGTTTTGCGATAAATGACAGTAGTGGTTGCAAATTAATAAAGAATATTTTCTTATTAAACCTACAATATGGCCTGCACCAATTGTATTAATATACTAAAATTGAAACAACTGTTATTTCTGCTTTCTGTTTATTATCTAATTTACATGGCTATGGTTTTCATTTCTGAATTTAGGATGGGAAAGTGGCTTTTACGACCAGTGAAACGTCAAACATTTGAACAGACGTTGATGGTTCATGACGGAATATTACCATAGGAATAAGACATTTGGATGAATAAAGGTATGGTTTACACGGCGTGTTGAAGTCAAGACTTTCCATATACAATAAATCAACTAATCTGTCGTCAATACACCCTCTTTCATCAATAATACATTTCATCATTTTAAATAAAAAAAGATCCAATATTGAAGATATGTCTATATAACTATACTCTGCACTACGATACTAATTAGTCATTTTAGCTCGACTATTCGTAGAATAAGGGGGTTATTGTACTCGCCCAGGCGTCGGCGTCGGCATCACACCTTGGTTAAAGTTTTGCATGCAAGTTCCTTTCTCAGTAACCATTGTATGTATTGCCTTAAAACTTTACACAAGCCTTCTTAGTCACCAACCCTGCTACAATAACTAAGTTAAATAACCCTTGCCTGAATATGATACAAATTATTGCCCTTGTTTGACTTAGAAATTCTGGATAAAATTTTGCGTGCAAGTACAATCAAGTCCATATCTCAGTAGCCAATGCATTTATTGACTTGAAACTTTTCACAAGCCTTCCTAGCCATCAAACATACTACAGTTACTAAGTTAGATAACTCTTGCCTGAATATGATACAAATTATTGCCCTTATTTGACTTAGAAATTCTGGTTTAAGTTTTGCATGCATGTTCAATCATGTCTATATCTCACCAATCACTCAATGTTTTTGATTGAAACTTTGAACACGTCTTCCCAGTCATCACTTCTACAACAATAACTAAGTTAGATAACTCTTGCACGAATATAATGCAAATTATTGCCCTATTTATTTGCAAATAAGGGCCTTTGTTTTACTTAAAAATTTTATAACTCAGCAGTCACTGCATGTATTCGATTGAAACTTCGTACATGTACAAGGTATTGCAATTATAAGACCTACTCAATTGTGTCAATTTTGTAAGTAATATATCTCTTATTAGCTTGGATTTGTCATTAGTTTAAATCAAATTTGTACTTCTGTGACAAATATTCGAATAGTCGAGCGCGCTGTCCCTCCGACATCTCTTGTTTCATATAAACTGCATTGAGAGATCATAATTTATTGCCAAAGGTGAAATACAACAAAAACAACCAATCAAATTACATAATACATGCTGTTACACATTAAATCTACTATCATTTCGTCGGTTTTTAACTCGACTATTCGAAGAGTAAGGAAGCCTATTCTACTCACGCAATCGACTATGTCGGCGTGTTGTCGTTGGCTAAAGTTTTGCGAGCATAGTTATATCTCATCAAACATTCAATTTGATTGAAACTTCACACAAGACATCACAGTCATAACACCTACTGCAATAACTAAGTTAGATGCTTGAAAATAATGCAATTTATTACATGTAGCTGTGTTACGTTACAGGGTGGTAAAATGATCTGTACAAAGCTGTTTGACAGATGGCGCTCTATCCAGAACGAATATTACTATAGGTACGCAGTATTTGGATGAATACAGGTATGCTTTACAAACCGTTGCTGTTGTATAGTGTGTAGCGTCGCTTTCAACATTTTCTATGCGACAGCAGTCGAGACAGTTTTCTGAGATTTAGAGTATCCGTTGTGTCCAAGTCTTTGGTATGGCCCGGCAGGGGATCGAACCTACGACAGCCCGCGTGCGAGCAGACGCTCCATGATTAGGCGACCGCTGCCATAGTTTAAAATCGTGTTGATAGACTGACATAACATGGCATCTAAATCAAACCCAACCAATTATTCGTCAAATACAAACTATTCTTACTAATATTTCAGCATTTTAAACAGACCATTATGCTTCAATATTACTACATTAACCACACCGTAATTCATATAAACTGCATAGAGAGATCATAACTTGCATTGTATTGCCATAAAACAAATACAACAAATTATATTAATAAAAAAATATACAATAAATGATGTTATATTATAAACAAACAGCGTAATGTATTTAAACTGCTGTTATTTCCATTGGTTTCCAAGTTCTAGTTTCGATTACAATTTCGATTACATTTATGTGTCATACATGTACACGTACCTACCCGTCATTCCAGGATGGTAAAGTGGCTCGTACAGTCAGATAGACAGATGCAGATTCGTCAGATTGGTAGATGTCGCTGTATACAGAACGAATATTACCATGGCTACTCAGTACTTGGATGAATACAGGTATTTCTTCCAAACCGTTGTTGTATGATATTTAGCGTCTTTTCCAGCACATTTCAGTCATATCGCGTCGGTACTCGAGACAGTATTCTGAGCTTTAAAGTATCATTTCGAGGGCTTGGCGCAAAACTATTGTAACTAGGTTTTTGCAAATTGTTCAGGAGGAGGAAAAAATGTTTTTTATTTTCTTCTTTAAATATTTTTGCTAATATTTTTCAAAATGCAAAAGAAAACTGCATTACTTACAATATTAACAAGTGTTATCAATTAAAGCTTTAATATAACTTGATTTATTTGTAAAAGTTTGAGTTACAATAGTGTTGCGTTAAAATTCAATAAAACTGAATTTATATTTGGCGCAAAACTATTGTAACTGAAGTAACAATAGTTTTGCACCAAGTTTTATGAGATAAATAATTAACTTCTAAGTTTAAAAATATTGTAACTCAATATAAAACTGATTAAAATTATGTTGTTATTACTCCAAAACTAATTTTAATTCTATTAAAGGTTAACACAAACATATAAGAAGTATTGGAAATAAAGAAAAACATATACAAAAGTATATTAAGCTGTATTATTTATGTTTTAGCCTATAAATACAATAATTTTGATAGTTCTTTTGTTAGCAATCAATTAACCAATGTCATTAACACTGTAAAGCATAATATTTCAGTTATGAAAGTATTAAATTATGTTAATATAAGTTAATATATATGATTATATTTCCAAATTCATATTTAGAAATTGATATTGTGTAAATTTCTATAGTATGCAAATACTATCTGGACTACAGCATAATCTAATTGTCATGTTTAAGGGCCACTATACCAACATCACTTACAACTGTATCAACTACATTCGTCATACTAACTCCAATTCCAACTGCACCTTCAAAATCAATCATACCAAATTAATTAAACACCTTTCAGTCTTAATATATGTACGAACTCCACCACCATGATACTGTGCCCTTTACACCCACCAAACTAACATTATTATACCCACTGTACCCTATACAACCACCATACCAACATCATCACTTTTGTACTCTACATCTAGTATACTTGCATCATTTTCAACTACATCCTTAACATCCGCCAAACCAAATCCATAAGACACTGATCCTTTATATTCATTACATGTATCGACTCCGTCACCATACCAACTCAACTATCCACAGTGACTGTACCTTCAACATCCACCATACCAACCCCACTACCCATTGCATCCATTACATCCATCATACTGACCTAATTGACTACTGAACCATTACGCCCACCAATCCAGTACCATTATCCGCTGTAACATATACATTCACTCAAATGCTTCCTCCATTATATAGGTACTGTTTTCTCCCTACCAACCATACCAACCAGAAGCCCATTACTTACTGTACCCTCTACACACACCATTTAGATTCAGATACACTGTACCTTCTATATCAACAATACTAACAGCACTTCCTGTGCCCTAAACATCTAACATACCAACTTCATTACTCACAATCCACATTATATCAACATCACTACCCACTTTACCCACTGCGTTCACCATACCAACATCAATACCGTCTGTTTCATGGACACTACATCCACCATACCATCTCAACTCTTCGCTGTTCCTTCTACAAACTCTATAATTCTTTACTAATTTCACTACTCACTACCTCCTTAATATCAACATCACTACCCGTTGCAACCATTATATTCAGTATACCAACACCACTACTCAGTGTCCACTCTGCATCCACGATACCATTATAACTACTCACTGTACTTACTACATCCACTATACCATATCAACAATCTTAATCACTCATTGTTCCCTTTATGCCCATAATACCAACTATACTACCAGCTGTACCCTATACAACCTCCATACCAACTATACTACTAGTTTTAATATCAATACCCACCATACCAACTAACTACACTACAAGCTGTTCCCTTTATACTCACATTACAAACTACACTACCAGGTGTACCCTTTATACTCACATTACCAACTACACTACTAACTATACCATCTACACCCAGAATACAAACTGCACTACCAGCTATACCCTACATACTCACAATACCAACTACAATACCAGCTGTACCTTCTTCACCCACCATACCAACTATGCTACAAGTCTACCCTCTATACTCACCATACTAACTATACTACCAGCTGTATCCTCTACACCCACCATACCAACTATACTACAAGCTGTACATTTATGCTCACGATATCATCTACACAACCAGATGTATCCTCTTCACCCACAATACCAACTACACTACAGCTGTACCCTCAACACCCACCATACCAACTATACTACCAGCTGTAATGTTTATGCCCATGATATCATCTACAAAACCAGATGTACCCTCTTCGACCACAATACCAACTTCATTACCAGTTGTACCAGCTACACCCAATATAAAAACTATGCTACCAGCCATACCCTTTACACCCATCATAACAACTACGCTACCAGCCAAACACTCTACACCCACTATACCAACAACATTACAAGTTGTACCCTCTACATCCACAATATCAACTATGTTACCTATGTTACCAGCCGTATACTCTACACCCACTATACCAACAACACTACCTGCTGTACCCTCAACACCCACAGTACCAAATACGTTACCAGTTGTACCATTTACACTCATAACACCAACAACGCTACAAGCTGTAACCTCTACACCCATTATACCAACAACGCTACCAGTTGTACCCTCTACACCATATCAACTGAACTACCAGCTGTACTATTTATACAACTACGATACCATCTACACAAACAGCTGTACTTTCTTTACCCACCATACCAACTACACTACCAGCTGTGCCCTCAACACCCACCATACCAACTATGCTTCCAGTTGTACTATCAACATCCGCTATACCATCTATGCTACTCACCATACCAACTACACTACCAGCTGAACCCGCTTCATCCACAATAGCAACTGCACTACCTGCTGTACCTTCTGCACTCACAACACCAACAACTCTACCAGCTGAACCCTCTACACCCAACATACCAACTATACTACCTACTGTAACCTCTACACCCAATAAAACCAACAAGGCTACCAGCTGTACTCTCTACACCTACCATATCGACTACACTACCAGCTGTACCATCTACACCCATGATACCATCTACACTACCATTTGTACTCTCTTTACCAACCATACTATCTAAACTACCAGCTGTACGCTCAACACCCACGATACCAACTACATTACCAGCTGTACCCTCAACACCCACCATACCAACTATTTTACCTGTCATACCCTCTTCACCCACCATACCAACTACACTACCAGCTGTACCCTCAACACCCACCATACCAACTATGCTACCAGTTATACTATACACACCCACTATACCAACTATGCTACGAGCCATACCCTCTACACCCATCATACTAACTACGCTACCAGCTGTACCTTCTACACCCATGTTACCGACTATGCTACCAGCCACTGCCTATACACCCACCATACCAACTATGTTACCTGTCGAACTCTCTTCACCTACCATACCAACTACTCTACCAGCTGTACACTCAACACCCACCATACCAACTATGCTACCTTGGTTGTACCTCAACACCCACCATACCAACTATGCTACCAGTTGTACCCTCTACACCCCCTATACTACCAGTTGTACCTTCTACACCCACAATACCAACTACAGTACCAGCTGTACCCTCTACATCCATCATACCAACTACAGCGTCCTGATGTACTCTCCTGATCCATCATACCAACTACACTACCAGCAGCTGCTGTACCCACTACATTCACTTCACCATCTCAACTATCCGCTGTACACTCTGTATCCACCATACCTACCCCACTACCCACATTGTGCTTTATTCAATTGGTATAAATAAAAGTTAACTCTAAAATAAATTGTTTTGGTTTTAAGTTAACAGCCATTTTAAAATAATTAGATACTATTGACTTCTAGTACTGATATATTAAAAAGAATAATACTGAGTGTACCAGGTCATATCTCATTCTGGAAGTATTCAAAAGGGATATATTGCTTTAGTAAAGTTATAATTGGTATAAATTAAAAGTGTGTTGAGTAATATTGTGAGATTGGACTTTTTATTAAAAAAAAAGTATATTACTCATCCACTAATGTCCAAATCAATATAACATTTAACATACTCATCTGACTATTGTTTGATTGAATATTTAGCGTCATTTTTATGCCATCGAGGGCTAACAGACGATCAGTTAACCTAACCACTATTTCCTGGGATTAACCAGTACTCGAGCACATCCCATCTCCGCTAGTAACTGATAACTTTCCCACTTGAATCAGTGGTGAGAGACGAATGATAATGAGACACAATGTCGTATATCAATCATCACGCAGACTGTTGCTGGGCGGGGATTCGAACTCACGACCCCTGGATTGATAGTCAGACGCGTAACCAACTGAGCTAATCGGGCCCGTCATGAGATCAAAGAAAAAATATTTTAAAAGTCTGACTAAAATTACTTTTTAATCAAATCAAAATGTTTTGAAAATTTTATTAAAAAACATAAAGTCGCTATACCTTTAAAATCTTGAAAGATTTTCCTGAACTATCATTTTATTGTATTGCAATATTCTTGGACTAAATAAAAGTGTGGTTATACATGATAACTGGGTTTAATAAAATTTAAATTCAAGTTACAATAGTTTTGCACCGATATAAAGAAAGATCTTATTTGGTGCACAACTATTGTTATTCAAGTTACAATAGTTTTGCGCTAAAGAATTGGTGTATTTGAGATACAATATTTTCACCAAAAGTGAATATCTTCAAAATTATTTAAAATATCAGGACCAAATTTTAACACTAGATGCACATTGTAAAACTATAGTAATCTATGCAAGAAAAAAAAGATTTTTGAAAAAAACCCAGAGTTACAATAGTCTTGCGCTGAGCCCTTGATTTGAATCCAAGTCTTTGTTATGACTTCGGCAGGGGATCGAACCTACGACTTTTAGCGTGGGAGACGGACGCTCAACGATTAGTCCGCCGCAGTGCTAGTTTACAAAACATGTTGATGAACTGACACTCAATGATAACTAAAACCAACCATTCATTCGTCAAATACAAACAATTCCTATATATTCACCAATTCAAACTAAACAAATCACTATACTTCAATTATCACTGCATTAACTACACAGTATTTCATTTAAACTGCATTGAGAGAGCATACCATATCTTATTACCATAAAACAAAAAACAAAAACAAAAACATAAAACACACAGCGCCACGTATTAAAACTGCTGTTATTTCGTCTGTTTTCCTAATTCTGTATTATGTTCATCTGGCTTACATGTACATGTACCTGTCATTCATTCAAGGTGGTAAAGTGGCCCATACGGCCAGAAACTTTGACAGAAGTTGCTGTATCCAGAACAAATATTACCATCGTAACGCAGTATTTGGATGAACACAGGTATCTTTATTTACTTATGATTTAGTGAATAAACTTCATAAACATATTACTGAGCAGTAATTTTATATATGAACTGAACACTATTATATAAGCATGTTTACATCACTGACCTTGACCAACTTTATTGACTTGTCCAGTTAAAAGCTTGTTTAGATCGACCTTTGCTTTATTTTTCTTTAAACTACTCATGCTTTAGTGAATAAACTTCACAAACATATCCTTATCGTGTTGGGTCAATTTCACTTTTTAGTAATAGTATTTATTCTAAATACTGATCAACATCATCTTTAAATAGTTCCAACACTGAACTTGACCTACTTAATATACCTTAAAAAGACGAGCGTCTGCGCTTGCTGTGCTCTTGTTAATGTGTTTCATATAGAACATTAAAACTTTTGGGTTTTGTATCCTTATTCACTTTGGAATCAAAAACTGTTTCTTGATTTCTATGTGAACTGCTGTAAATGTATCCAGATAGATATTTTAACATAGAGCATCGTGCGATAATTATTATCTTGTTTAATGAAGTTTAACACCGTTTTAAACATATGGTGGTAGGCTCTATGACATGTTCAGTTTTATGAATCGGAGTAGAACCACCGTTCATCCGCAAATTACTGATAAACTTTCTCAAATAAAGTTTTATTATCCGAACTCTCAACCTGTTGGTTTACATTTAACATTTGCAGACAATTTCAAGGTTTCTTTTCAAATAATATATAAAGCCATTTTGCAAATTAGCAACATCTAATTTTCATTGGTTGAATCCAAGAGTAAAATTCATGACTTTAAATGAGTTTTACAAAGTTTGTTAGTAGATAAAATCAACGTTTAGTTTGCGGAGATATATCTCAGGATGAAATTCATTGGTTTTCCCAAAATTGTTAGTTCATAACATTCACGTTTTGGTGGTGGGGTAAGATCTCAGATTAAATTGGATTATCTGTTCAGTGTAATTAAACGCCTTTTTCTGTATATATAGTATACATGCCATCCAGTGTTTTGTCGGCGGACGATCTCAGAATGTATCTTAGAAGAAACTAATTTTTTTTAGAGATTAGTAAAGGGGTCCTCCGTGACCGAGTAATCAAAGGCACTGTCTCAAGATCACTAACCTCTCACCACTAAAGTCGTAGGTTCGAGTATTTTAAGTCATAAAGTTTGCCAGTTACTTGCGGAAGCACGGTGATTCGACTCATATTTATTATGAGGTCTACCTTCACCAGTAAAACTGGATATGCCATATATAACTTGGCATGTTTTGAAAATGGCGTTAAACTTCATTTACAGAAGAATAGAGATTAATAAAGCGTCTATATACCCTGGGTTAGATCATCTGAAAGGCACTAAATTTATTAACATTGTCAGTGCTTTGTAATGTTTTATGTGTTATATTAATGCTTGCAAAACAGAATGAATTGGTGTAAAAAATAAAAATGTGTAAAAAATAATTTCTAGTAATTTTTGTTTCAGTACAAATGGAATACGTTGGTCATATCTGGGATGACAATGGACGTCTAGTTGATTCAGTGAATGCCTTGAATAATCACCCAAGACTGTCGAAGTACCATAAATACCAATATTTGCAGTGTATTTATATATTCAAACAGTATATTGAACTTCACGTTATAGTAACAATAAATAGGGCTGTACCTACAAATACAACGCATTTGAACAGCAACATAAAAGGAAGATGAGACTAATGTTTAAATATCTTAGTGACAGTCCCATCAAGACAATTGTGTTAAGGAAGAATCACATCGTATTATACACACGTGCTATGACATTAACTATTTATCAAGTGGACCACTTCTCGATAGTGTAATTACCAGTTTGCATTACTTTAGATTTATTTGTTATTAAATAATCAAATAGTTTACAGTGCACATGTTTGTACAACCATTGACCTAAATAAATACCTACTTGAGGTGTTTATTGTTTTGGCTTTGATATTTGCGTGTAACATGTACATATTTAAGCTTGCATACGCAATATCAATGACATATTTGTCATGTATGTTGTTGTGGTTAAGTTATCAATCCACTTGTTGTTCATGGTGCTACATGAGTGGTGGTACAGACATGACAACTGTACGAGGGGGGTCAGAAAGTTCGTAGACGTTTGCCATAGTTTATTTTTATCAATTATACAATGCACAATAGTGTTATTATATTTGAAATAAATGTATATGGGACATATTTTGAAAACTATAGCATGATATGTCAACTATTAAAAAAATAAGGCACTATTTAAAACAAAGTAGTAAGTTATGTCGGGGCAAAATAATGACGTTGAATTCAACAAAAACCGACGTCATTATTCACACGGGTGCTTTTGTATCAAATTTACTAAGTCACTCATCAAAATACTCTCCACCATGGTCTATACGTTTTGACACAATTTATACCGTTCAGTGAACATGTTAACAAAATCCGGAGATGGTATACTGGACACAAAATTCTGTAAAACATGCTTTTATTCCAATATGTCTTCAAATCGACTTCCCATTTGCTCTTTTTGGATGACTGATTCCCGGCCATCTTAGAAACGTTAATTTTGTGACATTTAAACACTAGAGACCTTGAAACATTAGGTTCGCGTGCATACTTTTGTTTCTCTCTTTGAGCAGGTGTATTACCGAACATGGAGCAGAACTTTACAGAACTGCGGTATTCCACGTGCTAATCCATTTTCAAATGCCCCGACATCATTTTGTTTCAAACAAAATGGCATTCCGTAACATCATAATATTGACGTCATTTTGAGATGCTCATAATTGGTGCAAACAAGCATACAATACAGCACATTTTGATATTTGTTATTAAAAAATAAAACCCGTTTTGGCAACGCTACGCTTGTTTGAATAGTAGAGGTAGGAAAAAAGCAAAAACTGCCCCGACTACGAAAATCGGTGTTTTTATAGTTACTATAGAATATAAACAAAATTACTTCAAATATATAGCTGTACAGACTCCCTGAGAATTATTAGAATACAATGATAAATAAAAAAGTTATGGCCAAAGTCTACGAAATTTCTGATCCCCACTCTTATGTCACACGAGTTTAATGATTGACATATCTATTTTATAATATTTGTCATGTATATTATCGTGGTTAAGTTATCAATCCACTTGTTGTTCCATGGTGCTACATGAGTGGTGGTACAAACATGATAACTGTAGGTCAAACGAGTTTAAATCCATTTTATAATATGTGTCATGTATATTATTGTGGTTAAATTATCAATCCACTTGTTGGTGTTACATGAGTGATGTTACAAACATGACCACTTTATGTTATACTAGTTTAATGAGTGACATATCCATTTTATAATATGTGTCATGTATATCATTGTGGTTAAGTTACCAATCCACTTGATGGTGCTACATGAGTGATGTTACAAACATGACCACTGTATGTCACACTAGGTTTAAGATTTAAGATACATTAGATAGAAACTGCTATGACCCTACCAGAGTTCATACTGCATATTCATCTGTGGATGTTACCAAATACAATTTTTTCTTTTAAAGGGAATTTATCAGAATTGTTCATATTTTTATAATTGGCTAAAACATATTTTTCCAATATATCACGCCTATAAATATTTTCTGATCCCATATTTCCAAAATGATTTATATCTGACATACCAATATAATATATTAAAAAGGGATTTCCTTACTTGGGCTACGCACCTAGGTTAAAAATGCGACATATTTTGTGACGTATAAAATGAGTCACGTGATTTCATTTTGATTTCAATTTTATCCGTTATGCACAGAGGCGGATCAAAAATTTTTGTTAAGAAGGGCGCAACACAGATTATAATGATATGCTTTTTATCCATTTTCAATAATTATTTTAATTTTTAAGACATTTATAGCGTTTTCCCCTGATATACTTCCTTAAGTAATTGACCGGTTTCACTTGAAAGACAAAACTGTTTATTTAATTATTCACAATCAACGTAAATTTAGCACAGCTGTTTATATTATTGTTCCTTCGGATATCCCAGACTTTTAATCGCTGTGAAAAACAACATTCAACTTCACTTCTGATGATTTCCCCTTCAGTATAAACTTATTTACTTTACTTCGATACATTCTACATGTACAAAAACAACAAATTAACATACAGATTAAAAAAAAATACATTAACAAATGAATATGCAGAATGAACCTAGAACCTTAATACCTGCAGAACTGCAGAGTTTCAGCAAATTCTATCGTATTACTCAATTTGTCGCTTCTTACGACATGCATAAGACACAGTGATCCTATTCTTGCCATCACTCATGGCTCCCTGGAACCACACAGATGTTGATAATTTAACCACAATAGTAAACATGACAAAAAAATGATAAAATGAACATGACACCTATTTGGAGGATTCCTACCCCTCTGCAGAGATCGACAGTGTGTCTATTCTTAGCCGGAACCACACGGGCTCATTGTCAAAACAAAAACGGTGCAGAAAGCTAAAGCACTTAAAATGTACCAGTTCAGGAAGTATGATAATTGTAACAAAGAAACATGTGTCAAAACACACATTTATAAAAATCCGTCGTTTCTTGTAATTTGTCTAGACTATTATACGGTTTTAAAATGAAACTTTTTTGACACGCATTATTCTACGCTGGAATCTTCCTTCCTGTTGGCGTCGAATAACAAAGCATGTGTTCGTACGCCGTAAAACCACATTCATTCTTTCATTCATTCATTTCAGTTGAATATGCTTTGATTTAAGCTAGTTAAAACCATTATATCGAAATTATTTAAAAATATCAAATAAATATTTCATCAAAATGATCTAAAATATGCGAATGTCAAACAAATATCATGACTATAAAATGTTGATACAAATTTACTAAATTGTCGGTATGATACTTTAAATAAATAAAACCAATCCGTTTGTTCAGATTATAAAAAATATTCCTGATGAAACATCAATTCAGTGATGTGTGATACACATAAATATATTTGGGAAAAGTAAGCAAAACTTTTCAAACCAATTGTGTCGCAGTATAAATTGATTACAAATCAATTGTGTTTTAATAAAAATTGTTTACAAATAAACTGTGTTGCAATATGAATTGATTACAAAGTAATTGTGCTTCAAAATTAATTGATTACAAACAAATTGTGCTTCAATATAAATTGTTTACAAATCAATTGTGTTTTAATATAAATTGATTATAAATAAACTGTGTTTCAATATAAATTGATTACAAATAAACTGTGTTGCAATATGATTTGATTACAAAGTAATTGTGCTTCAAAATAAATTGATTACAAATAAATTGTGCTTCAATATAAATTGATAACAAACTAATTGTGCTTCAAAATAAATTGATTACAAATAAACTATGTTTCAATATAAATTGATTACAAATTAATTGTGTTTCAATATAAATTGATTACACATAAATCGTGCTTCACTATCGATTGATTACAAATAAACTGTGTTTCAATATAAATTGATTACAAATAAATTGTATTTCTCTATAGATTGATTACAAATAAACAGTGTTGCAATATAAGTTGATTATAAATAAACATTGTTTCAATATAAATTGATAATAAATAAACTGTGTTTCAATATAAATTGATTACAAAAAAAAACTGTGTTGCAATATGAATTGATTACAAAGTAATTGTACTTCAAAATAAATTGATTACAAATAAATTATGCTTCAATATAAACTGATTACAAATTAATTGTGCTTCAAAATAAACTGATTACAAATTAATTGTACTTCAAAATAAATTGATTACAAACTGTGTTTTAATATAAATTGATTACACATAAATTGTGCTTCACTATAGATTGATTACAAATAAACTGTGTTTTAATATAAATTGATTACACATAAATAGTGCTTCATTATAGATTGATTACAAATAAACTGTGTTTCAATATAAATTGATTACAAATAAACTGTGTTGCAAGATGAATTAATTACAAAGTAATTGTGCTTCAAAATAAATTGATTACAAATAAATTGTGCTTCAATATAAACTGATTACAAATTAAGTGTGCTTCAAAATAAATTGATTACAAATTGTGTTTTAATATGAATTGATTAAAAATACATTGTGTTTCCCTATAGATTGATTACAATTAAACTGTGTTGCAATATAAATTGATTACAAATAAACCTTGTTTCAATATAAATTAATTGCAAATAAACTGTGTTTCAAATAAATTGTGTTTCAATATAAATTGATTACAAATAAACTATCTTTCAATATAAATTGATTACAAATAAATTGTGCTTCCCTATAGATTGATAAAAAAAATAAACCATGTTGCAATATAAATTGATTACAAATAAACCTTGTTTCAATATAAATTGATTACAAATAAACTGTGTTTCAAATAAACTGTGTTTCAATATAAATTGAATACAAATAAGTTGTGTTTCAATATAAATTGATTCAAAACAAGTGTGTTTCAATATAAATTGATTAAACATAAGTTGTGCTTAACTATAGATTGATTACAAACAAAACTGTGTTTTAATATAAATTGATTACAAATAAACTGTGTTTCAATATAAACTGATTACAAATAAACTGTGTTTCAATATCAATTGATTACAAAGAAAGTGTGCTTCAATATAAATTAATTACAAAGTATTTATAATCTTGAAATATATGGAGAGCTGCAAAAATAATTGTACATTTTGTGAAGAAATAAATCTGTTGAAAAAAATAATGTTTAGTTAATAAATGCTTACACAAACATAAAATGAAATGTAAATATGCTGGAAAAATAGTTTAGTTAAAGTTTCCGTATGTGCGTTTGATTATGTAACTAGACTGCAAAATCATTAAATGTGATTTAAAATGGCATAAAACGTAAGTAATCATACTATAATTATAATAAGTGTATGAAAAAAAGATTGGAAAGAACAAGTCTACTGTTCTTGATTTTATAAATATTTGAAGCAATTTAACCACAAAAATCCGGAGGGGAATCAATAAATATATCTTAGATTACAAGAAGTATATAGACCTCCCAAAGAGCATCAAATCCTACCAAATTAAAGTTTACTTTTGATTTATATCTTTCTGAATTATAAAGATTTCGAATATAATGTTTATTGTTTGTTCTTTTTTAATGAATTTATAGTTGAAGATGATTTTTTTGTTATCAATAATTATTTTTTCTTCAACACTAGGTCAAACTCTTTGTTTCCAACCAGAATATCAGTTATTGACCAGTTAGTAATAAAAGCACTGTTCTTTTCTTTGCTATAGTCAACAAGACTAGACATAAATTGTTTTAATGTTGCACAATCGATAAAAAGGTTTTATGGTTTCAATTTCTGTCTGACAGAATGTACACATTTCTGAAACAGCGATATTCATTTTCTTTAGGAGTGAGTGTGTACCCAAGATTTTATGGTTGATTCTATATTGGAACCATTGTAAATTCGTATCTGTAGTGAAACGCATACTATTTTGACCATCTTAAAGTAATTCTTATATCTAACTCCTCTTCCCACTTACATTTTGAAGAAGGTTCACTATTTTATGGAAAAAAATGTTTTATATATTGCTCTACAACCCTTTTTTTTTTCTTTAACAATAGTCAAAACTGAAAGTGGAGATATAGGGTTCTCGCTATTACCGGCTAAATGTTGACAATTAAATGTATTGACTTGCTGATGCTATAAGCCCTTCAAATTCAAGAAAATGTGTATTGATATTATACTTGTTGATGAATTCTCTAATGGTATACAAATTGCCATTGCTATTCATTAGGTCATTTATAACTGATATTCCTTTAGAAAACCAATGCTTATGAAAAAAATGCTCGAGCCTCCGAGCTTAAGATTAGGGTTGTACCAAATGTCACGCAGTAATCTAATATTTTCTCCTTTATATCTGCAAGATAAAAAGCCTGTTTGATCTTTCCGTTGGGAAATATCTAAATTGGTAACAACATAATGCATAATGAATATCTCCTAACGGCACTTCTTTAAATATGCCTCATGAAATAAAATTAAGCATATTGTGAATTTTTAATGTAAATGCACGAATACGAATACAAATCACCGTATTCATTATTAAACATTTATTCCCGTTTCAAGGTCACTTACCTCTCCTAAGGTCGTAGGTTTGAGTCGTGTTCGTTCCTAAAACGTTATGTCAGAAGGTTTGCCAGTTACTTGCGGAAGAATGGTGGTTCTAGTTAAATTCATTCTAAGGTCTTCACTCACCATTGAACTGGATACGCCATATATAACCTGAAATGTGTTGAAAATGGTGTTCAGTCCCATTCAAAAAATACAAAAACATTAATTACGAATGTTTAATGCAAGCATGCGATATATAGAGGACTTTGATGAGTATACTGTGTACAGTGCAGTAATTTAAATAGAATTAACATTCTACCCGAATTTGCTGAAACTCTGAATTTCTGCAGGTATCAAGGTTCTAAGTTCATTCTGTATATTCATTTGTTGTTGTATTTTTCTAATCTGTATGTTAATTTGTTGTTTTTGTACATGTAGAGTGAATTTGTGTTTCAATATCAATTGATTACGAAGAAATTGTGCTTCAATAGAAGCCCGTGTGGTTCCGGCTTAGAATAGAATCACTGCCGATCTCTGCAGAGGGGTAGGAATCCTCCGAATGGGTGTCATGTTCATATTATCATTTTTTGTCATTTTCAATATTGTGGTTAAATTATCAACCCCTGTGTGGTTTCAGGGAGCCATATGAGTGATGGCAAGAATAGGACCACTGTGGCTCACGCATGTCGTAAGAATCGACAATTTAAGTAATACGATAGAATTTGCTGAAACTCTGCAGTTCTGCAGGTATCAAGGTTCTAGATTTATTCTGCGTATTCATTTGTTGGTGTATATTTGTTTTAATCTGTATATTAATTTGTTGTTTTTTTGTACATGTAAAGTGAACCTGGAATCTTCCTTCCTGTTAGCGTCGAATAACCTATAATGTGTTGGTACGCCGTTAAACCCTATTTATTCATTCATTGAGTCCTGCTCCTGCAAAAACGTTATGTAAGAAGGTTTGCAAGTTACTTGCAGAAGAATGGTGGTTCTAGTTAGATTCATTCTAAGGTCTTCACTCACAACTGAACTGGATACGCCATATATAACCTGAAATGTGTTAAAAATGGTGTTCAATCCCATTAAAAAAATACAAAAACATTAATTACAAATGTTTAAAGCAAGCATGCGATATATAGACAGGAATTGGATGAGTATACTGTGTACAGTGCAGTAATTTAAAGAGAATAAACATTCTATCCGAATTTGCTGAAACACTGCAGTTCTGCTGGTATCAAGATTCTAGGTTCATTCTACATATTCATTTGTTGATATATATTTTTTGAATCTGTATGTTAATTTGTTGTTTTTGTACATGTAGAGTGAATCTTCCTTCCTGTTGGCGTCAAATAACCTATAACGTGTACGCCGTAAAACCCTTTTTATTCATTCTAATTTCAATATTGATTTTGATACGTTTTGGTAGATTTGACAAACAAAACCATTTGAGATTTTGTATATTAATGACAATGAGATGCTTTTTATCCATTTTAAAATCAATTTTGTTTTCAAGACATGTATAGCCTTTTTCCTGATAATATCCTTTTAAGTTTTCATAAGGTGCCACAGGGTCCCCAAAAGAATTAAAATTGTAAATTATTAGTTCAACTGTTTACAGGGTCCTCAGTGGCCAGGTGTCTAGGGCGTCGTCCCAAGATCACTGCTCTCTCCACCAATGTTGTAGGTTCAAGTCTTTATTGCTCCAAAAACTTTATAAAAGAAAGTTTGTCAGTAACTTGCGGTAGGACGGTGGGTCTACCTAGATTCATTCCGAGGTCTTCCTCCACTAATACAAGCCCGTGTGGTTCCGGCTGAGAATAGAATCACTACCGATCTCTGCAGAGGGGTACGAATCCTCCGGATGGGTGTCATGTTCATTTTATCATTGTCATGTTCACTATTGTGGTTAAATTATCAACCCCTGTGTGGTTTCAGGGAGCCATATGAGTGATGACAAGAATAGGACCACTGTGGCTCACGCATGTCGTAAGAATCGACAATTTAAGTAATACGATAGAATTTGCTGAATCTCTGCAGTTCTAACACACCGATATATTTATACATAATTGTTATAATATATGACATTGCGTTTCTTTGTCAAAAAGTTATCAGTTGCAGAGATTGGTGTGCTCGAGTACTGGTTAACCTTCCAAAAATACTGTAATGTAACTGTTACATGTAGCTGTTAGTCCTCGATGACAGGAAAGATGGTTTACTTATTGTCAATTTGCCTCAATGGCATTAAAATGATACTAAATATTCAAACAAAGAAATCATTTAGTTTTTTCTTCACCAAAACTGGACATTCAAAAATAAAAAAAAACTTTAATACTTTGAAAGCGGGGTTCACTAGTCAAGCACTTCTTAGATAAATATCCATCAGTTTTATTGATACCCTTGTTGTACTTAGTACTTACTGTAGAATAAAGTCCAGTAGTTATGCCCTGATATTTTAAATCTTTCCCACTTTCTTGTCAGTTTTATTCCCCTCTTCACTTGTTAACAAATTTTGGGCAAACTTATTTATGAGCTTCAGTACGATGTCTAGTTGTACACATTGTTGTATTTGGGAAGTTAAGGCCCTTTCATTACCTTTAACTGAAAGTCTATTTCTACTCGTCAAATTTACAACTGATTTTGTCTAAACTTGCTTAGTAGTTTCAAAATGATGTCAAGACAGTTAAAATTGCTTTGATAGGAAATTAATATGTCGATAAATTTACTCCCTTTACATTACATCAATATCTTGTTTAAATATTCATATTAGCAGAGTTGTAAATTAACTACAATTTTCTCAATTATTTCCCTTTACTTCGGTCAATTTTAAGATTAAATATGCAAATGGTGAAACTTATTTCGATTATATAAACTGAAAAGCATATCTTCACGCTAGTAATCGGGTGGGTGGGTTCGGGGGAGGTTGGTGGCCATATTAATAGGAAAAAGGCTTTGAATATGCAAATGAATTTCATTGGCCATAATAACAAAACAACAATTTTACATTTTAAACATATATTTATTATGAATAAATCATATTATAAACAATACAATTGTTTTGGTTCACAAATTTATTACAACCAATTCCGCCCTGTACAAGTTAGTTTTGACTGGTGACTAGCGGCAGGTGCTCCAATATTCCATTGCAAACATGGCAACAACAAAGGTAGGACTAAGTAAATCTCACTTGTCATGAAATGTCTGCTTTCAGTGGAGAAATCCAGAAAAGCTTTATGTATGTCCATATTATCTGGCCTTCAGCATGACCCAAATTTATTCTCATCTGGTGTTTAATGGAAGCCAGATTTCCCCCTGCAAACTGCAGTATTTTTTCTCACTCCTCCATAGTATCGAGTATTTATACCGAAATGATAAAGAAATACCACCAGGTGAATGTCAGAGCCACATTATCAAACCAGCATAAGCAATATTTCAGTTTTATAATATGTAACGATATTTCATTAATGACTTTTGACAAAATCATAAAATACCTTTACATACATATTCTAAAACTGTAAATATCGATTACAACAGTTTAATAATGTGACTATGGAATTCAAACATGGCATTTATTTATCCTTTCACTTATATAGTATATTGGTAAGGAATATCTATATATGCATATATATACAAAAACACAATAATTATAAATCTGACTGATGTCCATGTATATTGTCAATGAACAAGAAATGTAAATGTATTCCACAAGAGTTATAGAAAATGGCATTGATGTTTAGGAAATGCAACTTCTGAATACTCCCCATGTGCCTGGTTATAACCATTTATTTTAAATATTTATTAAGCTTCCATTACTAATTAAGAAAGGCTTTTGTCGTCACTTAAGGTCACAAATTGATTGATCAATTTATCATTTAGCGTCATTTTTATGCCATCGAGGGTTAACAGACGATCAGTTAGTCTAACCACTGTTTCCTGGGATTAACCAGTACTCGAGCACACCCCATCTCCGCAAGTAACTGATAACTTTCCCACCTGAATCAGTGGTGAGAGACGAATGATAATGAGACACAATGTCGTATATCAATCATCACGGACACTGTTGCCGGGCGGGGGTTTCGAACTCACGACCCTTGGATTGATAGTCATACGCGTAACCGACTGACTAATCGGGTCCGGCATAAGATCAATGAAAAAACATCTTGAAAGTCAATATTTATTACTATTTCTTAAATTATTACTGCTTTGCTTTTAAGTGTGACAGTATCAGAGATTCTAAAAAACGTCAGCTATAACTTTAACAGCCTTTGCATCACGGCACGTATCGTGCTGGAGACACTATCTAGCCTTCAATGTCCCCTCAAGTTTTCAATCAACTGTCACGGCAACCACTGTCACCCTGGTTAAGCATACAACTACAGGTACAATTGTAGGTTGCCAAGCATACAGCTACATATACAACAGTAGGTGCCGATAAATGCATGAAAGGAAGCCTGTCTCCAATAGCCCAGTTACACATGATGAAAATGAAGTTAATTGTTTATTTTAAGTACAGGTAATTGAAATTCAAAATTTGGCTTTGAAACTAATTACTAAAAAATTGTTTTTCATGGATGTTTTTTTTTTTATTGTATTTTTTAAGAAAAGACAACTCTGACCATTTAAAATAGTTCTAATACTAATGCAATGATGCCATCAAATTAACGTTCAATATTTGATCAGTATAATAAATGCTTACACTGAGGCAGACAGTTTGAGTCTTTGTTGATGAGTTTAACATTTAACCACTGTTCTTCCGCATGTAGCTGGCAATGGGACTGAGTTCGGCTGGACCTTGTGTATCTTAAGATAGCGTCCAAGACAATTTTGCCACGGAAGAGCCATTGTCATTTGTAAAGACTGATCTAAATGTCGTATAAATGTTACAAGTTTGGGGTCCCTTATGGTTTAACTGACACTCTTTCTAATGAAGATATTGGACCAAGCTTGGCTTAAATCCATGATCAATGTATTTTAAACAGACGCTAGGTGTCTTATGGCTGCTCTGGAAAACATTATACTGACAATCTTTTTCATTAAGGTATTGGACCGAGCTAGGCTCAAACCCATGAACCCAGTGGCGATAAGTAAGTAATCTTACATAGGTTATCCTATTCATGGAGGACCTTTTGTCATTTGCATAAAATGATCTCAATGTAGTCCAAACACGAGTGTGTGTTACATAATAGAAACAATTGTACTTTTAATGTATTAAAGGACATTCATATTGTCAGTCGAATTAACTGGAATACATTAAGTCTGATGTGAATGTTTCACGTAACAGTATGGATATTTTAATACATGAAAGTGAAAGTAGGTCATTGTTATATGTTGTCAGTTTTGTCAGTAAACGCTACTATAATCAATACATTAAGTCTGATGCAAATCTTTCATGTAATAGTTTGGGTATTTAAGAAATTGTTACACTGAGAATCTTTCTCACGACGTCATCAGACTGAGCTAGGCTTAAACCCATGACCTCAGTGGCGAGAGGTAAGTGATCTTGGCTGAGTCATCATGATCATGCAGGACCTTTTGTCATTTGCATGGATTGAGCTCAAAAAGTTAAAACAACATGGGCCTCTGTTACTTTTATGGAAACATTATAGGTTCAATGTAAGTACATTTATATTGTCAGTCAACACTACTGGAATACATTAAGTCTGAAACAAATGTTTCATGTAACAATTTTGGTATTGATGTGGAAGTAGGTCATGTTATATTAACCCAGTATCTGGCTTTTTACTTAACTCTTTCATTATTTTTATCCCTCACGTTAGCACCAAAGTGATGTGTCTTGTCTGTCTGTCCTGGGCAATTACTGTCTTTGGTAATATCTAACCAAGGACACTAACTCTACTTATTTTAACATTCTTTTGTTTTACTAATATTAATGTATTGGCATCATTCCATTACAACATAAGAAACACTTATTTATTTGATTATAGAAGAGTTACATTTGACCTAGATCGCTCACCTATGGTAGAGGAGATAATACCAAAGATGAATTTTTAACGAGGCAAGGGTCTCACCTCAGACATTTAAATTTGGTGATTTTAGATATCAGATATATAAAGCCTAAGTTTTGTAAATATCAAAATGAAATGAGGTGCTGGAGTACATAATTTCATATAACGCAATCAATCAAGGGCCATCAAGGAGTTTTTAGGGGTATTGTTTTCCTAAATAGTTACCATAAATTTATTGTTTTATAACATATTCAATGATTTATTTTTGTTGCGAACTTAAAAGTTATTGTTTTGAATGTTTACTTCTAAAATAGAGTATTATCTAAAATGATATATTGAAAATATTGGTACTTCCATTAGTGTGTGTAATCTTACTTTGATAATTTGGCATATCAGCATTCCAGAAAGCACAACATCACAATTATATAACTAAACTGACAATTACACAAATAAAAAGGAAATACTGACTAGATATTCAAACAAATTGTGCGTTATGTTGTAAGCATAGTGTATTTGTAAAAAAATTCTAAAATACTTCACTAAAAACATAGCGAAGGAGTGGAGTGGCATAATTATTATGATTGTTAAATATTTTGTATTTGCTTCATTGTAACTAGTAGGACGGGACATAAGACACGAAACTTTTCATATCTCAAAATAAACGCTTGTGTGTAAACTACAGATGCTTCGATATTTGTACTGAGAACATCCCAAGGGTGACATGGTACCTTGAACTAGATAAATTCTTGGACACGGAAACTTCAAGATTTGTTATGAGAATATCCCAAGTGTGACATAGTGCCTTGCACTACCGGTAGATAGATTCTTGTACACTTAAGCTTTGCAATTTGCTATGAGAACATCTCAAGTGTGACATGGTGCCTTGCACTGGATAAATTCTTGTACGCTCAAGCTTTGTGATATATTATGAGAACACCCCAAGTGTGACATGGTGCCTCGCACTAGATAAGTTCTTGTACACTTAAGCTTTGCGATTTCTTATGAGAACATCCCAAGCGTGACATGGTGCCTTGTACTAGATAAGTCCTTGTACTCACACGCTTTGCGATTTGTTACGAGAACATCCCAAGCGTGACATGGTGCCTTGCACTAGATAAGTTCTTGTACACTCAAGCTTTGCGATTTGTTATGAAAACATCCCAAGCAGGACATGGTGCCTTGCATTAGATAAGCTCTTGTACTCACACGCTTTGCGATTTGCTATGAGAACATCCTAAGTGTGGCACGGTGCCTTGAAATAGATAAATTCTTGTACACACAAGCTTCAATCTTTGTTATGAGAACATCACAAGGGTGACATGGTGCCTTGCTTTAGATAATTTCTTGTAAATGCAAGATTTCAGATTTGTAATGAGAACATCCCAAGGGTGACATGGTGCCCTGATCCGGATACAGTCTTGTACTTACAAGCTTTGCGGTTTGTTATGAGTACATCACAAGCTTGATATGATGCCTTGAACTAGATAAATTCTTGTACAAGCAAGCTTCGATATTTGTTACAAGATCATCCCAGGGATGACATGGTGACTTGCTGTAGATAATTTCTTGTAAATGCAAGATATGAGATTTGTTATGAAAATATCCCAAGAGCAATATGATGTCATGCACTAGATAAATTCTTGTTTATGATGTTAAGAAAAACACTTGTCGAGCATGACACAATTTGATTTTTCTGCAAAACTTAAAATCATGATTTGTGTTCCTTGGATGTAAAACATAAATAAAAAAAAACACGAATGGCTTCGGACTTTTAAAGTAAATAAAGTAAAAATATTTAAAATAATAAAGTGAAATTGTAATCATCTAGTATCAATTTGCAATTATTGCATTGAAAATGTTGGTAATCATTCAAATCAATTCACTGAAAATTCATTGCAGAGTTTTACATTTGTAAATTTTGCACAGATGAAAAATTGCAATTAAGTGCTGCAATATGTTCAAATTGAAGAATACAGAAGTTCAAAGCCAAATTATTCACCTAAACTTGTACTGACAGTAAACAATTATTACTCTAACGACATATGCATAAGACTGGGTTACCACAAGCAGACTAATTTCCATGCACTTACCCAGATTGGCACAGCAGAGCCATCAAGTTAGAACAAGAGATGGATTGATCATTGTTGCATTTCTGATAGGCACACTAGAACTATCAAGTTAGAACAAGAGATGGATCAATTATTGTCGCACTTTTGATAGTTAGCAACAGCTATGTGTCGTAATGTCGTCTAGATTCTGCGAACAGTCACCCTCTTTTGCCTTTCTTTTAATTATTTTTCCTATTTTTATTATTTTTATTAAAATACCGTACTCTTTAATCTTTAACAAATGAATTAACTAAATTTTCTGATAGAACAAAATATTAAATAATTTTAAAAAGGGTGAATGGATAAAAAATATAATCCAAAAAACCTGAGTGAGAACTAAAATGCAAAATATGATAATTGATTTTTTAAAGATCTAAAAAAACAGACACATGAAAACCATCACTGCTGTATTTCTGCCAAAAACAACCGGTCTTTAAAAATATTGTCCATCAACATTTCTTGTTCACAAGTAACATATGAGCATCAGACAGACTATTTATTGAATTGATCTATATATATATATTTATAATATATGTATTCCATACAATATACAAAATTACTCAATATTAAAGAATGAGAAAAATACTGTGGCTTGTGAGGAGAAAATATGGCATACAATAAACTCAAATGAGAGCAATATCAAGTCATACACAAAGCTAAACAATATGAACATACATGAACCAATCTTTTCAGAATTCTCAAATAGAAGCAGACATCGCTGGACAAGCGAAAAATACAAAGTCATGTTCACCTCTATTATCACCATGTTCACAATGGAAGTCACATTGGAGCACTTGTATACATAGATTGATACATCCAACCAGAAGTAATCCAGTATTTGCCAGCCATTTGGTTAACATCATCTTAAAAGCAGCAGATAACAATGCAACAGTTCACTTGGTCATCCTATTTTTTTCCTCTTTATTATATATGAATTTAGATGGTGGTTCAACACTATTTCAAACAAGTCATAGATTGGATCCAGTTTTATTAATGGACGTTTGGCAAGTAACAGGTAACTCTCACATGAAATATTTGGACTGAGCTGAGTAACAAACCTAGATCAGACCAATGACATGGTGTGCTGAGTGAAATATTTAGGCCTGCAGCTCAATGGCACTAAGACGTTAAACATATGCTGTTGTATGGTGTTAAACGTCGCTTTCAACAATTTTTCAGTTATATTGCGATGGTGTCTACCTGAAATAGTATTCTAAATGCTGCCACTCTGGAGTATCATGCCGCAGACACATGGTATGATACCCACCCAGTCAGATTATACTGACACTGGGCTGACCAGACTTTTGTATGACCCAACCGAGGATCAAACCCATAACCTTCTTCATGCAACGTGGACGCTCTACCCTGGACTATCGCTGTAGTTTCATTTAATTGAAAGATATGTATACATATTATGTATATACAGAAAGTGGTATTGGTATTCAATTTAATGTTTTAATTCACTGCGAAATAACTACACAAATAAGCATCACATCATGAAATATTGCACTAAGATCTGTAGCTCATAGGTAAAAGTCAAGTTTTTTTTATTAACCCAAAACTAGTCGCAATATAGTTTCATACATGTATTTTCATTCACAGACTGCTTCTGGGGCATTTATCACTTATTAGTGACATTTTGGAGACATATTAGTTTGTTTTATTATCAACTCTCCATCAAACAGATGCCCAAGATAAATTCTCAGTGGGATTAAACACCATGCTACTTATGGTACCTGTTTTAATGGTGGAACAAGACCTCAAGAGAGTAGAACCATTGTCCACCCAACCTCAGCGGTGAGAGACAAGTAATCTTAGGATTGATCGGACATGGAGAATCCCGCCCAAAAAAGAATTTATTGGTAATCTGTTGCATATGGAATAGCTGCTGCTTCTATCTGATGTATTAGTCAAAACTTTTACAAGCAATACAGAATATTCCTTACCATAAGTCACATCATCAGAAATCCGTGAATCACATATCGAATTCCCTTAGTATAGTCTACATATCTCACATAAATGATTGCAGGTGGTGGTACCACATCAACTGTTTCTCATTACTGGTTGTACAGGGTGGATTGCAAACGTTCTTTCAATAACTAAATAAGTATAATCTCTAACTGAAAACATTTCTAGTAGATTGTTATCACAACTGAAACATTCTTCAATATTAAATTAGATATTTTCTTTGAAAATTTCTGAACAAAAAATAAAGCTTTTTATGTTTTTATAATAATTTTGAATAATGTCAATGAATATAATGAATAAGGTTTTACGGCGTACAAACTCATTATATGTTATCCAACAGGTTTACTCTACCTGTACAAAAACAACAAATTACCATGCAGATAAAAAAAATTCATCAATAATTGAATATGCAGAATGAACCTAGAACCTTGATACCTGCAGAACTGCAGAGTTTCAGCAAATTCTATCGTTTTACTCAATTTGTCTCTTCTTACCACATGCATAAGCCACAGTGATTCTATTCTTGCCATCAATCATGGCTCCCTGGAACCACACAGGGGTTGATAATTTAACTACAATAGTGAATATGACAAAAATGATAAAATGAACATGACACCTATTAGGGGGATTCCTATCCCTCTGCAGAGATCGACAGTGATTCTATTCTTAGCCGGAACCACACGGGCTGAATTATGTCAAGCAATGTCACACGATTTTCCTAAAGATGCAACAATTTGATAAAATAAAACATGATCTTAAAAACAACAATACACTGGTGTAAAATAAATGAATGAATCTGAGTTTTACAGGGTAGCAGCACATTATATGTTATATGACTCTAAGAAGAATGACAATTCAGGTTCACTACCCATGTACATAAAAAAGAGATTGACATACAAATTGAAAATAAAACACAAACAAAATATGAACAATATGCTTTTCGACCCAAAGTTTGATACCTGGAGAACGGCAGAGTTTCAGCAAATTCTAACCAAACACACAATTTGTCAGCTCTTGAATGAATGAATGAATGAATGAATGAATGAATGAATGAATGAATGAATGAATAGGGTTTTACGGCGTACAAACACATTATAGGTTATTCGACGCCAATAGGAAGGAAGATTCCAGGTTCACTTTACATGTACAAAAACAACAAATTAACATACATATAAAAAAATATATCAAAAATGAATTTGCAGAATGAACCTAGAGCCTTGATACCTGCAGAACTGCAGAGTTTCAGCAAATTCTATCATATTACTCAAATTGTCACTTCTTACGACATACATAAGCCACAGTGATTCTTTTCTTGCCATCACTCGTGGCTCCCTGGAACCACACAGGGGTTGATAATTTAACCACAATAGTGAACATGACAAAAAATGATAAAATGAACATGACACCCATTCGGAGGATTCCAACCCCTCTGCAGAGATCGACAGTGATTATATTTTAGCCGAAACCACTCGGGCTGAAATATGTCAAGCAAGGTCACATGATTTTCCTAAAGATGCAACAATTTGAAAAATAAAACATGATCTTAAAAACAACAATATACTGAAGTGTAAAATAAATGAATGAATCTGGGTTTTACAGGGTACCAGCACATTATATGTTATATGACCCTAAGAAGAATGATAATTCAGGCTCACTACCCATGTACAAAAACAAGAGATTTACATTCAAATTGAAAAAAAAATATCAACAAATTAATATGCTTTTGGACCCAAAGATTGATACCTGGAGAACTGCAGAGTTTCAGCAAATTCTAACCAAACACACAACTCAGACATTTATTATGAAATTAGATCTGACAGTATTAGGTATATATTTTGCAAGTAGGACTAGTGATCTCAAAAACAGTGTAATATCTGATTATTCAAGTTCAAAAACTTCAATATCAATTAATATCTAATTTGGCCAGTAGGAGACCCTGATATTATGGTTTTATAACCACTGTGTTAGTTAAGTAAAAATCCAATGAAAAATACAGAACTTAAAACATGTCAAACTGGGCAATTACTTCTTGAATGAATGAATGAATGAATGAATAGGGTTTTACGGCATACCAACACATGAAAGGTTATTCGACGCCAACAGGAAGGAAGATTCCAGGTTTACTCTACATGTAGAAAAACAACAAATAAATATACAGATTAAAAAAATACACCAACAAATGAATATGCAAAATGAACCTAGAACCTTGATACCGCAGAACTGCAGAGTTTCAGCAAATTCTAGCGTATTACTCATTGTGTCGCTTCTTACGACATGCATAAGCCACAGTGATCCTATTCTTGCCATCACTCATGGCTCCCTGGAACCACACAGGGCTTGATAATTTAACCACAAAAGTGAGCATGACAAAATATGATAATATTCATACTGAGCTAAAGGAATTCACACATAATGACTTCGGACCGAGTTATAGCAGTTATAATATGGAATCTTTGAAGCGAACTAAAGAAATTCTCACATGAAATATTCCAAATGAGCTATAAGAATTCTCAAATGAGGACTGTGGACCGAGTTATAGCAGTTATCACATGGAATTTTTGAAGCGAGCTAAAGTAATTCTCACATGAAATATTCCAACTGAGATATATAAATTCTCACATGAGGACTTTGGACCGATGTAAAGCAGTTATCACATGGAATCTTTGGAGCGAGCTTAAATAAGTGGTGACACCTACAGATATGGCATTGCCATATTTCGTACAGAAAAATGGTGACATTTACAAATGTGTCATTAAAACTTTTTGTACAAAAAAAATAGTGACATTTACAGATGTGTCATTAACACATTTCGTACAGATAAATGGTGACATTTACAGATGTGTCATTAACACTTTTCGTACAGAAACATGGTGACATTTACAGATGTGTCATTAACACATTGTTACAGAAAAATGATGACATTTACAGATGTTGCATTAACACTTTTCGTACAGAAATTTCAACATTAGTATCATACCACACATGTACCTGTTTATAAAAACTTCGACATGACGACTCGTGACATGGTGTAATACAATTCGGAATGTTTCCAATTTGTTTCACTAAAGATAATTCTTAGGAAATTACCTTGTACAGGATTTTCAATGCATGTCTTAAGATAGCATTATGTTTTAGAGGTACAGTAAATAAATTGTTATAGTGTTATTGTGCACAGTCATGTTTTATGATTTACTTATAATTTAGGCAGTAGTAGTTTTGTATATATAGAGGGAGCGAGAGATACACATAGGCAGTTCTGCCAGAGGAGAGAGATTATGATGGTCAGAAATATAGATAGTGGTTGTTGATTATGTAGATGTTGACAGGAGCTGTGTGAGTGGTATACTATTGAAAGGCCGAACGTATGTCATTTGTATATAGAGAGGGAGCGAGATATACCTATAGGCAGTTCTGCCAGAGGAGAGAGATTATGATGGTCAGAAATATAGAATGTGGTTGTGGATCATGTATCTTTTGACAGGTGCTGTGTGAGAAGTATACTACTGAAAGGCCGAACGTATGTCATTTGTATATATATATATAGAGAGAGAGATACAAATAGACAGTTGTGCCAGAGGAGAGAGATTATAATGGTCAGAAGTACAGATGGTGGTTGTCGATCATGTAGCTATTGACAGGTGCTGTGTGAGTGGTATACTATTGAAAGACCGAACGTATGTCATTTGTTGAATTGAAGAACTATGATTATGCCGAACAGGGATGCATTTTTGAGGTTAAGCGTTGTAACTCCTGGTACATTTATAGTAGAATTATAGTGGTAGGATCGAGTCTTAAAAATCAAGATCAAGGGTCAAATATCAAGGGTTCATGGTTAAGAGTTTAACGTCAAAGTACTATGATGATAAATGTCAAAATACAGTGGTGTATCAGTATGACTGACGGAGAGGTTGAAGGTCACTTCCTGTAGCCTTTCGTCTTGAATATACACCGATGATTAATTCAATAAAGTATTTATGTATCACTTTGAATGCACACCTGACGTTCAAAAGTCATAACACTTGTATGATTCTAGTATAGGTTACAGCTGAGCAATACCAGAATGCTCAATAGTTTTCAACAGTATTTAGCCATAGCTGCTCTTGTACGGCTAACACGTTCCTTTAGGCATTGTTGTGTCCTCTTTAAGTTACTCACTTTCTGGACATCGAGTTCCTAAAAACGAAAAGCAAGAAAACTTTGAAAAAGTAAATAAATTGTATTGTTGAATTGTCAAATAAAACAAGATGTCTAGATCTACTGTTTTGAAGTTCATCACCAGACTATAAACATTCCATATGCTGTGTTAAAACGTTGTAGATCACACTCATTTTCAAATGCAGGGATGATGTTTATCCTAGTTTCATTCAAATATTGTGGTAACTTAATTTAAAATCGTAAGTCAAGAAACATTGCTGCAAAGAAGAATATGCTTGAATGCAACATATCTGACATTTTGTTTTAACTCTTTGTAAACTGTCAATGGGAAACAACTCTAGTTCATTTGAGATATTGTGATTATAATTAATAATGGTCAAAGGGAATCAACTCTAATTCCGGAGAAATAGTGTGACATGTAGTCATTAATGGCAAAAGAGAAATGACTCTAGATCAGTTGAAATATTGTATTATAATCAATAATGGTCAATGGGAAGAAACTCTTGTTCATTTTGAATATTGTGACTTATAGTTAACAATAGTCAAAGGGAAGCAACTCTAATTTAGTTGAAATAACCGTATTTCAGGAGAAATAATGTAACTTACAGTCAAGTATGGTCAAAGGGAAAAAATGACCAATGGGAAGCAACTCTAGTTCAATTGAAATATTGTGATTTATAGTTAATAATAGTCAAAGGGAAATAACCCTGCTTAAGATGAAATAGTGTGACATATAGTCAATAATAATCAAAGGGAAATAACTCTAGTTCAGTTATAATATCGTATTATAGTCAATAATGGCAAATGGGAAGCAACTATAGTTCAATTGAAGTATTGTAATTTATAGTTAATAATTGTCAAAGGGAAATAACCCTGCTTCAGGTGAAATATTGTGACATATGGTCAATAATGGTCAAAGGGAAATATCTAGTTCAGTTAAAACATTGTATTATAGTCAATATAGTAATACAGTATCACTGACTAAAAACAATTTGAGCATAACTGCCTAGAATTAATTTGAGCATAACTGACTATGAAGACTTTTGAGTATAACTGACTAGGAAGACTTTGAGCATAACTGATTATGAAGAATTAAGCACAACTGACAAGGAATACTATGTTTATGATTGATTAGGAAAAGTTTGGACTGTACTGATAAGGAAGACTTTTAGTGTGACTAGAAATTGAATTAATATATCATAACTAACTTGAAATACGTTGCGCATTATTGACTAGGAATACTTTCAGTATTACTGACTATGAAGCATTTGAGCATACTGACAAAAATTTTAGCATAACTGTCTATGAAAACTTTGAGCATAACTGACTTGGAATACTTTGAGTATATCTAACTAGGAAGACTTTGAGAAAAATGACTAGGAAGTGTTTGAGCATAACTTCTAAGGAAGAGTTTGAGCATATTTATATGACTAGGAAGACTGAGCATAACTGACTAGGAAGAATTTGAGCATTCAAAACAATGAAGACTTTGAGCTTAACTGACTAGGACGACTTTAAGCATAACTGACTAGGAAGAAATTTTGAGCATAACTTACTAGGAATAATTTGAGCATAACTGACTAGGACGACTTTAAGCATAACTGACTAGGAAGACTTTGAGCATAACTGACAAGAAAGAATTTGAACATAACTAACTAGGACGAATTTAAGAATAACTGACTAGGAAGAAATTTTGAGCATACATGATTACGAAAAATTTGAGTATAACTGACTAGGACGACTTTGAGCATAACTGACTTTAAGAATAACTAACTAGGAATAAATTTTGAGCATACATGATTACGAAAAGGTTGAGCATAACTGACTAAGAAGAATTTGAGCAGAACTGATTAGGAAGACTTGAAGCATAACTGACTATTAAGCATTTGAGCATAACTTACACAAATTTGAGCATAAATGACTATGAAAATTTTGAGCATAACTGACTTGGAATACTTTGAGTATATCTTACTAGGAAGACTTTGAGAAAAAATGACTAGGAAGTGTTTGAGCATAACTGACTAGAAAGAGTTTGAGCACACAAATGACTAGGACGACTAAGCATAACTTCTAAGGAAGAATTTGAGCATATTTATATGACTAGGAAGACTGAGCATAATTGACTAGGAAGAATTTGAGCATACAAGACAATGAAGAATTTGAGCATAACTGACTAGGAAGACTTTAAGCATAACTGACTAGGACGACTTTGAGCATAACTGACAAGGAATAATTTGAGAATAACTGACTAGGACGACTTTGAGCATAACTGACTAGGAATAATATGAGCATAACTGACTAAGACGAATTTGAACATACCTGACAATGAAGAATTTGAGCATAACTGACTAGGACGACTTTAAGCATAACTGACTAGGAAGACTTTGAGCATAACTGACAAGGAAGAATTTGAACATAACTAACTAGGACGACTTTGAGCATAACTGACTTAGAATAACTGAATATGAAGAAATTTTTAGCATACATGAATACGAAAAATTTGAGCATAACTAACTAGGACGACTTTGAGCATAACTGACTTTAAGAATAACTGACTAGGAAGAAATTTTGAGCATACATGATTAATAAAAGGTTGAGCATAACTGACTAGGAAGAATTTGAGCAGAACTGATTAGGAAGACTTGGAGCATAACTGACTAGGAAGACTTTGAGCATAACTGACTAGGATGACTTTGAGTACAACTGACTAGGAAGACTTGGAGCATAACTGATAATGCAGACTTTAAGTATAACTGATTTGGAAGACATAGCGTAAATGACTAAGAAAAAATTGAGTTTAACTAAGAAAAAATTGAGTTTAACTTACTAGGAAGACTTTGAGCATAATTGACTAGGCAGAATTTTAACATAACTGACAAGTAAGACTTTGAGCATTACTGACTAGGAAGACTTTGACCATAACTGACTAGGACGACTTTGAGCATAATTAACTAGCACGACTCTGAACATAACTAAATAGGAATAATTTGAGCCTAACTGACTACAACGACTTTTGATTATAAGTGACTAGTAAATATTTAAGCATGACTGACTAGGAAGAATTTAAATATAACTAACTAGGAAGAATTTGAGCATAACTGACCAGGAAGATATTGAACATAACTTACTGGGATAACTTTGAGCATAACTGACTAGGACGACTTTGAGCATAATTAACTAGCACGACTCTGAACATAACTAAATAGGAATAATTTGAGCCTAACTGACTACGACGACTTTTGATTATAAGTGACTAGTAAATATTTAAGCATGACTGACTAGGAAGAATTTAAATATAACTAACTAGGAAGAATTTGAGCATAACTGATCAGGAAGATATTGAACATAACTTACTAGGACAACTTTGAGCATAACACACTAGGAAGAATTTGAACATAACTGATTCGGAAGAATTTAAGTATAACTGACTCAATTGTAAGACTTGTATTAATCTCGTTTATATGACAAAACGTTTGTTTTGTAGAAAGCGAGAAACATATAATATATAGTACTAACCATTTGGAACAGAATAGGTTATTATTTGTCATCAACAGGGCTCTATATGACGACACCGAGAATACTTGGTTGGCCGTGTCCAGATCCACAATTAGCAAGAAGGTATCTTTGTCTTGTATGAATATGTGACCTGCAATGGTAGAATATTCTTGTGCATCAAAAAGCACTGGAATCGCTTGCACGTAGTAAATTAGCAATTAAAAGAATCATAGTATACATATGTTCTGACAATTATAGATGATACACATGTCCCTTGTTTTGTTATCATTCACCATAAACAAAATGAACTTGTGCATTATTTGAGCTATATAAGTATTATTAGAGGATCTTACATGAGTGTCCATTAATTGACTTTATTAAATGAGTTGTCAAACATATGTTATGCAAGGCTTTACCGAGCATAATTTATATATTTGCCAATTATTTCGATACATTTAACGAAAAATGTATATTTACTGTTTATTCTTCACAGTATCTCTATTAGTAATTAGGAAAATGGATTTCTAAGGTGCTATTAAATGTTAAGAAGCAGTCCTTATACATTTGGAGAGACTGATTTTCAAGGGAGTGAAATTCCATCCCACTAACCACAAGAAGCAGTCCTTATACACTTGGAGAGACTGATTGTCAAAGGAGAGACGTACTAACACTCATGTGTATCTCAAGAAGCAGTCCTGATACACTCGGGTACACAGGGAACCACTGACTCATATCTTCTGCTGACCAATTGTGGACATTGTGCACTGAAACCAAAGATAATATCAATTAAACACACAAGTTAAACAGACTCTGTGAACAAACATACAAATGATGGGGGGGGGGGGACCTGAGGAGAGAGTGTATGAGGATGTACTTCCGGGCTCCAAAGTATATGCTGAAACTGAATATTGGTGGGGGGGGGGGGGGGGAGGTGGTCCGCCCCATCCCCCACCACCACTTACCCCCACTTTTTAAGCCTATGAAAGTTGCCTAAATAAGATCTAGATATTATTCCTTGATATGGCATTGTACAATGTTTTAACTTTAGTGGTGTCTGGCAGAATATGACCTAATGTAAATATTCTGTCATATATGGCAATAAAATATGTTTGTTTAAACTAATCAATGATCCATGCAAATCTATCAATTGCACTAAATGTGGTCTTTTGGTAGAGTATCGGTGGGTTAGGGTTCAATCTCCCGCTATGGACGGCCACTGAGAAAGACTTAATATGAGTAGTACTTGGTTATTCAGAAAGGCTGAGAAAGGTAAATTTAAACGAACTGTGTGCGATGGTCAAGTGGTAGAGTTTGTCCTTGACACTTTAATATCCACATATATGCATAGTAGTTTTTTTTTCAGAATGACCTGAAGCACAAGTTGTGTACGTTGTTTTAACGAATTCACAACCGAGGTAAAATAAATAAATTTAAATCAACTAACTGGACCACCCTCTATAAATAAATGATTTCACTTCATTCATACATTCATATGCGGCCTGGTGGTATAAAACTTACTAGTAAAGACTTCGAGTATAACTGACTGGAACGTTTTTGAATAAAACTGATCTGGAATACATTGAGCATAACCGACTAGAAGACTGAGCACAACTGACCAGGAATACTTTGATAATAATTGACATGGAAGACTTTGGGCTGTATTGACTAAAACACTTTGAGTACGACTAGAAATACTTTGAGAATAACTAACTAGATATATGCTGAGCATTGTTGAGTAGGAATACTTGCATTACTGACTATGAAGCATTTGAGTATTACTGGTTAGAAAGACTTTAAGTATAACTGACCAAGAATACTTTGAGCATTACTGACTAGGAAGAATTTGAGCATAACTGACTAAGAATATAATGAACATAACTGACTACGACGACTTTAAAGTATGATTGACTAGTTAAAATTTAAGCATAATTGACTAGAAAGAACTGGAACATAACTGACTAAGAAGACTTTGGGCATAGCTGACTAGAAATAATTTGAGCATATTTGACTAGGAGGACATTGAGTATAACTGACTAGAAACAAAAAATGTCCCTGGTAAGTGTCGCATGCCTCCCAAATGGTCTGTGAAAATAATAATATATCATATAACAGGTAGCGATGTATCCATGAATATGAAGAGTAATGGACTGACGTTTCAGACTAGACATGCAATATCATTTTTTTTCACATTAAAGTGTGACCTTCACCTTTGTATAACATTGACCTTGATATCTTATGTAACGGTCTTGGAATTTCTACAGGTAAATACAGGTGACACATCATCATGCCATGCTGATTACTTGTGTCAAGTTATTTTAAAATCCCTCGATGTTATATAAAGTTAAAGACCAGACATGCAATATCAAACAAACTGAAAGTGACCTTAAGGTAAGGTTCTGGGTCTAACGTGTCACGTCGTCATGTCGTGTTGATCAATTGATAAAATGAGCCAAGTGTTTTTGAAATCAATCAATGTATGTTAAAGTTACATAATGGACTTGAAATCTCAAATAGGCTTAATGTGTTGTCATACACAATCAACGTGTGTCTTTGACCTTTGAGGTACGGATATAGGTCTTGCATGTAAAACGTCGTCATGTCATCGCGATCAATTAAGCCAAGTTAAAGACAAAGTTACAGACAGACACACAATATTAATCAAATTGAAAGTGAGACCTTGACCTTTGAGGATAGGTTCTGGATCTTACATGCAACACTTAATTATGTTAAGTTGATCTACTGAGTGATGTGATTTTGAAATTCATCAATAGGTTACAAAGTTACAAACCGGACACGAAATCTCAATGAGACTCAAAGTGTTATCAAACAAATTTAAATTGTGACCTTGACCTTTGAGGTACGGGTGTGACTTTTACTCGCGACATGTCGTGATGTTATGCTGATCATTTGTAGCAAGTAATAACAAAATCCATTTGTGCATGACAAAGTTACAAGCCGGACAAGAAATACCGGACACACAGATAGACGGACGCTGCGATTACTATATGCCACTCCAAATTTTTAAGACTTTGAGCATGGCTAAAAAAGACTTCAAATATCATAACTATCTTGAAATACGTTGAGCATTATTGACTAGGAATACTTTGAGTATTACTGACTATGAAGCATTTGAGCATTACTGACTAGAAAGACTTTAAGAATAACTGACCAAGAACACTTTGAGCATTATTGACTAGGAAGAATTTGAGCATAACTGACTAGGAATACTTTGAGCAATATGACCAAGAATATGTTTAGTATGTTTAGTTTAAGTAAGAAATTAAGCATAATCGATACGGAAGAATTTTAAATAAAACTGACTAGGAAGAAATTGAGTATAACTGACAAGGAATAATTTGAGCATAACTGACTATGACGATTTTGGGCATAACTGACTAGAAAGAATTTAATTTGAACTTAACTGACTAAGAGGACGTTGAGTATAAATGACTAGAAAGAATTTGAGCATAACTGACTAGGAACACTTTGGACATAACTGACTAGAAAGAATGAGCATTATTGACTAGGAATACTTTGAGTAAAGAATTTGAGCATATTACAATGCCATGGAAGACTTTGAGCATAACTGACAACGAAGACTTTGAGCATAATTGACTAGCATAACTATCAAGGACGAATTGGAGCATAACTGACTAGGACGAATTCGAGTATAACTGACTTTGAGCATTAATGACCATGACGCATTTTAGAATTACTGGCTAGACAAACTTTAAGTATAACTGACCAAGAATACATTGAGCATAAATGACTAGGAAGAATTTGAGCATAAATGACTAGAAAGAATTTAAATAAAACTGACTATGAAAAGTTTGAGGATAACTGACTAGGAAGACTTTATGCATAACTGCCTACAATGAATTTGAGCATAACTGACAAGGACAACTTTGAGCATAACTGACTATGAAGAATTTGAGCACAACTGACAAGGAATACTTTGATTATAGTTGAATCGGAAGTGTTTGGGCTGTACTGACTAGGAAGACTTTGTTGGTGACTACAAAAAGACTTAAAATATCATAACTAACTTGATATACGTTGACGTTATTGACTAGGAAGACTTTTAGTATTACTGACTTTGAAACATTTCAGCATATTTGACTAGGAAGACCTTGAGGAGAACTGATCAAGAATACTTTAAGCATAACTGACTAGGAATTTGAGAATAACTGAGCAGGAAACATTCGAGCATATCTGGCTTGGAAGACTTTGAGCATAAATGACTATGAAACATTTGAGCATCAATGGCTAGAAAAACTTTAAGTATAACTGACCAAGAATAGTTTAAGCATAACTGTCTAAGACAAATTGGAGTATAACTGACTAGGAAATATTTGAGGATAACTGACTAGGAAGAATTTGAGTATAACTGACTAGGAAAAAATTGAGGATAACTGACTAGGAAAAAAAATGAGGATAACTGACTAGGAAGAATTGGAGTATAACCGATTAGGAAGAATTTGAGGATAACTAGCTAGAAAGAATTTGAGTATAACAGATTAGGAAGACTTTGCGCATAACTGACAAGGAATTCTTTGAGTATATCTAACTAGGAAGACTTTGAGCATAAATGACTTGGAAGTGTTTGAACATAAATTACTAAGAATACTTTAAGCATGCTGACTAGTAAGAATTTGAGTATTACTGACTAGGAATAATTTGAGCATAAATGACAAGGAATACTGAGCATAACTGCCTAGAACGGATTTGAGCATATTAAAATGCCTTGAGCATAACTGACTAGAAAGACTTTGAGGATAACTGACTAGGAAGAATTAGAATATAACTGACAAAATATAATTAGAGGATAACTGACTAGGAATTTGAGAATAACTGACCAGGAAAAATTCGAGCATATCTGGCTTGGAAGACTTTGAGCATAAATGACTATGAAGAATTTGAGCATCAATGACTAGAAAAACTTTAAGTATAACTGACCAAGGATACTTTGAGCATAACTGACTAAGAAGAATTGGAGAATAACTGACTAGGAAGAAATTGAGGATAACTGACAAGGAAAAATTGGAGTATAACTGACAAGGAAGAATTTGAGGATAACTGACTAAGAAGAATTGGAGAATAACTGACTAGGAAGAAATTGAGGATAACTGACAAGAAAAAATTGGAGTATAACTGACAAGGAATACTTTGAGTATATCTACATAGGAAGACTTTGGGCGTAAATGACTAGGAAGTGTTTGAACATAAATTACTAAGAATACTTTAAGCATATTTGACTAGGACGAATTTGAGTTTAACTGACTAGGAATATTTTGAGCATAAATGACTAGGAATACTGAGCATAACTGCCTAGGAAAATTTTAGCATATTAAAATGCCTAGGAAAACTTTGGGCATAACTGACTAGGAAAACTTTGAGCATAATTGACAAGGAAAATTTGAGCATAAATGACTATAACATTCTTTGAGCATAACTAACAAGGAAGAATTTGAGCACCACTGACTAGGAAGAATTAGAGCATAACTGACAACGAAGACTTTGAGCATAACTGACTAGGAATACTTTGATAATATCTAACTAGGAAGACTTTGTGCAAAATTATCTAGGGAGAATTTTAGCATAAATGACTATAAAATATTTTGAGCATAACTAACAAGGAGTAATTAGAGCATAACTCACTAGCAAGTGTTTGAACATAAATTACTTAGAATACTTTGAGCATAATTGACTAGGAAGAATTTGAGTATAACTGACTAGAAAGAATTTGAGCATAAATGACTAAGAATACTGAGCATAGCTGCCTAGGAAGAATTTGAGTATAGTTAAATGCCTAGGAAGACTTTGAGCATAGCTGACTAGAAAGACTTCGAGCATAACTGACAAGGAAAATTTTGATCATAACTGACTAGGAAGCATTTGCGCATAAATGACTATAAAATACTTTGAGCATAACTAACAAGGACGTATTTGAGCATAACTGACTAGGACAACTTTGAGCATAACTGTATTTGAGCATAATTGACTAGGAAGAATTTGAGCATCATCGGCTATGAAGAATTTGAGCATAATTGACTATTAATACTTTGAGAATAACTGACTAGGAAGACGTTGAGCATAACTGACTAGGAAGACTTTGAGTATAACTAACTAGGATGACTGAGCATAACGGACTAGGAAGAATTTGAGCATAATTGACAATGCAGAATTTGAGCATTACTGACTAGGACGACTTTGAGCATAATTGACTAGCATGGCTCTGAGCCTACTGAAATGGTAGAATTTAAGCATACTTCACTAGGAAGAATTTAAATATAACTGACTAGGAAGATACTGAACATAACTGACAAGAACAACTTTGAGCATAACACACTAGGAAGAATTTGAACATAACTGACTCGGAATAATTTAAGAATAACTGACAAGGAAGAATGTAAGTTTAACTGAATAAATTGTAGGACTTGTATTAATCTAGTATATATGACAAAAAGTTTGTTTTGTAGAAAGCGAGAAACATATAGTATATAGTACTTACGTTGTTGAACAAAATAGGTAATTATTTGTCATCAACAGGGTTCTATATGACGACACCGAGAAAACTTGGTTTGCCGTGTCCATATCCACAAGTAGCAGGACGGTAACTTTGTTTGGTATGAACATGTAACCTGCAAATTGTAGAATATTATTGTACATAGAAATCACTGAAATTGTTTACACAAATCAGCAATCGCAAGGCTAATAGTATACAAATAATAAAATACAAATAATAATATACAAATTCTAATAAATATAAATGATACACAGGTACCTTGCTCTGTTGTCATTAACCATGAACAAAATGAACTTCTGTACTAATTTAGCTATATAAGTATAATAAGAAATACTTTAAGCATAACTAACTAGAAAAAATACGTTGAGCATTATTGACTAGGAATACTTTGAGCATTACTGACTATGAAGCATTTGAGCATTACTGGCTCGAAAGACTTTGAACATAACTAAGAAGAATTTAAGCATAAATGACCAGGAAATACTCTGAGCATAACTGATTAGGAAGACTTTGAGCATAACTGACTAAGAAGAATAGGAATATAACTGACTAAGTTGTAGGACTTGTATTCATCTAGTATATATGACTATAATTTTCATTTATAGAATGCGAGAAATGTACAGTATATAGTCCTACCCTTGTTGAACAGTATCAGTCAGTATTTGTCATCAACAGGACTCGTATGACGACACCGAGAAAACGTGGTTTGCAGTGTACAGCGACTAAAATAGCAGGTAGGTCTTTGTATGAATATGTGACCTGAAAACAGTAGATAATTCGTGTACATCAAAAAATCACTGAAATGATTTATTTACACTTAGCATATCAGCAATCACAAGGCTCATAGTACACATATGTTCTAATACTTATAGATGATACACATGTCCCTTGCTCTGTTGTCATTCACCATGAACATAATAAAAGTCTGTATTATTTGAGCTATATTAGTATTAGTAGAGGATCTTACATGAGTGCTCGTTAATTGACTTTATTAAAGGAGTTTGCAAAAATATATAATACAAGGCTCTGTCATAATTTATCTATTTGTCAATATTTTCAATATATTTAATAAAATTTTACATTTATAGCTTTTTTTATTTTTCGCAGTATCTCTTTTAATAATATATACAAGTTTATTGACATAACAGCAAAACATTGCCTATGGCCATTTACACATTCAAATTAATTTAAATATGGCATAGACATACAATTATATGAAATACAAACAAATAAATACATATCACATATCCAGATTGAAGCAGTCATGGTACTTATACATCTATAATAACAAAATCATTTATAATCATATCAATAATCAATCAAATTGTTTAAAGTTTCTTGCTTTAGCTTTTGAGCTTCGGTTATAAATTTTGCCAGATTACAAAAACTTTTTTTTATTCCTTGATGACATGTTTTTAAAACTATTACTATTTGGAAAAGCCTATGTTTAATATATTTATTTCTAATTGTTCTATATGTAGGACAACATAAGAGAAAATGATACTCCGATTCAACCAACCCCCAATTGCATACTCTACAAAAACGATTTTCCCTTTGTACATTTGTGTATCTCCCAGTTTCAATTTCTAAATTATGCCCACTCAGTCGAAATCTTGTTAATTTTTTACGGTATAATGAGGACAATGGATTTCTAAGATCATTTAGATGCTATGAAATGTTATACACCATACAACTGTATGTCCGGCATTGTACTGTATTACACCATTGTCTCCAGACAAAGTCATTGTCGATAATTGATTGGTGACATTTATATAATCGGAAGAAGTAGCTCCTAGCCGAGTTATACAGACAACACCAAATGATGATATTGTAGTGATGTTACATCAGGTCAAAATACAATTATCATGGTTTTATAACACTCATGAACTATAAGTTACAACTTGAATAATCACGTGATTTTATTTCAAACTAGTCTTAATCATATGCGACGCTTGCTTTTCTAAAAGACAAACGTTTCGACAAGTTCGACCGAGAATAAAATTTAAATATTTTTAGCGATAGTCCGCTTACGATTTTGATTGGATGATTCAAACAATATAACGACGCAATGCTGTTGCTATATTGAAACTACCTGTAAGCTATTTTTTTGCCTATGTTTAAGACAATGCAACTATGTCAAGGTAACACTGAGGATAGGTTGTTGCTATGTTGTGGTTATTTGTAAACATTGTAAATAATATTGTGACTCTGTTGAAGATGTACGGCGGCTACATTGCGAATATGCTATGGCTTTAATGAGAAAAGATTTCTGTTTTGTTGTTACTATATGTAAATAGTGTAAATAATTATTTGACTATATCGAGGTATCTATCGGTTACAGTGTGACTATGGCAAGTCAATAATGAGGCCCCACTTTTTCTATGTTATTAATAAAAAAATCTCATGTTTTTTTTTGTCCAGATACAAAATAAATATTGCTGCTTTTTTTTTATTTACAAACTTTCGGAAAGTACCAATTAAAGTATCATTAAAGAGAGTATAACAAGGAAAACGCTATACATGTCTGAGAAATAAAATTATTTTTAAAATGGATAAAACGCATCTCATTATCATTAATACGCAATATTCGTTTGGTTTTGTGTGTCAATCCGCGAAAACGTGATAAAATCGATATCTAAATTGGGGTGGTAAACTTGAAACGACAAACCTATTCTTAACATATACAACACTTAAATACTGCTTGGCAAACTGCATATGGTAATTCGAGCTAATTCCAAGATGAAACAATTTTAACAACGTGTAAACCTGTATAATGGATCAAATTGAAATAAAGAATGGCATCTCGTGACTCATTTAAAAAATCACAAAATAGTTTTAAATTGTAAGCGGGAAATCTATTTATGTCAAACCTTGGCACCTAGCCCAAACTAGGAAATCTCTTTTTAATATACTATTTTGGCATGTTTAAATAAATATCCTTTTGACAATACGGGTCAGTTAGTATACAAAGGCATAATAAACTGGAAAACTTGTGTTTACAGTCAATTTTAAAATTTTGAAACACCTGATATATTCCCCTTAAAATAATACAGCCCCAAAATTAAAAACTCTCTTCAAATATCTTGTTCTGTCTTCTCGCCTATGTATTGGACATTTCCCAAAGCCTACTCCCTCCCGTAACATGCCCTGTTTAGTGTCATAGTATATGCCATCAAACTCTAACGGACGATCAGTAAACCTAACTACTCTTTTGTGGGATTCTGAAAGGTTAACCCGCACTCAAACATATCCATCTCCACAAGTACCTAATAACTTTCCCACTTGAATCAGCGGGGAGAAATTAACGATAATGAAACACAACGCCGTATATCAATCATAACGGAGACTGTGGTTGAGCGGGGATTCAAACTCACAATTCCTTGATTGATAGTCAGATATGCCACCGACTTATATAAGCGGCTCGGCAACGTTAAGGAGAGAAAAGTGATGTAATGCATCCACGTTCTTTCCTTCCGGTCACGATCTAAGTGATGACTGACATAAACCCACTACTCCTGAATATGCTGGGAAGTAGTCCATGAAGGGTAGAGATAGCGTATTCCTACGTCTCACACAAATTAATTTTGTACTGTTCTACACATAGAGTAATGCACTTCTTGAACATGAACACATTGCCAATGGCTCTAAATGTGTCTTGTTTCCATAGATTGTCATCTGCTAGTCCAAATATGCAGGAAGTAACATGGGGTTGATCAGGTTGCTTTTTCAAAATATTGATGTTTAGACGACAACCTTTTTTTTTTTACCAATTCTCTCCATTTGTTTCAGAATATCACTACGCATCTTTAAACTGTTATATCTTTACCCGACAGTACCCAATATCATCCAAACGTGGCAGAACGCATGGAAATTTTCAAATATTCTCATATGAACAAAACAAATATGACCATTTTAAGCATTGTCAACAAAAACAATGCCCAACCGATTAACACAGCTCTAATTTATTCGGCACAATAATCTTTCTACCGTCACTAAGGGGAGGTAGTTGGGACTATAGACCTATAGTACTGGTTAACGCCTAGCAAATCCCAGAAACAATGGATAGGTGTACCTACCTCTATTGTAGGACTAAAATGTGATGGAAAATGCCGTAAAACCCCATACAAACAAACCGACCCAAAATACTGTGCATGTTCTGCTCATTGCCCTCGATATTTGCATGTTTTACACTTATGTTAAATATCTAAAGCACTTTTCCAACATAGGAGTATAGCAGTATTATCTGGGACAAGGGGTTGGGAGGTACGAGTACAGTAGCAACAACTGTAACATGAGGTGGATAAAACGATGCCATGTAAAAAATACATGTGCAAAACAATAAAATAAAACACACCTATTCCATTTAATAGTATTTAGTGACCTTTAAAAGTGTAGCAAATATTGATATATACTTGAGCGCCAAATAAACTCAGACCTTAGAACAGTGAATCACTCACCTGGGTAGAAATGTATGTTGTAAATGATGCCATCAGGTAAATTCTGTAATAGAAGTTGCAACACCTGGAGTTTAACCGGGTGCTAGTGGTATTGAAAGAGTGTTGACCACTCGCGCCATCGGGTTCGATCCCAGCTCGGCCCAAATCCTTTCACAAACAACACTCAGTACATGTTCTTACCAGAAGGCGAACGTTAAGCTCTTTCTTTGTAATTAAGCTAAAATAAACCAGTATAATCTAATCCCTGGGGCGACTTACCAATACCTGAATACCCCACCCACTGCACTACCATCCTACGTTATTATATATGCAGCAAATATTACTGAATATTAAGTTAATAACAAATCATTGGCCTCAATGTCATAAAAATATTCCTTTTTGTTGTTTATATTTAAAAAGTAAAACAAACTATACAAGTATCCAAATGAGTGAAGAAACATAATTACCTCGCTATGTTTGTCCTTTGTGAATTATCCACCTGGACTAAAGGCACATGCTGGCACACAGTTAAAATCACAGGTGAACATTTAAGTACACATTTTACCTTCATGGTTCCCCTTTCTCTCTATTAAGTGTATCTGAGCTATGTCACAAACAAGGAACCAGTATCGACTGACAAATAACTCGACCGTGAAGTAGGTCAATTCTCAAGTAACATGATGTGCCCCAAGTGTTAAATGCACGTGGATCAACAATTTACACAAACGTATTACACAAGACTAATACAGTACAATGTAAATGTATAAAGTTGAGATAAAAGTGCTTATATCTTCAAATTTGAATGGGAAATGTAGTCTTAAGGCAAATACTTTGTAATGCTTTTCCAGAATATTCCATTTTCTAGTAATTTCTTCAATTCAGAAGATTCCAGATAATGCTTTTCCACAATATTCCATTTCATAATAATTTCTAAAATCCAGAAGATTCCAGATATTGTTTTTCCAGAATATTCTATTTTCTAGTAAGTTCTAAAATCCAGAATATTCCCGATAATGTTTTTATAGAATGTTTTATGTTGGCGTGAAATACGTTTTAAAAAGTTCATTACAGTAGACTGTACAGGTGTATTGAAGGGCTGTAAACAAGATGGGTATCTGATGCCACTAGAGTCAGTTGTTGTCATACTACTGTACAGGTGTATTGAAGAGCTGTAAACAAGATGGGTATCTGATGGGTATCTGATGCCACTAGAGTCAGTTGTTGTCATACTACTGTACAGGTGTATTGAAGGGCTGTAAACAAGATGGGTATCTGATGCCACTAGAGTCAGTTGTCATACTACAGTACAGGTGTATTGAAGGGCTGTAAACAAGATGGGTATCTGATGCAGAGTCAGTTGTTGCCATACTACAGTACAGGTGTATTGAAGGGCTGTAAACAAGATGGGTATCTGATGCCACTAGAGTCAGTTGTTGTCATACTACTGTACAGGTGTATTGAAGGGCTGTAAACAAGATGGGTATCTGATGCAGAGTCAGTTGTTGCCATACTACAGTACAGGTGTATTGAAGGGCTGTAAACAAGATGGGTATCTGATGCAGAGTCAGTTGTTGCCATACTACAGTACAGGTGTATTGAAGGGCTGTAAACAAGATGGGTATCTGATGCCACTAGAGTCAGTTGTTGTCATACTACTGTACAGGTGTATTGAAGGGCTGTAAACAAGATGGGTATCTGATGCAGAGTCAGTTGTTGTCATACTACTGTACAGGTGTATTGAAGGGCTGTAAACAAGATGGGTATCTGATGCCACTAGAGTCAGTTGTTGTCATAATACTGTACAGATGTATTGAAGGGCTGTAAACAAGATGGGTATCTGATGCCGCTAGAGTCAGTTGTTGTCATATTACTGTACAGGTGTATTGAAGGGCTGTAAACAAGATAGGTATCTGATGCCACTAGAGTCAGTTGTTGTCATAATACTGTACAGGTGTATTGAAGGGCTGTAAACAAGATGGGTATCTGATGCCACCAGAGTCAGTTGTTGTCATAATACTGTACAGGTGTATTGAAGGGCTGTAAACAAGATGGGTATCTGATGCCACCAGAGTAAATTGTCATAATACTGTACAGGTGTATTGAAGGGCTGTAAACAAGATGGGTATCTGATGCAGAGTCAGTTGTTGCCATATTACAGTACAGGTCTATTGAAGGGCTGTAAACAAGATGGGTATCTGATGCCACTAGAGTCAGTTGTTGTCATACTACTGTACAGGTGTATTGAAGGACTGTAAACAAGATAGGTATCTGACGCCACTAGAGTCAGTTGTTGTCATAATACTGTACAGGTGTATTGAAGGGCTGTAAACAAGATGGGTATCTGATGCCACTAGAGTCAGTTGTTGTCATACTACTGTATAGGTGTATTGAAGGGCTGTAAACAAGATGGGTATCTGATGCCACTAGAGTCAGTTGTTGTTATACTCCTGTACAGGTGTATTGAAGGGCTGTAAACAAGATGGGTATCTGATGCCACTAGAGTCAGTTGTTGTCATACTACTGTATAGGTGTATTGAAGGGCTGTAAACAAGATGGGTATCTGATGCCACTAGGGTCAGTTGTTGCCATACTACAGTACAGATGTATTGAAGGGCTGTAAACAAGATGGGTATCTGATGCCACCAGAGTCAGTTGTTGTCATAATACTGTACAGGTGTATTGAAGGGCTGTAAACAAGATGGGTATCTGATGCCACCAGAGTCAGTTATTGTCATAATACTGTACAGGTGTATTGAAGGGCTGTAAACAAGATGGGTATCTGATGCCACCAGAGTAAATTGTCATAATACTGTACAGGTGTATTGAAGGGCTGTAAATAAGCTGGGTATCTGATGCCACCAGAGTCAGTTGTTGCCATAATACTGTACAGGTGTATTGAAGAGCTGTAAACAAGATAGGTATCTGATGCCGCGAGAGTCAGTTGTTGTCAAATTGTTTTTAATGAAATGGTGTATTGTGCGTAAGTTTTTACCTGGCATCTTTGTCAATATGTTCATGTTCAAACTGTATATCTGTTCTTGATCGTTATGCGATGCTGATTTACTAATGTATTTGAATCGTTTCATCAACTGTATTCACCATTTACGTTCAGACACTGAAGATTAATGTATGAATATTGATAGAATATTCATGAGTGCCAGGTAAATACCAAATGTAAATATAAATGTATTTCTTTGCGAGTATATTTACTCTTGGCAAGGAAAGATTGGAAACTTGCACTATCTGACTAAATGTTGATTAAACAGCACACGAAGGATTCATTATTTGGCAATTAATCATTCAAAGGCAACTAGACTCTTTTACATAAACTGTTAGTTGTATATAATCTTAGATGTTAAAATATGTTTCGATCACGCAAAATGATTTTGAATTAGAGGTATTGAGGTTTGAACAAAAATTTCTCGTAATTTTCCGTTATTTTAGCTGCAGTATATAAATTTTGTAATAAAAAGTACTTCAAAAATTTTAAAAACAAATTTCTGGGAATGGAACTGTTTTGATGAGAATTTCATTCTGCAACGTAAGGATTTTGATTTGTGTCATGAGATTAATTGAAGTTAAGATAATTGAAAACGAGAAACTGCGAGACTTTACGTGAATACGCGAGCGCGTGGTCTAGTGGTAGAGCACCGATCCCATGATTGGAGGGTCGTGGGTTCGATCCTCCGCTACGGCTTTGTGTGGTGTCCTTGAGCAAGGCACTTTTTCGGCATATGCTTTGTACTAGTTCTACCCAGGAAGACTTCGAGCATGATTTGTCTAAGTTGTAAGAACTTGTTTCACAATCGAAGTAAAATAAATAAGTTTAAAACAATACGCGAGCGTTCACAAAAGCTCAATCTTTCCTTCTTTTTATAGTTATTTGCTCTTGGCAAATAAAAGCTCTCCCGCAAATGGCATACAGAGTGAAAAAGAAAAAAAAACAAGTTTCATTCTTTGAAGAGTGGTGTAAATTTGTAAGTTGTCAGTTGGCTGTAATTTACAGTTCACCAGGAAACAGGATATGTCCATGCTTACTTGGTAATTATAAAATTCCTGTCAATATATGTGTGTTGTTTAAAAAAAAAGGCGTTTGACTTTAATCCAAGTAGCTCGAAGCCAATCAAATGCTTTATCGCATTACCTTATATAAACGCATGCTCCCCTTCTAATAAGCCCCCAACAATTTTAGTCTGAAAATTTAATTAAACAAAAACCTTTTTTAAAATTTTATCAGTTTTAAAGTTAAACATAATTGTAATGTTTGTTATGTGAATTTGGTAGTGAAACAATTATCAAACACAATATAATTTGTAAAATTCTAAAATAAATTAGTAACTACCCCTTTTTGGGAAATTCATTGGCCTCTTGGGCGCATATTTGGGGGAAAAACGGTATGTGTTGATGGTACAGCTAAATCGTAGCCCGAGGGAATTACTGTTTAATGTCACAAGGGTCCTCCATGGTCACTGCTGAGGGTATTGCTGCCTCACTGCTGAGGTTGTTGCTGCCTTACTGCTGAGGTTGTATGTACGAGTTCCACTTGGTTAAAAAATGTTATCTGAAAAAGTTTGCGAAATGTACTTGTGGAAGAATGGAGATTCTACCCCAATGCATTCTGATGTCTTCTTTCACCAATAAAACTGAAAATGGCATTATATAACATGCAATGGTGTTAAATCCCATTAATATATATAAACATTTATATTTGTACTTCAAACCTACGTCTACATGTACTGTGTATTTATAAATGGGTGCCAGATTAAAAACTGAATCTACAGGAGTGGTTAACAGCATCACATGTTACAACACATGTCACAACACATGTTACAACACATGTTACAACATTGAACGACTGTTAACTGTTATAGCATTTTTTGTTGTCAGCAATCAGCTTAAGTATTTTTTTATATCTATTACAACAGATCAGACTTTGGGACTATGACAATACACCGAATTCTGCGGAATTGTTTGACTGTTGTGTTTCCACAGAAAAAGAAATGGTAAAATTTTCACTTTTTATAATTCTCAATCAAATTTAAACTTGTCAAATGATAAGTACTGGTAGATTGAATCATTTCTATTCCATCGAGGGCTAATAGACGATCAATTACCCTAATCACTTTTTCCTGAAATTGGATGATTAACCATTACTCGAGCAAACCAATCTCCGCAAATATCTGATAGCATTCCCATTTGAATCAGCAGTGAGAAACAAATCAAATGCTATTTCATGCATCAATCATTACAGAGACTGGTCGAGCGGGGATTCAAACTTGCAAACCCTGGATTGATAGTCAGCTGCACTACTAAAATACTAATTATGTACATGTAGTTTAAAAGTAAAAACATGATTTTAAATTACAGTTGTCGCCTTAAAAAATTCAAATGTGTTTTGGTCTTTTGAAATAGGAAACTATATTGAGATGTCAGTGGAGACAACAGTTGGCAGTTTGTATATGAGACAAACATTACAGCTGCTTTCAGTGTGCGCACACAATTCACCAGCTTCATTGTGATTGTAAAGAAAAGTCGGATTTGCTGTAAGGTAACACATTTTATTATGACCATTTCCTGATCTTTCTCCGATTTTTAAAGGGAGTACCGGTATATCAGGAAAGTCTGTAAAAATAAAATTATTATTAATAATTACCATTAATAAATAAGATATGAATGTTTTGGTTTGTTCAAATCTCCCAAAATGTAACAAAATCAATATTTAAATTGTAGTGGTATACTTGAAACGAATTTCCCATTCTAAAAAATACCACAAATGCTCCCCTCTAAGAGCTTTCTCTAAATCTTCACGCCATAAACCCTAAGAGGTTTGTTAAAGTCAGGTACTCGGTATCAAATTTGGGGCCGCCACAGGGATCACTTTTTTATGTAGAGTTATTCAGGAAAATGTTAATTTTTTCATGTAAAGACAATAGCAACCCCATTTCTCATTGACCAAACTTGAACAGGAGTTGTATATTCGCAGGATCTAGGGCAAAAAAAAACCTTGCTCTGGCGGTTTGTTTTCAGTAAAGTGATTCAGGCCCTCTTTGGCCTCATGTTATTACTTGTAAAGCTGTATTATGGGTAAAATTGAAATCAAAATGAAATCACGTGAATCTTATAATCAAGGAATTATATAGAGGAGGAAAGGCAACTCTTTGAGATTGTGTGAACGTTCGCGTTTTCACGCAATATCTCGTTTTTAATTATCCTAACTTCTATTCATCTAAGGAAAACAAATCAAAATTCTTACAATGCAGAATGAAATTTTCATCAAAACTTTACCATTTCCAGAAATATGTGTTTAAAATTATTGAAGTGCTTGTGATTACAAAATTTGTATATTACAGTTAAAACTTAAAATAATGACAAATTACGATACATTTTCCTTCAAACTTCAATATCTTTAATTCAAGAGCATTTTGCATGACCGAAACATGTTTAAACATCTAATATAACATAAAGATTACAGTTTGTGTACAAGAAATCTGTTGCCTATGAATTATGAATGATTAATTTGCAAATCATGAATTCTTTGTGCGCTGTTTCATCAACATTTAGTCAGGAGATGCAAGTTTCCTATCCTTCTTTGCAAGCCCTTGTTATAATACATCACAAGATATGTTTTAATTTTAAGCGGTAAATATGTTTTAGTCTAAACCTAAGCGAGTAGCTGAAGTTAGGAAATCCCTTTTCAATATATTATTTTGGCATTTTGAATTAGATATCCTTCTGGCAATTCAGGGTCAGTGAGTATATATATATGGCATGATGTAAATGTAGTGAAACATTTTCTTAGCCAATTGAATTCTTTTAAAATCCTGGTATATTCCCTTTAAAGGGCAAGTGTTGAAAATGATTAAGACTAGTCGCACTAAAGTTGTATGTGAGTCTGAGGTTATTAATCCTTTTGCCAAATTATCACAGTGTTGACATGATAAAGTGTGGACTAAAGTCATCATTTGAAAACCCTATCCGAATCAATAAAAGGGAGATAACTCCATCATGATCAACAGAACACAAAACTTATTTAATAGGTATCCACTTTATCTGGTAAGGCATTGGCCAAAATTTGATATAATGTCATTATTCCACAACCCCGATTTTACAGTTTATGCCTATAAAAAAGGAGAGCAGAACTTTTGTTCTGAAAGTTGTTAATCATTTTTCTTATTCAATTTTCAGGTTCAGACAAGATTTGGAGGTATTAATACTACAATCCTACAGAGTTGTTTGAAATTGGATGATGGACGTCTCGGACCCGTTCAGAGACATTTTAACACCAACTGATCATATACTTTTTCTTTACTTTTTATGGATGTAAAAGAATAAATGAAAAGATTATTGTTATTCATTATTGTTACTCATATTTTTTGTTATTTGTGTATTAGAGTCAGTAACTTATACAAGTTCTATGCAAGGTTTTAAGTTTTTTCCCCTATGCTTTATATATGCTTCCATTCTGAACCATTTAAATTCCTATATTTAAGTAATGGTATAGAAAGAAGACTTTGAACTTCCTTGTTCTAAGTTCTATAACAATAGGGCATAAACTTATTTTTTATTTATCTAATATTCCCATACTACATTATTTATTCATTTTTGAAGCAATAGATATGAACTAGTCAGACTACTAAAAATAAAGTTATAAATATATGGTAAATTTTCATTAAAATTTTCTCATTTGTCATCTTCCAATTTTTTTTCTGTACTTCTAGTATGCTTTCAATTAAAATATGATATTTTAAAAAATCTGAATTATTAAGTGAGTACTTGGCTTTTACAAACTGAAAAGTTTTAAATATTTATTGTCTTATCAAAATATTTTTGATTTAGTACTTGATTATTGGTGATTTTGTATATTTTTCTTTTACTTTTCAGACAAAAAATAAAAAAAAGAATTTAATTTCAATGGGAATTGGCAGGTTAAGGTAGTTAAGTCAGGATAAGTCAGGTAAGTGGCATAATCAGCGTATACATAATACAGATGACAGACTAATGGAGATTAATTATAGCCTTAAGCTTATCTTGATGTGTAGTTGACAAGTAGATTTTATGGGTAGGATTTTAAGTTCCGTAATTAAGATACTGACCAATCGAAAAGTAGCAATGAAGTGACCAATGATAGCATAGTTTAGTTTTCAGCCAGAGACAGATTTTAGAAGAGACAAGTCATTCAGTTAGAACGTAGATGTGAATCTAGTAACATGTCAGTTTATACTAGGTTTAGCATAAACGAGCGAAAGCGAGTTTAAAATGTTAGCTTTGTGACTTTGAACTTATGCGAACTATATAAATATGTGAATAAAATTATATATACAAACAACCATGTTGAGTCGATTATGCCACACAGTTCTGTTTAGAATATATCATAAACAAACATTGGTTTTAAAACTTAAGTGAGATATATATATATATACTGAAACAGTCATAGTTGTTTAATACATGTACTTGCAGATCTGTATTGTTTTTAGTTAAAATACATCTTTTCGTTAAAGTATTTTCCAGTTTAATACATTAATATAGATTTTTTTTGTCTAATCTATATAAATTTACAAAATTAGCATTTATAGATGGTAACATTTTTTATTGGTTCATAGTTAAAAACATTTTTTAGCGTAAATAATATTTTTTTCGGAGAAAATTATGAGATACTGTACTCTGACACCACATTGTCGGAATAGATTTTTGATGAAGCGTTGTTATATTTTTTATTATTCAACAATCTGGCTTATTACTGGTCATACCTCAATGGTATTTTACATGTGTCTTACTGCCATTTAGGCTAATCAAGGAGCCATGTTAAATTTAGACTCAATTAGACAAGGTCAGAGAGTTTGTACATTTTTTAACATCAGGAAATTTTGGATTTGGTAAAATATACTTTAGTCAGGAATTGTGACATCCCAAAATGTGATATTTAAATTACAGTTATTTCTTAATAAATTACAATAATCACATTTATAGAAGCTAATTTTCTAATTATACAAAATAAAAGAGGAGGTACGGGTTGTCTATATGGGGAGGTTTGGAGGCCAACTTTTTTTTCATTAAAACTCTCATTGATTTGTTGTCTCTCGTTACTAACTACTTTTACATTTTATTTTGTAAAATTTTCTATACAGTCATTATAAAATGGCAGAAATGGTAGGACTTTTTAAGCTGTAAAGATTTTATATTAGATTAACTTAGATAGATCGATAGCACACTATTTGTTAAATACTCTTATTAAAATGATAATGCATTTGAGATCAATGTCAGTTTAATTTTTAACTTTAATATTGAGCTATAAATTATCATGGGATAGCTGATTTTTGGTGTACTTTTATTTTGTTTTTTTTAGACAAAACATCAAAATGAATTTAATCTTTCTTTTTTTTTAATCTCAGCTCAATGAGCTGTCTTATATTTCATTTAATATGCTAATAGAGTAATTGATTATTAATTGTTCCGTCTTGTCGCATCTGTATTTACAAATTATGCATTTATAGATGGTAACAGTTTTAGTTGGTTCATAGAAAAAAAAATGTTTTTTAGCATAATTTTTTTCGAAAAAAAAAAAGAAGCTGTGGTACACCGACAACACATTGTCAGCACAGAATTTTGAAAAGAAGCAGTTTATGTTTTAATTTTTTCCATTTTTTAGCAATCTGGCTATTTACTGGTGATAATTCAATAGTATTTTACATGTGCCCTACACTCATAGGAGCCATGTTGAATTTCAGCTCATTTAGACAAAGCCAGAGAATATGTACATTTTTCAATGTCAGAAAATGATTGATAAGGTAAAATAAACTTAAGTCAGGAATTCTGACATCGTAGAAAAAGATCTTTAAATAAGACAAAAGTCTGAGAATTTGTACATTTTTCAACATTAAGAAATTTTGGATTTGATAAAATAAACTGAAGTAAGGAATTCTGACATCCCAGAAAGGATCATTAAATTTAGATAATTTCTTAATTAATAATAAAAACCATATTTATAGAAAATAACTTTTAACTAGGACTATTCAAGGCAGAAATGTCAGTGGGTTAGGGGTCGGAACTATACCCTATTTTTTTTTACTGGTGGTGGTGGGTCAAATTGTCACTTTAATTCTGGTGGGTGTGGGTATATTTTAATCAAAATTATCTTAGCGTTGGTTTTTTATGTCAGAATTTTATCAGCAGAAAGATTATTTAAAAAACACAGTTTCATTTCGCTAACAGCATCTATAGAAAATACTTTTCACTCTATTGAAACTAAACTTTCCAAACAGAATTTTCTAAGCAAACGTTTTCACTCAGTGTTGAAGTGAAACAAACATGACAGGTTATTTTGTACAACAATTTTTATTCTGGTAGTGGAGGGTGCTAAGTCAATTAAATTCTGGTGGTAGTACCTCAAAACTAATTAAAATTCTGGTGATGGTACCTCAAAACTAACTCAAATTCTGGTGGTGGTACCCTAACAAATAATTCTAGTTCCAAACCCCAGCCCACCCGGAGTTTTTTTTTCCTGAAATAGCCCTTGTACAAGTTAAAAGAGGTGGTAAGGGTTGGCTATATGGGGAGGTTTAGAGGCCAACTTTTTTTTCATTGAAACTTTGATCGACTGGATGTGGTTAGGAAATGCTGAAAGTCACAGGCTTTGCAGTTTGGGGGTCAAGCCCTAAAGGTTAAAGAGGGGAATAAGGAATATAGTGCATGTACATAGGTGACTGCTTTCACTTTAGTGGTGGTCTAGTGGTAGAGCATCTGTCTCGCAGACAGGAGGTCAAGTGCTCGATCCCTGGCCAGGTCATACTAAAGGAAAATGGCCCGGTGTCAGTATAATGTGACTGAGTGGGATATCAGAGCATGTGGTGTCTACAGCAAAAGCCACAGGCTGTACAGCGGGGATAAGCTCTAAAGTTTCAAGAGGGGAGGTGTGTAGTGAATGTAAATCTAGGTCACTTACAACAGACTCGCTGTTAAGCTAGCTTTTATAGTGACATGGTTGAAGTGCACTGAATGTATTGAGAAGTTAAGCAAAGAAGTACGGAGTTAGTACTCGGATGGGTAACTACTGTCACTTTAAATTGTTGAAAGAAATGGACGTGATCCAACTAGGCGCGGAACCTCTCGATCTTGGAGCAAGCATATTATATACGATATACTAAGGGCGTCTTTATATTCTGCACAACATAATAATACAGACTATAGTTTTATATAAATAAAGAACTTCAGGTTGCTGAGAAAAAAATATGCACTGAGCTCACCATCTCTCTTATTTTTTAAAAAAAAAAATTCTTCAGCGGATAATCGTGTACTGAGTATTTAATACGGTCATATTCTCTAAATATTTAACAATTAAACATATTTTAACCAATTAAATTACGAAAATGAGAAAATAAAATCAAGCACCTGGTTTGTTGTCAGAAAAATTCAAGGACGCTAACTGTGTCCCATATCGCATGTTCACTGGCTAGAAAATAGTCAATCTGAGAAGGAACACGTCCAGCAATTGACTATAGACACGGCTATCGTGCATAATTGTTAACTGTTATCAAGACGGGTGCATATATATATACAACAACAACAACAACAACAACAACAACAACAACAACAACAACAATATATATGCGCTTTTGTTTGAGCTAACGAAATCTGAATTGAGGGTTAAAATGAAACTAATTCCTTATGGTGTTAAATCAGAGATATAAAGTGATTAAATTAAACTATAATATTGTGTTGCGTTATTTAAGCAATTTAATCAAGGATATCTTAATAAAATTGTATATGGCTCTGCTAAGTCATTGATTTAACCAGCTACCTGTAATAAATGTCACTAATTTAACCAGTGACTTAGCTACATGCTATATATCTCTGTTTTAATACTTGTTCATTATAATGTAGTATTCACCTGTTTGGTCATGATAACATTTCTATGCCTGAAAAAGAAAATTAGAGAAAAAACTACTAAAAATTAATAAAAAAAAACACCATGTACTATGCAACCAAGGAATTATATAGAGAAGAAAAGGCAACTGATTAAGATTTTTGAACGCTCGCGTATTCACGCAAAATTTTGCAATATATCGTTTTCAATTAAATTGCCATCAAATCAATACCATTCACATAAATTTGTGTTTTAAATTGTTGAAGTACTTGTGATTATAAGATGTGTAAACTGCAGCTAAAATAAGACAAATTACGATAAATTTTCCTTCAAACAACAATATCTTTAATTCAAGATCATTTTGCGTAATCAAACGATGTTTAAAAATCTAAAATTATATAAAACTTACAGTTTATGCACAAGAAACCAGTTGCCTATGCATTATAAATGATTAGTTTGCAACTTCTGAATCCTTCGTGAGCTATTTCATCAACATCTAGCCATGAGATGCAAGTTGTCTATCCTTCTATACAAGTCCTTGGTGCAACTTACCTTCTACAGTACCCCAGGAATAAGAGATAGCTTCTTCTATAGTTCCTTGTCAGTATCTGTGTTGACTATAGAGACAGAAAAACTGTTCCACTGCGGAACAGAGGGGAAGAAGGGAAACTTATAAGCAAAAGAAAGTGTCACTATAGCTGCAGTATTGGGATTTGATTCTCGCATGTCTGATTAACAGAGCAAAGATAATGTCCTTTTTTAACAAACCTAGCTTATCGGGTATTTATCCAACATGACTTTATGCAAATGACAACCTGGTTGCATTTTTTGTTGTTGTTGTTGTTGTTGTTGTTGTTGTTGTTGTTGTTGTGGTTGTTGTTGTTGTTGTTGTGTGGTCCAGTGGTAGACATGTCCTACTTTCGGTACCTAATCAAATATCAAGGGACATAATTCAATTAAGAGCAAATGTTTGTATCATTAAAGTTACGCTCCTTATTTGTAATCCTGTGTTGATAAACTTTAAGTGCCGGTCTATAAAACGCAGCGATGCGTGATACATTGCCAGTTAATTAACTGCGGCATAGATCCCAAGATCGAAGGACCATGGGTTCGATCCTCCATCGCGGCTATGTGTGATGTCCTTGAGCCATACACGCTCCAGCGGTTCCACGTACGAATCTGGATCAGAGTTTTGTAGGAAACTCGATTTGTTGATTTTTGGAGCTAATGGCAAACTACACCTTTAGAACCCAAGACTCTTATTGATCTTATTTGAGTTGATCTAGTATATCACAGACCCGAATCGGGTCTATTACAACGAATAAAAAAAGCAGAGAGAAGGTGAGGTGAATTTCTATGTCTGTCCGACAAATCATATCTATTGAACACTTGCTAGACAATGACGTCATTCAAACTTTCGCTGAAGCAACTGACCAATCAACGTGCTCAAACACAACGGTATGTAACGGACCCAATCGGCAGAACTGGGTCCATTCTACAGACTTGTATTTGAGAGATTACGAATATAAGGACCCCATTCAACGTTTTTTTTCTAAGATAACCCACAAATATTTTCATGAAGTTCATGAATATTGCAAAACTCTCAAGTATTTGTCAGAAGTTTTATATGATGGATTGAACATAGATTTGAAGAAGAAAAAATTGGAAAAAAGAATCAGATTGGGTAGTGGACCGTTGACTAAGGTCCGTTACTGCTGCCTGCTGTTGTTGAGGTCTTCCTGATGTATCGCACTTTCTCTTTGGAATGTTTCAGGAATGTACAAAGTCTCAGACAAAGAGTTGCACGGAAGTCGTGATTTCGTCTGGGTGGTCATTGATTAAAAGTAATTTTTTAAACAAAACTGGTCGCAGGACTGATCGTTATACTGATCCTTGGGTGAATCCGGACAGGACTTCAGCAGAATAAGGAGGAATGCAAATCATATCCAGCATTGTACTTCTATATTCCCCTAACTACAGGTGTAAGACCACCATTGATTATTGTTCTTTATTCTATAATAAATTAAAAAGAGTCTATGCTTGTCATTCATAGAGAAACCTAAATGTAAGCAGTGAAACTTACATTTTATTATTTGTCAACCTCTGCACCACCAAATATTATGGTGAGAAAAGAAAACCAATTCAAACATGACAATGCTTTAAGCATATTCAAAATATGTCAATGGTGTCATTTTGGAGGAGAGGAATGATGCTAAATGGGGAGGGAAAGTAGGACAATGGGGAGGGAAAGTGGGACACTGGTGGAAGGAAAGTCGGACAATGGGGAGGGAAAGTAGGACAATGGGGAGGGAAAGTAGGACAATTGGGAGGGAAAGTGGGACACTGGTAATCGGAAAGTAGGACAACGGGGAGGGAAAGTAGGACAATGGGGAGGGAAAGTCGGACAATGGGGAGGGAAAGTAGGACAATGGGGAGGGAAAGTGGGACGCCAGTGGAAGGAAAGTGGGACAATAGGGAGGGAAAGTAGGACAAAGGGGAGGAAAAGTAGGACAATTGGGAGGGAAAGTGGGACAATGGGGAGGGAAAGTGGGACAAAGGGGAGGGAAAGTGGGACAATGGGGAGGGAAAGTAGGACAATGGGGAGGGAAAGTTGGACAATGGGGAGGGAAAGTGGGACACTGGTGGAAAGAAAGTGGGACAATAGGGAGGGAAAGTAGGACAAAGGGGAGGAAAAGTAGGACAATGGGGAGGGAAAGTGGGACAATGGGGAGGGAAAGTGGGACAATGGGGAGGGAAAGTAGGACAATGGGGAGGGAAAGTGGGACAATGGGGAGGGAAAGTGGGACAATGGGGAGGGAAAGTGGGACAATGGGGAGGGAAAGTAGGACAAAGGGGAGGGAAAGTAGGACAATGGGGAGGGAAAGTGGGACAAGGAGAGGGAAAGTAGGACAATGGGGAGGAAAAGTGGTACAATGGGGGAGGGAAATGGGAATGGGTATCCGCTTGTCCACCCCTCTTGAAATGTAAAAAAATACATATTTCATTTTTTTCTTCAAATCACGACACGATATTTTCTTATGGTAATTAAAACACAATTGAGAAATATATTTTTAAAGGGACTATTTCCTTTTTAACCAGGTCACTTAGCGAGTCCAGCCCTAAAACTAAACACGTATAGTTAAATTGGTTGAAAATCCGATGTTGTCCCTCCCACCCCACATGTGTGTACGTGCATGCATGCATGCATGCGTGCGTGCGTGTGTGCGTGCGTGCGTGCGTGCGTCCGTGTGTGTGCTCTCTAAAAATAATCATGGTTTTCAAACCACCCATCCCCACCTTCTCACACCACATAAACACACACACATGCAAGTACGTGCGAGCGCACACACATACATGCACAAACACACACACACACACACACACAAACACACACACACACACACACACACACACACACACACACACACACACGAGCGCATGTACGAGCGCGCACTGATTTCAGCTTTGTTAACATATCTACACCCAACAAGAAATAAAATCTTTAATCCGCTAATGCTAAAGTGACTACATTTATCTAAACCGTGAACATTGAACATGGACTGTGGAAAAAAGTATATATACATGTTACATTGTATTAGTTACAAATCGTTTAACCCGTACTTATCAAACGGATGTGCTTGAAAAGACGGATCATTGTTTGAATTTAATGACAGGTCACGCTGGAGCAGAAATATTGAGAAAAGGGCTGTATCGAAATTTTCCATTCGCAGAATAGCTCCTAATTTATTTTTATTGGCCTTTAGAACTTGCTTTTGAGAAGGTATTACAACTTAAGAAAAAAGAGAAGTGTACATTTAAATCCAGATTCAAATAAGACTTCAACATTGTCATCCGCAGTAATTTGATCTTCTTCATCTAATTTGGAAATTTTATCACATACAGTTTTCGGACCGAGCTGAGATAAAACCCTGAACCTACAGCGGTGAGAGGAACGTTTTAGACCATTCGGACATGGAGGAACCAGGAAAAGATTTACCATGAACTGTAAGTTTCACAGCATTACTGAGAAATCGGAAAGTATAAATTGCTTATTTCTATATCATATATTAATTGTGGATAGTATAAATTGCTTATTTCTATATGTTATATTAATTGCGGATAGTATAAATTGCTTATTTCTATATGTTAAATTAATTGCGGATAGTATCAATTGCTTATTTCTATATCGTATATTATTTGTGAATAGTATACATTGCTTATTTCTATATCATATATTGATTGCGGATAGTATAAATTGCTTATTTCTATATCATATATTGATTGCGGATAGTATAAACTGCTTATTTCTATATCATATATTGATTGCGGATAGTATAAATTGCATATTTCTATATCAAATATTGATTGTGGATAGTATAAATTGCATATTTCTATATCAAATATTGATTGTGGATAGTATAAATTGCTTATTTCTATATCATATATTGACTGTGGATAGTATAAATTGCTTATTTCTATATTATAATTGACTGTGGATAGTATAAATTGCTTATTTCTATATCACATATTGATTGCGGATAGTATAAATTGCTTATTTCTATATCAAATATTGATTGCAGATAGTATAAATGGCTTATTCCTATATCATATATTGATTGCGAATAGTATAACTGGCTTAATTCTATATCATATATTGACTGTGGATAGTATAAATTGCTTATTTCTATGAGGTATATTGATTGTGGATAGTATAAATTGCTTATTTCTGTATCGTATATTAATTGTGGATAGTATAAATTGCTTATTTCTGTAACGTATATTGATTGTGGATAGTATAAATTGCTTATTTCTATATCGTATATTGATTGTGGATAGTATAAATTGCTTATTTCTGTATCGTATATTGATTGTGGATAGTATAAATTGCTTATTTCTGTAACGTATATTGATTGTGGATAGTATAAATTGCTTATTTCAATATCATATATTAATTGGGGATAGTATAAATTGCTTATTTTTATATCGTATATTGATTGTGGATAGTATAAATTGCTTATTTCTATATCGTACATTAATTGCGGATAGTAAAAATTGCTTATTTCTATATCGTATATTAATTGCGGATAGTATAAATTGCTTATTTCTATATCGTATATTAATTGCGGATAGTATAAATTGCTTATTTCTATATCGTATATTAATTGCGGATATTATAAATTGCTTATTTCTGTATCGTATATTAATTGCGGATAGTATAAATTGCTTATTTCTGTATCGTATATTAATTGCAGAATGTATAAATTGCTTATTTCTATATCGTATATTAATTGCGGATAGTATAAATTTCTTATTTCTATATCGTATATTAATTGCGGATAGTATAAATTGCTTATTTCTATATCGTATATTAATTGCGGATAGAATAAATTGCTTATTTCTATATCGTATATTAATTGCGGATAGTATAAATTGCTATATCATATATTAATTGCGGATAGTATAAATTGCTTATTTCTATATCGTATATTAATTGCGGATAGTATAAATTGCTTATTTCTATATCGTATATTAATTGCGAAAAGTATAAATTACTTACTTCTATATCGTATATTAATTGCGGATAGTATAAATTACTTATTTCTATATCGTATATTAATTGCGGATAGTATAAATTGCTTATTTCTATATCGTATATTAATTGCGGACAGTATAAATTGCTTATTTCTATATCGTATATTAATTGCGGATAGTATAAATTGCTTATTTCTATATCGTATATTAATTGCAAATAGTATAAATTGCTTATTTCTATATCGTATATTAATTGCGGATAGTATAAATTGCTTATTTCTATATCATATATTAATTGCTTAACCTATAATATAAACATTAACAAGATGTTAGTATTTGTTTGGATCTGATAACAAAGAACAAAATTCGAAAAAAAAAATTAAATAGCGAGCTCAATTACGATAAAATAATAGCTTTACCATATTTAAATAAATATATAACCTAAGTAGGTATGTGCCACCTGACATGTTTGTTTTCAAATACAAATTTACATTTGTATTTATTTGTTATTATGTTTATTAAACTCTTATGCTAAAACTATTGCCATTCAATGATAAATGAGTAGCCATGTAAGATCCACTATTTATTGAATAACCCTCATATCTAACTTAAGTGGATGTTCGTATGACCAATGTTCACTTAACAAAAATCACATCAGGATACACACCGAGTTACTGGCAGCGTTTCAAACTCACAATGCTGGGCCAAATTGCTCTTTGTTTTTTAGTATGTGTGATGTGTGTGCCGTGTTGTTTCGAAATGATTCTACCCGAGCCAAAGTGTTCATCACGGTTTGATTTTGAACAAAAACTTTTGGAAAAAGCAGTTCATTTAGATCATCAAATGCGTGTTCTCCAAGAGCTGGTAACAAAACAACTGACCGAATTACAAAACGAGAAAGTGTCCATTACCTCGGATTTAGCCCAAATGTCAACGCAGTTCAGCGAACTTTCGAAAAAAATGAGATCTGAGCAACAAATGAAAAATGAAGAATTGACTACGCTTGCAGCTACGTTAACAACTGAAGTAAATGAAAAGATAAAAGCTATTGAAACCGACCTCAAAGCAGAGAACACAAAAAGGACAGAAGCAATAGATGATATTATGGAACTTCAAGCGTCTCAAATATCCAGAATGTCAAGTGATTTTCTTACTCTGATCAACGGAACACAGAGCAAAATACAAGGTATTTTTATTAATGTATATATTTGCATGTTTATTGGTAATATTTTTTTCCTGTTCAGTGTGTACACTGTTGACACAGTGAAAGTAGACCTCCGAAATCATGAATTGCCAATAATCATTTTTTTTTTAATTCACAATTCAAACTTGGCAATGCTTTTAAAATGTTCAAAATGCACATATACTGCCATTCAAATAAAATTATGTGCATTGAAATAAAGAAAATGCATTTTTAAAGAAGAAGAAACACGGATTATTTATAAACACCATTATACTTTTACCCCACGGAAGAATTTCCTGTTTCCATTGGTAGTAAATTGCCTTAAGCAAAATTAACAGAAGCTTACAATGCTAAACATTTAATGCATATACTGTTTTGTCTTACATTAAACGAAATTAGTGAGATTTTAATGTATCTAATGTATTTTTCTTGCATACTGTAAATTATTAAATATTCTGATGTATTTCTTAAAAATTCTTACATTCATTCGCTGAATATTTTATGCATTTGATTTTTTTTGCTTCCATACTGTAAATTACTGAGTATTTAATACATCTGATGTATGTTCTTGCATACAGTAAAATTACTGAATATTTAATACATCTAATGTATTTTCTTGCATAGAGTAAAGTTACTGAATATTTAATACATCTAATGTATTTTCTTGCATACAGTAAAGTTACTGAGTATTTAATACATCTGATGTATGTTCTTGCATTCAGTAAAATTACTGAATATTTCATGCATCTAATGTATTTTCTTGCATAGAGTAAAATTACTGAATATTTAATACATCTGATGTATGTACTTGCATAGAGTAAAATTACTGAATATTTAATACATCTAATATATTTTCTTGCATAGTGTAAAGTTACTGAGTATTTAATACATCTGATGTATGTTCTTGCATAGAGTAAAATAACAGAGTATTTTATACATCTAATATATTTTCTTGCATAGAGTAAAGTAACTGAGTATTTAATACATCTAATATATTTTCTTGCATAGTGTAAAGTTACTGAGTATTTAATACATCTGATGTATTTTCTTGCATATAGTAAAGTTACTGAGTATTTAATACATCTGTGTATGTTCTTGCATACAGTAAAATTACTAAATACTTAATACATTTAAATTGTATTTTCTTGCATAAAGTTAAGGTACTGAGTATTTTATACATCTGATGTATGTTCTTGCATACAGTAAAGTAACTGAGTATTTAATACATCTAATATATTTTCTTGCATAGAGTAAAGTAACTGAGTATTTAATACATCTGTGTATGTTCTTGCATACAGTAAAATTACTGAATATTTAATACATCTAAATTGTATTTTCTTGCATAGAGTAAAATTACTGAATATTTAGTACATCTAATGTATTTTCTTGCATAGAGTAAAATTACTGAATATTTAATACATTAATACATCTAATATATTTTCTTGCATAGAGTAAAGTTACAGAGTATTTAATACATCTGATGTATGTTCTTGCATACAGTAAAATTACTGAATATTTAATGCATCTGATGTATTTTCTTGCATAGAGTAAAGTTACAGAGTATTTAATATATCTGATGTATGTTCTTGCATACAGTAAAATAACTGAATATTTAATACATCTAATGTATTTTCTTGCATAGAGTAAAGTTACAGAGTATTTAATACATCTGATGTATGTTCTTGCATACAGTAAAATTACTGAATATTTAATACATCTAATGTATTTTCTTGCATAGAGTAAAGTTACTGAGTATTTAATACATCTGATGTATGTTCTTGCATACAGTTAAATTACTGAATATTTAATGCATCTGATATATTTTCTTGCATAGAGTGTAGTTACTGAGTATTTAATACATATGATGTATTTTCTTGCATACAGTAAAATTCCTGAATATTTAATGCATCTGATATATTTTCTTGCATAGAGTAAAGTTACTGAATATTTGATACATCTAATGTATGTTCTTTCATACAGTAAAATTACTGAGTATTAAATACATCTAATGTATTTTCTTGCATAGAGTAAAGAAACTGAGTATTTAATACATCTGACGTATTTTTTCTTGCATAGAGTAAAGTTACTGAGTATTTAATACATCTGTGTATTTTCTTGCATCAAGTAAAGTAACTGAGTATTTAATACATCTGATGTATGTTCTTGCATAGAGTAAAGTTACTGAGTATTTAATACATTTAATGTATTTTCTTGCATAGAGTAAAGTAACTGAGTATTTAATACATCTGTGTATGTTCTTGCATAGAGTTAAGTTACTGAGTATTTAATACATCTGTGTATGTTCTTGCATACAGTAAAGTAACTGAGTATTTAATACATCTGATGTATGTTCTTGCATAGAGTAAAGTAACTGATTATTTAATACGTGTAATGTATTTTCTTGCATAGAGTAAAGTAACTGACTATTCAATACATTTAATGTATTTTCTTGCATAGAGTAAAGTAACTGAGTATTTAATACATCTGTGTATGTTCTTGCATAGAGTAAAGTAACTGAGTATTTAATACATCTGATGTATGTTCTTGCAGAGAGTAAAGTTACTGAGTATTTAATACATTTAATGTATGTTCTTGCATAGAGTAAAGTAACTGAGTATTTAATACATCTGTGTATGTTCTTGCATAAATTAAAATTACTCAATATTTGATACATCTAATGTATTTTTCTTGCATAGAGTAAAGTTACTGAGTATTTAATACATCTAATGTATTTTCTTGCATAGAGTAAAGTAACCGAGTATTTAATACATCTGATGTATGTTCATGCATACAGTAAAGTAACTGAGTATTTAATACGTCTAATGTATTTTCTTGCATAGAGTAAAGTTACTGAGTATTTAATAATCTGATGTATTTCTTGCATAGATTAAAGTAACTGAGTATTTAATACATCTGTGTATGTTCTTGCATAGAGTAAAGTAACTGAGTATTTAATACATCTGATGTATGTTCTTGCATAGAGTAAAGTAACTGATTATTTAATACGTGTAATGTATTTTCTTGCATAGAGTAAAATTACTGAATATTTAATACATTAATACATCAAATATATTTTCTTGCATAGAGTAAAGTTACAGTGTATTTAATACATCTGATGTATGTTCTTGCATACAGTAAAATTACTGAATATTTAATGCATCTGATGTATTTTCTTGCATAGAGTAAAGTTACAGAGTATTTAATACATCTGATGTATGTTCTTGCATACAGTAAAATTACTGAATATTTAATACATCTAATGTATTTTCTTGCATAGAGTAAAGTTACAGAGTATTTAATACATCTGATGTATGTTCTTGCATACAATAAAATTACTGAATATTTAATACATCTGATATATTTTCTTGCATAGAGTGTAGTTACTGAGTATTTAATACATATGATGTATTTTCTTGCATACAGTAAAATTCCTGAATATTTAATGCATCTGATATATTTTCTTGCATAGAGTAAAGTTACTGAATATTTGATACATGTAAGGTATGTTCTTGCATACAGTAAAATTACTGAGTATTAAATACATCTAATGTATTTTCTTGCATAGAGTAAAGTAACTGAGTATTTAATACATCTGACGTATTTTTTCTTGCAAAGAGTAAAGTTACTGAGTATTTAATACATCTGTGTATTTTCTTGCATCAAGTAAAGTAACTGAGTATTTAATACATCTGATGTATGTTCTTGCATAGAGTAAAGTTACTGAGTATTTAATACATTTATTGTATTTTCTTGCATAGAGTAAAGTAACTGAGTATTTAATACATCTGTGTATGTTCTTGCATAGAGTTAAGTTAATGAGTATTTAATACATCTGTGTATGTTCTTGCATACAGTAAAGTAACTGAGTATTTAATACATCTGATGTATGTTCTTGCATAGAATAAAGTTTCTGAGTATTTAATACATCTGTGTATGTTCTTGCATAGAGTAAAGTAACTGAGTATTTAATACATCTGATGTATGTTCTTGCATAGAGTAAAGTAGTTGACTATTCAATACATTTAATGTATTTTCTTGCATAGAGTAAAGTAACTGAGTATTTAATACATCTGTGTATGTTCTTGCATAGAGTAAAGTAACTGAGTATTTATTACATCTGTGTATGTTCTTGCATAGAGTAAAGTAACTGAGTATTTAATACATCTGATGTATGTTCTTGCAGAGAGTAAAGTTACTGAGTATTTAATACATTTAATGTATGTTCTTGCATAGAGTAAAATTACTGAGTATTTAATACATCTGTGTATGTTCTTGCATATAGTAAAATTACTGAATATTTGATACATCTAATGTATTTTTCTTGCATAGAGTAAAGTTACTGAGTATTTAATACATCTAATGTATTTTCTTGCATAGAGTAAAGTAACTGAGTATTTAATACATCTGATGTATGTTCATGCATACAGTAAAGTAACTGAGTATTTAATACATCTGATGTATGTTCTTGCATAGAGTAAAGTTACTGATTATTTAATACGTCTAATGTATTTTCTTGCATAGAGTAAAGTTACTGAGTATTTAATACATCTGATGTATTTCTTGCATAGAGTAAAGTAACTGAGTATTTAATACATCTGTGTATGTTCTTGCATAGAGTAAAGTAACTGAGTATTTAATACATCTGATGTATGTTCTTGCATAGAGTAAAGTAACTGATTATTTAATACGTCTAATGTATTTTCTTGCATAGAGTAAAGTTACTGAGTATTTAATACATCTGATGTATTTTGTTGCATAGAGTAAAGTAACTGAGTATCTAATACATCCAATGTATGTTCGTGCATAGAGTAAAGTAACTGATTATTTAATACGTCTAATGTATTTTCTTGTATTGAGTAAAGTTACTGAGTATTTAATACATATGATGTATGTTCTTGCATAGAGTAAAGTAACTGAGTATCTAATACATCTAATGTATTTTCTTGCATAGAGTAAAGTAACTGAGTATCTAATACATCTAATGTATTTTCTTGCATAGAGTAAAGTTACTGAGTATTTAATACATCTAATGTATGTTCTTGCATACAGTAAAATTACTGAATATTTTATACATCTTATGTTTTTTTTTGCATAAAGTAAATTGCTGAATATTTAATGAATTTCGTTGTTTTTGCTTGCATACAGTAAATTACTGAATATTTAATTAATCTAATATATTTTCTTGCATATATTAAAATGCTGAACATTTTATGCACCTTATGTGCTGTGCTCTTAATGGCGAAAAAACTATTACTGCTAAAATGGCAGACTTGAGTTGGTGTGATATATTCCCGGTTTCATCTTTCGATATTTAACATGATTTAACCCATTCGGACCACCTCGCCGATTATCCTAATTGAGTCTAATACCCGAAGGATGACGGAATCGGTCGAGTATGTACGATTGGAAACTAACCCTAACCATCTCAGCTCCAGTATTGAAGAGTTACGCTCGCAAAAAAAAAAGACGAAAAACGAATGCCAAACTAACTTCTATAACTGCTTATAGTAACATCGTTTCGTTGTTTTGTAACATAAAGACTTTTTTTTACAGGAAAACAAGTGGCGTTTTCTGTTTCTACTCCATCGGGAAATCTTGTCGACGGCGTTCCGATATTCAAAGTTACAATAACGAACCTTGGAGGCGGATACGACTTACATACTGGGAAGTTCACGTGTCAAGAGGCAGGGTTATATTTATTCTCGTTGACAATCACCAGTGCTTCAAAAAGCGTATATTGCAACATCAGAATTAATGGCAACGGAAAAGCTTATGGCTGGTCATACAGTCGTACATACGCATCAGGTTCCATGACAGTAGTTTTGTTGGTGAACGTGGGCGATGTAGTGGATTTAGGAGGATGTGGTGACTGGAGTTCTGTCACCAGGGACATTTCAGTGGTGTTTTCTGGTGTGCTCATACAGGAATCAAAGTAACTAGAAACTGCTGGTATATAGGTCTCACTACACAGTTGAATTTTTGTTATTTGTTCTATATAAAATATGGTCTAGGACTTCCATGGTAAAAAAAGAATTCTACATAGAATTTTTTTAATGTATTTTTTTTTCAAAGCAGGAATGTATACCCATATAAAAATGCACAGTAACTGGTAGGTTGACCAGCTTGTTGTTTTAAAAGAGGGTGCAGTGACACCCTGAGATTTTTTGAAAAAAAAGAAGTCCTCAAATGCTCATAAATACATGCATATGTTGAAATCCTATTAATGTCACTTTTTAACACCAGTGATGTCTTATTGCAGTATATGCTATGCCAACTTTTGCTCTACTCATCTGCAGCAAGAAATCACAACCACTATGAACCATTTTTGAAAATATTTCAAAACCAAATTACGTAGGCCTTACGTAGAATCATGTTACCGTGGGGAAAAAGGGCGTAACTATGTAATGAGACGTATAGTATGACAATGACAATTATAGGCAGTTGTACCACTGCGCACATGCACTGGCAGAGAATATTGAAATAATCACAATATGATTAAACTTTTGTTTTAAAACTCTATAACACAGATTGGTGGAACATCGCATATAGCTCGAACCACTTATCTGGTACCGGGCCGAATTCCTGTTTTGAAGTATATATATGTACATGTATGGTATGATATTAAACACTATTTGGCTCGAACAACCCTTAATTCGAACTATTTTGTCCTGTCCCGTCGGGTTCGAGCCATCGAAGTACTACTGTATATGAGATACTAATAATTGTCAAGACATTTAGCCTACATAGTCACTATAACCTCAGAATGTTATATTATGGTAGTTAAGAATTGTATTGCTTTAAACATATATTACTGCTTTTCTGTATACATGTAGCAGCAAAAGGGTTGGGCCACAAGTTATCCAACATTAAAATCGGCCCTTCCCATCAACAAATTATTTACAAAAAAAACAATCAAGATGGCAATAAAACATATTCATAAAGCAAGAAGAACAAATGATGTATAACATTCATAAATTGATTTAATACTTTAAGAAAGGGTAAAGGTGGAGTTAATGAGGGTCTGTTAGGGTTTGTTTCATATGCTATATGGGCCCATTTATTTTTTTGCATATGCCATATAGGCGATACATTGTTTAGCATATGCCATATCAGGTTATTGATTTTTTCCATATGCTATTCGAAAATTGAATTAAAATTCTAATACTTTTTTCTATTTTGAGTCTTTTGGTCTATTTTGATATATTTTCAAGCCTTTATAAGATCCTTACAATATCTTAGAATCACCATGGTGACCTTTAATGAAGTTTGACCATTTTCCTACTCAAAATTAGAGATATACACACGATTAGAGATTCGCAATCTTAAACTTCATTTATTTTCCATATAGAAAAAAGTAATTTTTTTTTCATATGCCATATGAGGTCATTTATATTTTGCATATGCCATATGGGTACCCCCGTAACAGACCCTCGTTAATGTGGAGTTAAGGTGGAAATTGTATGCAGATTCATTAACATCAAACTGGAGATGATGACAAGCAGGAGCTGATGACAAGCAGCTGGAGATGATAACAAGCAGAAGCTGATGACAAACAGCTGGAGATGATGACAGCCAGCTGGAGATGATATGTCAGACAAGATATAGCCTTAGGCTTATCACCATGTACAGATGGCAGGTCGTGTTAGGAATAAAATATTGGCGTGTTTAATATGGACTTAGTAATTAAGAAATTGACCAATAGCTAGGTAGAATTGAGTTGACCAATCAGGGAAAAGGGCTCGAGGCCTTTTTTGGGAGTGAAAGAAACAGAATGGAATAGTCAGTTGGGACAGGTCTTGCTTAGGGTAACAGACAGTCTTTATATAGTGAATTAAGATGTAAGCTGTGGCTTATATAGAGTAAGAAACAATTATTGAAAATATAAAAACATGTGGATAAAATGACTTTAAATGAAACCACCCTGTTTGAGTTATGCCACAATATGAGCCCACAGCCGACTCTCCAGATCCCTGGACTTCTTACGTAGCATGTATCTTTAAACTAATCTCAGAGTTACAGAACGTGTCGTATAACCCTAAAGCATCCTGGCGTGCATTTCACAAAAAAGAATTCGACAAAATCGTCGTAAACGTAAACCAACAATTATTTATAATAGTTTTAATTTTCATCCAAATGAAGCCAAATTGGCTCAAATGATGCAGAAAGTTAAATATTTTCTGAAAAAAAAAACAATCATTTTAAATGTCGATCAAAATTTGAACACATAACGGAGAAATTGTCAAATTGACGTACGTCGATTTTTATCGTATATTATTTTGTGAAACGCAGCTCTGACCTTTACCTGTCTAATCAGGTAGTTAGCCAGACGTATTACTGTGTGATTGGTTGGTTGGTTATATGGTGTTTAGCGTCGCTTTCAACAATTTTTCAGTCATATCACGACGGTGTCTACTTGAGTCAGTATTCTGAGCGCTGTCACACTGGAGTAACATACCGCAGACACATGGTATAATACCCCACCCAGTCATATTATACTGACACCGGGCCGACCAGACTTAGCAGTTTCATGTTAATGCTGAGCGTCAAGCGAGGAAGCTTTTAGTACAATTTTTAAAGTCTTTGGTATGACCCGGCCGGGGATCGAACCTACGACCTTCCCCATGCGAAGCAGACGCTCTACCACTAGACCACGCTGCGGTCTTAACTGTGTGATTGACAGGACTAGCTGATAACATTTTGTAATTACAGTTTTAAAATACAAATGAGCAGTATAGAATACAGATGAAACATTATAAATCAAGAATTATTAAATACAAAAGAGAAATATAGAATACAAAATTAATGAAATAATTTACAACGTAAATTAAAAAATAAATACAGATTAGCAGATATACAATACAAGTGTAACAATATATATAAATACTGAATACAAATATAAAATTATTGAATATTGCAACGTTTGACATGCCAAATGTTTAATATACATGTATATAAAACTTTTTCGTCAAGCTTTTTATTGTTGTTGTTGTTGTTTTGTTTTTTTAATTGTGTTTAACGCCATTTCAACACATTTCAGGCCATATTATTATGGCATATCGAGTTTTATTGGTGGAGGAAACCACAGAATGAATATGAGTAGAACCACAGCCTTTCCGCAAGAAACTGGCAAACTTACGTTTTTGGATCGTAAGAGACTCCAACCTACGACCTTAGCTTAGAATGCAACATTATAATAAAAGATGCAGTGGCAACTGTGAACTCTTAAAAAATGGTTCACTGATTGAATCATGTAGAGCACTATATAAAACCTGCCCCAGAGCCATCTTGCGGCTTTTATATGACAGCTGGGTCTTTAACTAACAACATAAATGAGTAATATATATAGTCTGTCCCAGAACATGATAATTCCCGAATCAGGTCTATTAACCACCAATGTAAAAAGCAGGGAATTCTATGCCTGTCCCACAATTCATAGCAATTGAACGTTTACTAAATTATGACGTCATTTAAACTTTCCCTGAAACAACTGACCAATCACCGTGCTCGTAATTATTGCTGTTGAACGGACCCAATCGGGAGAGCTGGGTTCGTTCTACAGACTAGTTATATATAGGTTTTATAGAAAACAATTGTTCCACAGCGCCATATACGTATTGTGTTTACTGTTATCTTGTGTTGACGGTGATTTCTATAATTGAAGCATTTGTTGATCCATTTTCAGCTCTATAGAAGTGTACAATGGAATAAGCCAATCAGAAGCAGATAGGAATATTTACGTTTTAACGGCTAATTTTATATAGTTTTATTTAGTTTTATTTCTCTTTCGGAAATAAACCACTGCTTTTGACAGCAATGTTCACTAAAGTATTCAGCATATCTGAGAAGCATAGTCTCTCCCGATTGGGTATGTTAAATAGCGATGTTGGGAAAACCGTATTTGAGCACGGTAATTGGTCAGTTTCTTCAACTGAAAGTTTGAATGACATCACAGCTTAGTAAGCTTTCAATTGCTATGAATTGTGGGACAGGCATATAATTCTAAGCTTAACATTGGGGGTTAATAGACCTGATTCGAGAATATGAATAATCGACACTTTGTAAAAAGCTGAAATTGTTTTATAAACTAGCGCCGGTCCGATTAGCTGGATTGATCTAGATAACATTGATAAGATGTAGGAAAGCTAAAAATATAAAGTCGAAAGATAAACGAGTTCTGTTATAGGAATAAATTAATATAAACTAACTTTCACTTGGTGACTCGATTTCAGGAAACTTACTTCTACGTGCGTTTTATAGTGTGTCCAAAGGAAGTATGATTTGAATGTGCAATTTTATCTTGACCAGTTGTTCTAGTAACAACATTTTCAGGTAAAACATGTCTCTCACCTATTCCAGTCCCATTTACCGGTAAAAGCACATTCCTGTGACCTTGACCACTTACTTCATTTATAACCGCAAAATTACATTTCAATCTGCATGCATTGAATGGCGAATCTGCCATATCGACAGTATCGAGCTGAAAAAAGGCAAGCAACGCAATGAACGACATTGTTGCAAACATTAAAAGGCGCAAATATTTTACACCCTTGGTGGTAATTGCCTAAAACCATCTTTGCTTTCTTTTCCACGCGTCTTCCTGCTAGCGAGTATTGAAGAACCCGCATGCAAATAATGTAAATATCACGTGACAAGATTAGCACATTTGATTGGCTGATTGAAATATCGCGGTGTGATATGGATACCGTATGCATAAATATAAACATCACGTGAGGTGGTCAGCATCTTTGATTGGTTGCTTGAAATTTCGTGCAAAATTGGTTTGGACTTGCTACTATAATGACTTTTCAGACATTAGAAGAAAAACTATAAAATACTTTGCGTAGTTCATTTTGTTTTATGTACAGCTATAATATGTAGTAAGAATTAACGTATTATGTTCTAACCTGTAATAATGGCGAATAAATAAGTTTTTAAAGTCGTAGTTTTAATTTTTGATCTCTTGATAATTCAATTTTCAATCGCTTGATTTGTCTAAGGGACTAGTCATTACAAAAAAGTATTCTACCTTCAAAATTAGCAATTAAAACAAAGAAGTCCTACATACAACTGAAAATACAAAATATACAGTTAAAGTACTTGGACATTTTTCCACCAAATTTATATTTACTACATTTTGTATATCTTAGTTAAAGAATTCGTACACATGCCTCCAGAATACGGTTACGCAACCCCATGCTCAAATTCTAGAATCATTCCTACTGGACCCGGTTCATGGCGGCGCCCAATAAAATAGCTCTAATAACAACACATCCAAGACTTCATGCGTTGGGACACAGGTCATTGCGTAAGCACCAACTAGTGGTAACACATTGGCCGAATACATCGTCTTAGTCGCAGTATGAGACACAAATGCTAGTCTGTATAACGGACCAGCTCTCCCGATATCAAGTCGGTTACACAGCTATGAATTTTAGCATTTTGATTGGTCGCTTGCTTTAGAATGAATGAACGGGTTTAACGACGTACCAACACTAGTCTATCCCAGAACATGATATCTCCCGAATCAGGTATATTAACCACCAACAAGAAAGCAGGGAAGTTTATGCCTGTCCCACAATGCATAGCAATTGAACTCTTAATAAACTGTGACGTCATCCAAACTTTCGGTTGAAGCAACTGACCAATCAATATGCTCAAATGGGGCTTTCCCAACATTGCTATTTAACGGACCGAATCGGGAGAGCTGGGTCCATACTACAGACTATACCAACACATTATAAGCTAATCGAAAGTTGAATGACGTCATATTTCAGTAAGCGTTCAATAGCTATGAATTATGGGACAGGCGTGGAATTCTCGGCTTTTTTACTAGGAGTAAAAAGGCCTGATTTGGGAGATATCAGGGATAAACTGCGCAGATGCCAAACGGTAGTAAACGCAAGCGATGGCTACACACGGTACCAATTTATGAACTTTCCTTTTCACCTTTCAACATTTAAGGCAGTGAAATCTTACATTTTATTGTTTCTGTAATAGGTCATTCGTTAAAAAGATATGTGAATTTGTTTTGCGTTCAATTTTGACAAAAATAAGTGTAAATCAGTATTAAAATATAATTACTATTTTATTGACCACAAGTATATTAAGTTTTAATAATTTTTTTCATAATTAATTTTGTTAGGTATATTGTATTTGGTTTGAACATATTTATTCAATTCAATTATATATACATAGAAATCAATATAAATACAAATATGGATTAGAACGGAAGATATAATCTTATAAAGTTCTTGTCCATGACATGTGTAAAATGTGTACAATATTTGGCAGATTATTGACAATATTAGAGTTTTTATTGTTATTTTAACTGCGCTAAAATAGGTATCAACTTAATCTAAAAAAAAACACGGCTGGATAAATATACTTTTTTTTAATTAAAGCTATAAGATATACTATCTTTTAGAAACAAAGAAGAAATATAATGAAAAAATCAATAAACAAAGATTAATTATATATTTTCATAGTATCATTAAAGAGAGTGTACATAACTGACTGACTAGTGTCAGCAGTGTTACGCGTTGCCTTTGATAGAGTTGACACTTGAGGAAGTAATGAGCTGTACTTTCTTTTTCACCGCATATACACAGAAGAGAATTTTCAATATATTTTAAAAACAGATGTTGCTTTAGTAAGCTACAGTTTGTACGACGACGAGCATGTAAAATTTGACATTTCCTTGTACCTGTGTAGAAAAACTTTGGTATTTTTATTATATTACATTCTAAATGGTGCTTAAATATTATTAAATAAGGAGCTTGTCTAGTTTCAAGTGGAAGATTATTCCAGTCCCGGATAACAGACGGAATGAACGAATTGGAGTAAAGAATGGTTCTTGAAACTGGGAATTGAAAATCGTTGCTATTTCCGAGATTGTATGTAGAGTTATCACTTGTACGTGACGAAACCATTGAACAAAGATATGATGGGGGCAATTCCGTTGACCATTTTATAGAAATGAATGAGTTTATTTTTATTTTACGGGTTTTGAGACTTTCCCATTCTACTTCGGAATTAAGGTTTTGAATAGAAATTAATTATGTAGTTCCAGTTATATTACGAGCTGCTTCGTTTTGTAATTTATCAAGTTCATTTATTTTCGTCCTTAGTACAATTATCTCAAATGACGTCTGCATATTGTAATAAGGGTCGTATAAATGATATGTATATAGTTTCGAGAGACTTTCTATCTAACTGGTGCTTAAGTTTTCTCATAGTATTTATTCTTTTCCATGTTTTTCCGTAATGTATTCGATATGAGAGTGTCAGTCGCAGTGATTTGTTAAATATAATCCTAAATGTTTGTGTGATGGTACTTCAACAATATGTTGGTTGTACATAACAAGTGCCGGATGGGGGAGCTGAATGCGTTTGCGTGATATATGCATGTATTCAGTTTTAGAGGGATTAAAAGAAACAAGCCATTTAAATATTGTTTTAATATCTGAATTCAAAGTTTGAGCAGCATTAATTATATCATTATTGTGGTTAATTGTGAAATTAAGACTCGTATCGTCGGCAAAAAGACGTATGTTAGAACCAATACCGGACACTATACCATTAATATAAACTAAGAAAAAAAAGAGGGCCTGTGATAATAACACATTGGTGTCTATCTATAAGATAATCTGTTAAAGGGATTATATTGGCATATGACCGTCAATTTCCTGTCCTAAATACACACACCCAGCATGAAGGTACACTTATAACTTAGAGATATACCCGTCTGAAGCCACGTTTTTGTTTTTGTTTACATTTGCCATTTTCAACGAACCACTTTCTGGTTTCCGATCAATCATCGGATAACATCGTGAAGACTCGTTCCCGATCTCGTTTTCGAGGCTTTGTTCGGGAAGTTTACGGAGTTCAATGTAAACATTGCGCAATACTTTATTGCGGGACGTATTAAAGTTTTGGCCAATATTCAAATACTGTTAATTTGATAACTTTCAAGTAAATAAAGGTTATACGTCAATACATTAGCATTATTTTGTGCACACTGCATACAGGAAAAGTCTGGACAAGAGATACCAGCTGCTTTCAATTTAACCAACAACCCGTTATGTCAATCTCTATCAAAGGCTTTGCTTATGTCAAAGAATATAACCCTAACCTCTTTACCCTCATCAATTGATTTGCAGAAAGTAATGTAAAGGTGAGTAAGATGATTAATTGTCGAGTCACCAGAGATAAATTCAGATTGAAATAAGCTAAGACAATCTGTGTCTCTAAAGATATTATAAATGAGCCTTCCAAATACTTTATTTAATACACTTAGAAGCGAAATTGGTCTGTAAGTGTTAGCCAGAGAAGGATCACCTTTTTTGAAAATAGCACATACGAGGGCTTCCTTCCAAACAATTGGATAAGAACCTTTCGCTAGGCAAGTATTAAACAAATTGCATAATGGGACAGGTAATTCGTTAGAAAGTTCACGGAGTACATAATTATCAATCCCATCAGGACCCGAGGTTTTCCCAGTTGGCAACAATTTGAGGATACTGCATACATCGATAGGAAAAATAGAATATCTGGCCAATTTGGGATGTTATGTCTAGGTTATAAAATTGGTGGTTCGATGTTGTCGTCATCTTAAAATGTCTGAGTTTGAAAATAATTAAGTTAGTTTCCTTTTAAGTCCGAATCAGAAATAATAATACAATTGTCGTTCAGTGGAGGGATTGCTGGCTTGTTATTTGAAGAGATTAATGATTTTACTATTGTCCACCAGTCTTTGGGCGAAAGGGTTGTATAATTAAGTTTACCGGCCAAATTGTCATAATATAATTGTTTAGCTTGACGTATGAAATTAACGACATTACGTTTCCGCTTTAATCTATTCCAGTGATATATTTGATTAGATCTCTTTGCTTTTTTAAAAAGTATTTTCCGGGCCCTTATTTTTCTACTATTTTGTTTGGAATGCATTTCTTTGAAAGTTCATTGATTTTATTGGCAACATCGGAAGCATACACATTTATGTCATCGTTACATATTTCATTCCTTGACCAGTTATTTTCAATTATTTTATTTTTTAAAAGAGCGTAATTACCAAGTTCGTATTTCCAAATAAGCCTTTCCAAAGTGAATTGTTTGTGTATATTGTATTTGACTTCAATCAATATTGGTATTTGGCACCACTGACGAGAACGGCCTTAATAAATATTGTTAGCACTTGTCGATTGATAGGTGTGCTAATTTGCAATACCAGGGTCTTATATAAAGATGGAAAAGCAACTGATTTAGATTTTATGAACGCTCGCGTATTCACGCAAAATTTCGCGAAATCTCGTTTTCAAATATACTAACGTCCATTCATCTCAGAAATACGAATCAACGTTTACAACTGACCACAATAATGAACACCACACATGCTAAACTGGACATGTTATCCATTAGAGGGATTCCTTTAATGTACCCCCTGCAGAGTTCCACATTTATCATGATATTCTTATACGAAACTAAACAAATTCTGATTATAATATGGCTGTATTGCAACTAAACAAATCAAGGAAAGTTCTTAAAACTGCAATATTTTAAATTCAATATCATTTTGCGCGGTTAAAACATTATAAGACATCTAAGATTACAATCATCATACATAATATGTAACAGAAATAAGTTGTTTGTGAAATTTGAATGATTAGTTTGCCAAATTATTAACTCTTCGCATGTTATTTCATTAACATTTAGTAGAGAGATGCAAGTTTCTTATCTTTCTATATATATATATTAGTCCATGACTACTCTAATAACATACATGATATTTATGTCTGAAACGGAATGAAAATTAATGAATGTACATATGATAGAGAAAAGCACACATTGTTCAGAGACAAGAACAACTTGCTTATAGTATCACACCCGTTGACCTTTGTGGCGGGGAAACCGTTTTCCGTTAGTTGTACCGCGATCTGGATCGGGGTTAGTGCTTATTGTAACCTAAATCGATTCGTGCAAAACATTGTATAGATCTTTGTTTCTACAGAAAGTAGCATGAACGAAGAACATGTCATATATGATTCCCGTTTAAAACTGAAATATATGTAGTAAGTTATGGCGAGTTAAAAAGTAACAATTTGTCGGGAAAATGTGAATACGAACATTTAACGCGATATATTTAATTAACTTTTCAATTTTGGGCTACTTTTAATATGTCACCCATAGAAGTAATGTTTACTCTTAACATTGTCCAAACTTATACAAAAAACACAATGTTCAAATAGTTATGGACATTCAAACACGACGTGGTTGGAAAAAAGTGTGGCGGCATTGAGCAGTTTTAAATTATTTGTGCGGCGAGGAAGAGCAGTGTTGTTTTTTACGAATTTGGCATAAGCAGTTGTACCAAGCTCGTTGTTTGTAAAAACAATATTTTTTTATAATCTGACAATACGTAAGGATGGGAACCTAAGTCGCGCGTGCCGCTTAATGCGGCGCCGGAACGTTCTTTCAAAAGCTGGTTTAAGTGATGTTTTTGTCATTTTTGGGTACATGCTTTGATTTTATAGTTCCAACCGACCGTCAGGGTATAAGGGGAATCTATTTCACCGATTTACAAATTAGTGCGGCTTACAAAATTCCAGATTATCTCAAAACAGAAGAGCGTCATGTCCGATTATATTTACATTTAGAATGCAGCGCAAAATAGATTCGTCTGTTTTGAGATAATACCCAGAAGGTCGATGGGAACTATAAAATCTAAACATGTACCCAAAACTATCGGAAAACTGTTTCTCTGCCACAAGTGCTCCCCTCGCAACCGGTTAACGGGTGTGGGTATAGATAGCTATTTCTTTATTTAAGTCTCATCATGGTTAATACACGCTATATACATTATATAAAATATTATATATAATGAATAACCATGCCAATCTATAAAGAATGATAAGAGAATATAGTTAAAACATATAAATACATACTTTAAACCAATTTATTGTGAAATCATTAATTTTCATTGTTTTTGGTTCAAGGGCATATTCGTGGGGAATTAATTTCGTTGAAAACGAATTTTAGAAGAAAAAAAATATTTTAGTGAGATATTTGTCTTAGTATTTCTATTACATAACAATAACTACTGACATGTACCTGTATAGTGAAATCTGTCTTAAGCAGCCATTCAATGGAAGGAGCAAATGTGGCCTTTCAAGACAGATTGTTGCTTAATGCATGCTAATTTGCTCTATATGCGTAGATATTGTAAATAGCAAATGTGGCTGCTTAAGACAAATGGCTGCTTAAAAGAGGTGACCGCTTACACAGGTTTGTATAAAGTCGCTGCCGGCACCTACCAACGCATATAGCATTTGGCGTGATCGAAACATGTTTAAACATACAGTTTATGTGAAAGAAATCAGTTCCCTATGAATTATGAATGATTAATTTGCAAATCATGAATCCTTCGTGCTGTTTCATCAACATTTAGTCAGGAGATGTAAGTTTTCTTTCCTTCAGAAAATATATAAAATGTTTGGTGAAAGATTAGCTGTTACGTTCAGTAAAGTAATAGTTCGTTGTCTCATTGTTAATGTAATACTATGGATATTTATATTTTCTCATAAATGTTAAACCTTTTTTTTCTCTTATTAAAATTATGTAAATAGGAGTGTACCCTTATTCTTGTATTTTTAACGCTGCCAATGAAGTGCGACATATTGCATGTCTCTATGGAGCCTTTTAAAGAGTTTTATTTTGCGTCTCCCGAGACGGCGTTATGGACAGCAGATCAGATATCAAAATTATAAAAAAAACTTGTCCATTCACGCCTTATTTAATCAGACTACTGCCAATGATAACACGTGGGCGGCCTTGTGATAATATAATTATAATGTTTCCGATTTCCTTCTATTAATTTATCTTTTAAAACGCAACGAACGTCAATTCTGTTAAAAAAAACGTCGCCATAACAACATCGCTATGGTAACATTAACACTGGAGAAATGAACAAGGAAACTATATTCTCCTCTACGTATTATTGAATACACCTGCATTAGCGAGTCCTGTGGCAGACGACATCTCTCGGAAATATTGCAACACTACCGTTCGCCGTGAGAGTATGTAAAGCTTGACAAAGAGGTGGTCGGCATCCACGTATTTGTTTACCAATGTTGAAACGCGCTAAAGTTACTTGATTTATAATATTAGACTGACGACGAACCTTTAGGATAAATTAATAATATCGGAATATAAACATACTAAAAATATTGTCGTAGTACCTTAGAATAGAGGCACAAACAGCATCAGAAACATATAGAATAACACAATCAATCGGTTAAGAAACGTAGATGTAGTTTTTTGTAGTGAATAAACTTTAGTTACTTAAAAAAATTCGACTGGAAGTTCGAAAATAAACATGAATGCTTCAGTTGCCGCTGCCAACGATAGTTTTGTAGAACAACGATCAACAGCACCGAGTATATATCTGATATTCGGATCGTTTCTGTGTTACGTAATATCAGTTGTCGTCATTGTCGTAAACGGTCTTTACATGATCTGTTTTTACATTAATAGGGAGAAGACGTGGATGCGTCACTCTAAGAACATTCTAAGCATGGTATGTGTGGACTTTATTGTAGGACTTACGTCACTCATGCTCACAATGACCAGTACACTGACTAATGCAGATTTCTTTCTATGTATGTTCTCTCAATGCATCTGTTTAGCATCGCAAGTCGCGACATCGCTCAATATATTCCGGCTGTGTGTTGTGCAGTTGGTATCGGCGAAAACGCATGTCCCACGTAACGAGTCGTCGTCAGGTGTTATTTTTGGGCAAACTCTGTCTGTATGTGCAATTTCGTTAACTGTTTGTGCCATACCACTATTCACCTGGACAGAGTATTCTCCGACACTACCGAGATGTACGTGGACATTTATGTTCAAAGAAAACGTTATCAAAGCGAACAAGTACATGCTCGCTGTGATACTGACGCCTGCCCTCTTATCAACTGTGATGTTAACAGTATTGTGTATTCATTTGAAGCGGCATCTGAGATTCATAGCGCCATTAACGACGGGAAATACTAGTACCAACGCCGTGCCACCCAGAAATATAAACTTGGCTGGCACCAGTAAAGTCAACCAAACTAGGTCTTCGAATCTGAAAAATACGGGTAGATCTACAGACGTGGCGAATGTCAACATTAAACTTGCAAACACTGCAGAAACTAGTGGACCAGTGTCTGTTACAAATGCCACCACAGTGAGAAGAAATCGACATTTAACGGAAATTCTAAAGACTCTAGGAGCCATCTTGTTTTTCGTGGATTTATCCGTATTACCTTATACGATAAGTTTGGCCTGCTCTGGTAATGGTGTTAATGGTAAAGTTGGATTTATTGCATCGTTCTTCCTGTTATTAAACAGTGCTGTCAATCCGATCATTTATGCTGTGAGAGTGAAACATCTCAGAGAGGCATTCAACAGAATGATACATACATGTTGTCAACACATAGCATGTTTCTCTCGCTGAAATTCCGTTGTGATTTAAAGTATCTTCATGATCCAACTGGTTTCTAAATGTGTCCTTTGTATAGCATGTGAGTAATCGTGAATCATTAACTGGATCCTACACACATTTTATATATTTTCTGGAAAAAGTATCAAAGCAATTTCCTTGAAATTTGGACAGAATAAGAAAGAATACTACTATATAAAATCAATTCATAGCTGTCTGTTGATGTTGCATACAAAGTTTGATAATGCTAGTCAATATTTTGACAAAGATATTAGAAAGACAAAAGTGATGGGTTCGCTGTTTCGTTTAGTATATATTACTATGGTCTTGACTAATTGAGAGAGCAACTTGGGAGTAAACGTTCTTTACTCTTTCTTATATTTTTAAGAAAAAACACCAGACTATAACGGAAGACGAGAATTAAGCAACTGACTATAAAGAATTACATGGAAGATGCAAGTGCTATACCTCGGTATGGAAAAGGATATTTGGTATTTACGGGGTCTGCTACATGAAACGTTCAGAGAGAGAGAGAGAGAGAGAGAGAGAGAGAGAAGAGAGAGAGAGAGAGAGAGAGAGGGCAATAAATATTCTTTAATTATTTTCTTTTTTTTAATTATCTGATAAGGTTGCTATTTACATTTATCAATTGAAACAGTGAAATTATCAAATATAATTCACTTGGAAACCTTCATAATCCATCAAAAGCATGAAATTAAAAATCATCTCCACAAATGTTGTAGTGATTTTATTGATGTAAATATGTATTCTGTGGCTAATTTGAGTATGTCATGAAAGCAAAAATACTTGAAATAATCATGTTGTATCTGATATATAAACATATAATTTACTGTCTGTGAAGTTAATCTACTGTATGTGAAAAAGACATTAACTCATTTCTACGAAATACAAAATCGAAATACACAATACATGTTGTCACATATACACATACATATATGCATATCGTTTTATATAGTTCATGAAAACATTATCTGCACATATTCGCCGTCATATATCTAGCATCGTATTTATTTATGTATGTTAATCTTGTATTCATGTTTTAAAAACAGTGTTATATTCCCGCTCCCATTTATTTAACACATCTCTAACATCCAAGACAAACCACCGTCCTCCATAAGTTATGCACACAAAGGAATTGTATAAAGACGGTAAGACAACTGATAGAGATTGTGAGAACGCTTGCGTATTCTCACAAAATCTCGCAATATCTCTTTTTTAATTATCTTAACTTCCATTCATCTCAGGAATACAAATCAAAAATTTTACACTGCAGAATGAAATTGTCTTCAAAACAATACCATTCCCAAATATTTGCATTTAAAATTATTAAAGTAGTTGTGATTACAAAATTTGTTTATTGCAACTAAAATAACGACAAATTACGATGGATTTTCCTTCAAACCTCAATATCTTTAATTCAAGAGCATTCTGCGTGATCGAAACATGTTTAAACATCTAAGAATACATAAACTTACAATATTTATACAAGAAATCATCTGCCTATGAATTATGAATTATTAATATGCAAATTATGAATCCTAATTATGAATGTGTGCTGTTTCATCAATATTTAGTCAGGAGATGCAAGTTTCCTATCTTTCTATACAAGTCCTTGCGCATACCAACTTTCAAAACAGATTAGAATCTTCAGTAACTTCATTTAAAATATCAATTAGCAATCTTTACCAATATGTTCTCTTAATTCGCTGAACCTAGCTATGTAATACCTAGCTAATCAGATTTTAAATTCATTTTTAAGGACGTAAGTATCTCATTTTAGCCTTCTTTTTTTATTATTTTTACAGACTAGATATTATAAAGTTGTTAATCTATTGCTCCAGCAGTAGTCTATCCCATTATTATCTATTTTATGCCTGTCCCATAATTCATAGCAAATGATCACTTACTTAACTGTGACGACACAATTTTTTTTCCGAATCTGATCACCTCGGCCTTTATGCTACGCAATAGACCTCTGACATCAATCTGATTACCTCGGCCTTTATGCTACGCAATAGACCTCTGACATATTAAGGCGCCATTTTGGAAATACTTTCAGTCACATGATAAAATAAAATGGCGGCCCCCTTATGCCATCTGTTTATATACATGTACATTGAAAATATAAACGTTTGTTAATCAAGACTGATATTTTAAATTTCCCTATAGAAATGACCCATGTCGAGTGTATAAATAAAAAATCGATATAACAACGCCATATATAATCAACTTAATGAAGGATGCATTATTTGTTACTTTCACGCGAATGAACACTGACTTGTAACACAGGCGATTTGCGTTGGTGTATTCTAGAGCTATACACGAGGTGTATTCTACGGAGGATACGGAAATACCCGATGTTTCACGATTGCTCTGACATAATAAGGCGCCATTTTGGAACTACTTTCAGTCACATGATAAAAAATGGCGGCCATCTTTGTGGAAGTTGTGCCAAAGACTTTTTTTTACTGTCTGGCAGGAATAAATTTCCCTTCAAACATGACCCATGTCGAGTGTATAAATAAAAAAAATCGATATAATAACGCCATATATTCAACTTAATGACGAATACATAATGTATTACTTTCACGCGAATAAACCTAGACTTGTAACACAGGCGAATAGCGTTGGTGTATTCTAGAGCTATGCACGAGATGTATTAAACAGAGGATACGGGAATACCCGATGTTTCACGATTTAATTTTTTTGCTAAAGCAACTAACCAATCAACGTGCTCTAATGCGGCTTTCCCAACTTTGCTACTTAACGGACCCAATCGGGAGAGCTGGGTCCGTTCTACAGACTAATCGCTCCAGCAGTAGTCGAGTCTATCTCCGAACCTGATATCTCCCGAATCAGGTTTATTAACCACCAATGGAAAAACAAGGAAATTCTATGCATGTTCCACAATTCATAGCAATTGAACGCTTATCAAAATATGACGGCATTCAAACTTTCCCTGAAGCAACTGACCAATCAGCGCGCTCGTAACATTTGCTATTGAATGGACCCAATCGAGAGAGCTGGGTTCGTTCTACAGACTAGCAGTAGTCTATCCCAGAACGCCGACAACTCTCCCGATAGGTTACGACGTACTTGCCTGGTTCTCGGACCCAAAATGCTGTCGGCGTTGCCTTCGCATCTTATATTATATGAAACCGGGGACCAGTCTAACTACGTACCTTGTAGTCTGTAGAACAAACTGTATGCCCGATGTTAAGCACCAATACATGTGACCTCGATGTTTGTTGAAGTCTCACCCGAAAGACTGATTAGTATTTTAGTTGGAAGAGCGGTAGATCGGACCTGCGACCCCTGGGTTCGCAATCCAAGGCGTTAACCAATGGACCACTAATCCGCTTTACTCTTTTTAAAAGTCTACAGCCCCCTCTTCCAGCTTTTTGCACCGCTTCATACCAATAAGTAAAGTGGGTTCGCCACTGTGACGGGTACATTGATTCTCGTACAGTATTCACGTTTATAAAATGAATGTTTAAGTATTTCAACATTATAGCGATTGTGCGCACGAAGATGGCCTCCTGGCGTCAGATAGTTTGTAATCATGCCAATATGTCATTTGCAACTAGCGCTGCACAAAATATCCTGGCTACAGACTTGTTTGTGTAAATAAAGTATCGTTACATTGGGAAAACGTGTGTCTTTAACATTAAGTAATACTTTTTACACATAGTGATAGTATTATATGTAATTATTCGTAGAATGGCTCTTTTAAAAAAATCCACAGCTTCAGGACACGAATTTAGCTAAGAGTTACCGTTGTTATATCCACTATATTTCGATAGGTACACGTGACCTGGAAAGAGGTGTGCTTTGACATGACACTCGTAATAATTTTCTCATTCTCAAATTCAATACATGCATTTGTTAATACATTTCTTTTTGTGAGATATATACAAAGTATACCTGTACGTTATGTGTTAGCATAGCACGATAGACTGTAACACGTTTAATCAGTGACATAAATAATTGTATATGTTTATATGTGTCTGGTTAGATAACACAACTATTTGTGTATTTCATTTTACGTAATTTTACTTTTAAGCCATACTTCAGTATGACCTAGAGCAGCTGGAGGAGTGGGAAATAAAGTGGAAAATGCGCTTCAACCCATCCAAATGTCAGGTCTTCATGTAACGAAAAGCAAATAAACTATCAACACCTCCTACATTCTCGCAAAAAAAAATTAAAATCAGTCACCTCCGCTTCATATCTCGGTCAATATCACTAAAAAGGCAAACTAAACATCAGGATTCCTTAGAAGAAACATAAAAGTCCATTCACAAGCCCTAAAAGCTACTGCATATAATACTGTAGCCAGGTTCCAACTCGAATACTGCTCCTCTGTCTGGTCTTCCCATACCAACACACTCATTTACCAATTAGAGGCTGTACTGAGACGAGCTACTCGGTGGGCCAAACACGACTTTGCACGTACTCCTAGTGTCTCAGACATGCTACATTACCTACATTGGAGACCGCTTGAGCTGAAAAGGATTGACCAGGAGCTAGTCAGGTTTTACAGCATTACCCATTATATTGTGGCGATGCCAGCAGAAGCTTACATAAACCTCAACACTAGACCTAGTAGATCGTCACATTCATTATCCTATCGCCAAACTGAGACCAGTACTCTTTCTTCCCCCGAACCATTGTCCACTGGAATGGCATGGCACCGTCTGTAGTGACACAGTCCCTGCCAGATTTAGCCGAGGTGAACATGTCTCTCCTTAGAAACCGGCTCTAATTTTACTATTAAAAAAACTAACCATGTACAGTCATCCTTTTAACCTATCAACTGTTCTACATGTATATACCTTCTTGTTAGTGACGCACGTCAGTCTAGGTTCAGGTTTTGACTTAATAGTACAGATAAAAAGTGAGTTCCGGGTTTTCCGTATCAATATTAAGAAGGGTTCCGGAGAATAAACATGCCCACTTTGTTTACACATGATACGGAGTAAAGGTTTAATAAACAAAACATTTTTTTTTATATTATTCTTTTTCGGACTCCTTCATTTTATCCTAATAAACATGATATTGCGTATATCTACCTTTTTAGTAGTACGACATATTGTAAGTCTCTAAGGAGCCTTTTGACATTTTTTTTATTTTTGCATCTCCTGAGACAGTAGATCAGATATCCAAATAATAAAAAAGCTGCCCATCCACGCCTTATCATATCAGGCTACCTTTTTAGAATCGCTTGCATATTTATAAAAAAAAAACAATTAGACGGTGGCTGTCGACCGGCCAAAACCAAAACATTGAAATTCAGACAAAATGATCCTTTGTTCAAAGTCCTATATAAAACAGTTCCATTAATTCTTACTTTTAAAAACACATGAGCGCAGTCTCATTTCTTACCTTTAAATAGGGTTTAATGGGCATGACTAAAATACGCAATGTCGATTTTTCGGCGCAATGGGCGCAATGTCGATTAAAAATAAAAATAACGTGAAAAGTGATGATTTAAAACAATTTATTTTAATTAAAAACTATTAATATTAATGAAATTAGTTTTTTCTGATCATACTTTGCTTTTAGTCGAATTAAATTTGTAATCTTTAAACAATTTTAATTTTTCATCGACATTGCGCTCAACGAATCGCCATTGCGCCGTTGGTTATAAATATGAAACATTATGATAACTTAAAATTTTATTTTGTAAAATCATTTATTTGAAAAATCAAGTATAATTATTAATGAAAAATGTATTTTCCGACCATCAATGTGATATGTTATCATTAAAATTGATAATTTTATTTGTTCATTGACATTGCGCACAATGAATCGTAATTGTGTCGTTGGTTGAAATATGAAAATTTATAAAAATAAAAAAAAATAAAAAAAATTAAACTCATTTATTTGAATAATAAACTGTTATTATAAATGTAATAATTATTTTCCGACCATAAATTTGATATGTTATAATTAAAAATGACAATTTTATCGACATTGCGTTCAGAGTAGATTCCAAACAAATCTCAAACACTGTAAATCAGATTCATGTGCCAGCTGATCCTATGTAAAGACCTGGCAATCCGCACAAATTGAAAACAGGCTTACAGCTATTTTATGCTAGATAAAGTACCACCACCTGCGTATATTTATCCGTATACAATTACTCTGTCTGAAAATGACAAAAGTTGAGCAATGCAGGCCGCGAATATGAGAGATTTCACAAATGGAAGTCTTGATTTGAAAAATGCCAACTAACAGTGCACATTACTAACGCCCACACATCACATATGTAACCGTGGTAAAACATCTGGAAAGAAACACAAGACTTTTTTACAGCCTTTTTTACAGCCTTTCAACTTTTGCAGGTATTTTGACAAACTGACCAGAATTTAGAATCTGAAAATGAAACTATTTTCTCTGTCATACAATTGAGAGGAAATATATAAAAAATTAGACGGTGGCTGTAAACCAGCCAAAACAAAAACATTGAAATTCAGACAAAATGGTTCCTTGTTCAAAGTCCTATATGAAACAGTTCCATTAAGTCTTACTTTTAAAAACACAAATGCTACCTTTAAATAGGGTAAGTGGTGGTGAGAGTTGAATCCATGCCGGTATCTCAAACACTGTCAGTCACACATTCATCGGCCAGCTCATTGAACCTCTGGCAGTCTGCACACACTGAAAACAGGATTACAGCTATTTAAGGCTACAAACAGTACCACAACCCGCGTATATTTATCCGTATACATTTTGTCTGTCTGAAAAAGAGAAAAACTGAGCAATGCAGATTTTTTTTAGGATATAATGGCAAGAGGAAGGATTTGGTGGCCGTACTGGACAGCATTATGCCGATCTCATAATACACTTACAAAAGATCACTAATGAAAATGGTAGCAGACGATAAAACAATTATGAAAATAACGGATATTTCAAAGTTGAAGAAATGCGGAGAAAGACAATGTCATGTGTGTGGCTGCATTATTTGCCAAAGGAAATGTTAGTGTACAGGCAGCATTTAGTTTAAACACTATTTTGTTCACGGTAAACATGGTAGTCATACATTCAATTACAAGTGAAAAAGATCCATAAAAAAGCCATACAATCTTATTATCCGTTTTCTACTTATAAAGTAATTTAAAATTTTAACAGTGATGAATATTGTAATTTTTTTGTCAAATTACAAACACAAGTATTGGTTTGTTTAATTTGAATACACACTGTGACAGGAAATTGGCGCTTGAAAGGTGCGCGTCACGTGATAACTTTCAAGCAGGATTGTATGTAAAACCTAAGTTATTTAAGTGTTTAATGTGCGGTTATGTAGATATTTTTACGTTATGGACATATATAAAGCATTTTTTTTAACAACCGTTAAGAGTTTTTGCTAATGATGTTACATATTTTAATCAATATGAGTGTTTTGGCTTCCGCACTGAAATCCCACTACAAAATCGCCCCAAGAATATTCGCGCCACATTTGGGATATTCGCCCCATAGTTATAAATTAACTAGGAAAACTATGAACGTGGGAAGATTCGTTCCATAATGGTGTGTAAAGGATCCGAGATAAAACAAAGTTTATGAAATTGTAATAAAACAATACATTTCAGCATAAATTTGATAACAAAATATGTTGGTTGGTTCATTTCGATTTGTGTTTGTAAATTTGGAAAACACAAAATGTGCCATCAAAAATTTAGACAAGCACCTGCAGTGACTTATCTTTGTTTATATGTCTCCGGTATATACATAAAACTTGTAAGGTTTAATGTGTAGGTAGATATTTAAGTTAGAGTTACTAAACTCGGTATACAGTCTAAATGCTTTAAGTTTTTTAGAATTTACCTAAGTTAATGTTGTTGAAACCCTTTCTTGCTACAGTCAACCCTGTCTTGGTGTACAGTCTACCCTGTCTTGCTGTACAGTCAACCCTGTGTTGCTATACAGTCAATCCTGTCTTGCTGTACAGTCAACCCTGTCTTGCTGTACAGTCAACCCTGTGTTGCTGTACAGTCAACCCTGTCTTGCTGTACAGTCAACCCTGTCTTGATGTACAGTCAATCCTGTCTTGCTGTACAGTCAATCCTGTCTTGCTTACAGTCAGCCCTGTCTTGCTGTACAGTCACCCCTGTCTTGATGTACAGTCAACCCTGTCTTGCTTACAGTTAACCCTGTCTTGCTGTACAGTCAACGCTGTCTTGCTGTACAGTCAACCTTGTCTTGCTTGCAGTAAACCCTGTCTTGCTGTACAGTCAACCCTGTCTTGCTGTACAGTCAATCCTGTCTTGCTGTACAGTCAACCCTGTCTTGCTGTACAGTCACCCCTGTCTTGCTGTACAGTCACCACTGTCTTGCTGTACAGTCAACCTTGTCTTGCTTACAGTCAGCCCTGTCTTGTTGTACAGCCAACCCTGTCTTGCTTACAGTCAACCCTGCCTTGCTGCACAGCCAACCCTGTCTTGCTTACAGTCAATCCAGCCTTTCTGTACAGTCAACCCTGTCTTGCTGTACAGCCAACCCTGTCTTGCTGGACAGCCAACCCTGTCTTGCTGTACAGCCAAACCCGTCTTGCTGTACAGTCAACCCCGTCTTGCTGTACAATCAACCCCGTCTTGCTGGACAGTCAACCCCATCTTGCTACAGTCAACCCCATCTTGCTGCACAGTCAACCCCGTCTTGCTGTACAGTCAATCCCGTCTTGCTTTACAGTCAACCCCGTCTTGCTGTACAGTCAACCCTGTCTTACTTACAGTCAACCCTGTCTTACTATACAGTCAACCCTGTCTTGCTGTAAAGTCAACACTGTCTTACTTACAGTCAACCCTGTCTTACTTACAGTCAACCCTGTCTTGCTATACAGTCAACCCTGTCTTGCCATACAGTCAACCCTGTCTTGCTATACAGTCAACTAGTCAACCCTGTCTTGCTATACAGCCAACCCTGTCTTGCTATCAGTCAACCCTGTCTTACTTACAGTCAACCCTGTCTTGCTGTACAGTCAACCCTGTCTTGTCTTAAGAAGCCAGTCAAAGAAAGGAAGTCAATGCAAGTTAATGGGCAAATTTCTTGCTTGGAACCATTAAAAAATAAAACAATGATAATGTAATTTTCAACACATTACTGGATACATACATGTGTATATGGTATATAACATGTTTACTGGTGAAGGAAAACCTGAGAATGAGTAAAGCAACTGTCCAGCTGCAAGTAACTTAATGTTTTTTTTTGTACATTTTAGCAATGAATTATATAGAGAAGGAAAGGCAAATGGTTGAGATTTTGTGAATGTTTGCGTAATCTCGCAATATCTTGTTTTTAATTATCTTCGCTTCCATTCACCACAGGAACACAAATCAAATTCTTACACTGCAAAATGAAATTGTCATTAAAACAATACAACATTGCAAGAAATTTATGTTTAAAATTGTTGAAGTACTTGTGACTACAAAATATGTATACTGCAGCTAAAATAATGACAAATTACGAAAACTTTTCCTTCAAACCTCAATATCTTTAATTCAACAGCATTTTGCATGACCGAAACTTGTTAAAACATCTAATATTACATAAAACTTAGTTTATGTACAAGAAATCAGTTGCCTGTGATTTATGAATTATTAATTTGTATATTATGAATCCTTCGTGTGCTGTTTTATCAGCATTTAGTCAGGAGATGCAAGTTTCCTATCCTATACAAGTCCTTGATTTTAAGTTCATCATTTTTATGCTCCCTCAAAAGGAGGAAGCATATAGTTGCCGCTTCATCCGTCCGTCCTTCCGTCCGTCCGTGCGTCACCAATTCTTGTCCGGGTGTTTTCTCTACAAACTGTGCTTGGAATTTTATGAAACTTGCTAGGATGCATTATTACCAAGTACAGATGCGCATATTGTCTTTGTGTTCCGGTTCGATGATTTTTCACGGAGTTATGACCTTTTGATTCTGTTCGTTACCAAATTCTTGTCCGGGCTATTTCTCTACAACCCCATGTTGGAATTGTATGAAACTTGCTAGGATGCATCATTACCAAGTGCAGATGTGCATATTGTCTTTGTGTTCCGGTTCGATGATTTTTTCACGGAGTGATGGCCCTTTAATTCTGTTTGTGACCAAATTATTGTCCGGGCTATTTCTCTACAACCTCTGGTTGGAATTTTATGAAACTTGCAAGTTTCCTATCCTATACAAGTCCTTGATTTTAGGTTCATCATTTTTTAATGCTGGTGTCCTATTTGGACATTTGTTAATGTATGTCCACTTAAAACAGTTTTCAATTTTGGTCTCAGTTTTGTGTATTTTTCAATGTTGATAGCCTTTTTTGTACTTTTTTAAATGTTGGTCTTCTATTCGTACATTATTTAATAAAGGTCTACTATATTTTGGTCTTTTTTCAATGTTTGTGTCCGATTTGAACATTTTTTTTATATTTAAGCCTCCGTGGTTTTTATGAAGAGTTTGAAGTTTATGGTGAGAACTCTTAGTGCTATATTTTAATTTACACTTTTTAGTAGGGTAGATGTATTTGTTTGTGTTTTATTGTTGTTTTATTGTGATTTTCCTCGTTAAAGTTAATGTTTTTAACATACACCAGTCAAACGCCAAGACTCTAACAGAACGGAAATCCGTAAATTATGATGTGTGTACTTCTCCCGCTTCACCGCATTTATCTGGTCAAGGTCATTGCTCACTTCCTGTCTAGGAAAAATTAGCAGGTAAACTTTTATTTCCATCAAAAAACAGACTTTATCTTACACAAATACTATCCTCAGTGGGGTTAATTGCTTTTAGGTTACTTTATACTATTTATGAGTTTACAGTATTGGATCACGTTGTTCTTGAATATTCTCAAAATGTCGAAATTATTTCGTTATTTTTTTCTCGTAACTTGTAAGTCCTGGATACAAAAAACAACTACAGATTCTTGTTCCGATGAAGAACTGTCCACTTTATAGTTTTAATCGTACATATTTAGTTTAAATAATCAAATAGGTGTCGCAGACTTTATAATTATGCAAAATATAAATTATTGTTCGTTCATAAAATTATGCAAATTTTGTGTCATTTTCTTCATGAATGTTTAACGCCTTCAGATATTGATTTTATAGAAGTTTTTTAATGATTGTTTATAATAATTAAATTTCAAAGGAGCATGTTTAACTTTGAACACATGAAACTAGTACTCTAAAAATCATTATTGAGTACAATAATACAATTAACTTTTTAAAATTGAAATGTAGACCTATCAAATCAACAAATTAAGCCTGCTGCAGAGTTGGCAATACATTCAATGGTGGGTTTACCAGGCTGGTTGGCTTTTTATCTAATGTTACACAGGTGGTCTGTATTACACAGGTGGTCCGTATTAATTTGCAAGAAGGTTGTTTTGCTTTGAATGATCCCAAATGGATATGAAAACATTTGAAATGCATAAACATTTTTTCACTTCATTGTCTGCAGGGTTTCCGCTGTCATTCGCCAAATTCGCAAATGGCGAAAAAATAAAAAAAATGGCGAAAAAATGATTTGCCGTAAGAAGAATTTTTTATATACACGAAATTTCCCTTTCCAAAACACCTCGATCTGGCCTAAACATCAACATCACACAGCCGAAAACACAGCTTGTACACAGTACACAACCCACGTGTGACATGCCAATATAGTAGCATGACTAGGGGAGGTAAAATGTGGCACCTTTTATCTTTATCACCTCCTCGTTAAACAATAAACATCGGTTGTACTTAGATCTTTAATGGTTGATTGAAACACCAACACGTGATGATGATTGTTTACAGTTTGTAACGAATAAATGAAATTGCGCCTTTGATGCTATTATTAATATGTCAATCAAAACTAATTATGCAGGTAAAAAAAACATTGAGGTAGCACTTTTTTAAGACCGTAACTAATCAGTATAAACAATTGACCCCCGCAGTGTTTATCATACTACATGCCCGATAATGCGACTTTGGAAAACCTCACGTGCATATTCATTTATCTATTTTTATTCCTCTAATGTGATTGGCGGATAGCTTTAAATATAAATTAACCTATTTTTAATAACCGCTCTGATTGGTCGGATATCTACGACCAAGGTACACGTATCTTACCACCTACCCGAGCAAAGACAAAAAAAAGATGATGACGTAATTCGCGGGTGTCTCTCAAATTCTCCAGTATGAAGAGTATAAAATTATCTCCCTTTGCCAAAATGGTAACGATTTCTAAAAGCTGATTAGGTTTTTGCAGATAATTTGCGATCGATCGCGTTATGTAAAATGTCAGCGTTAGGTTTTGGTAATTTTGTAAATATTTCGTAGATTTACAATTATTGGAACTGTATGTATATAAAAAAAATTCTGTGAAAACGTGAGAGTTGATATTTAAATTGAGTTTACGGTAAAGACAAATGTGGGTGGGGTATTATAGTAATAAACTTATGTTTTTTGGTTGTGTAGTTTAAGCGTATAATTTTCTTTGGCATGATTTAAATATAGTATTGAAAACAACAATTAAGATCAATTTTGTGGGTTTTTTTTAATATTTGAAATATAGTTGACTAGTTGCACTTTCTAGATATTTGAAGACTGTCATAGACTGCATTTATTTATCATATTGCCAAGTTCTCTTGGATAGATTGAATAGCTTTGTAGGCTTGACATTGCCATTACTGTATGTTATGACAGCAAAAATAAGAAAAGAAGAGAAAGATAGTTAAAATAATGTTTTAAATATACTGAATCGACAGAACAGAAATGATAGTCAATAAAGAACAAAGATTAAATACAACATAATAAGTTGGGCATACTGATAGATACATAGTCAGTTATGTTGCAATTCTCTCACTTCTCCTGGCCTTATTCAAACTCTAAAACTTGTGATTTAGACATGCATAATGTTAAGGGGAGCTAACCCTACATATAATAACACATTTAAGTCTATGTTAACAAATTTCATATAATACCGCAAGGTGTATTGGTAATAAAAATCTGGGCATGTGAACCGCTGATCAGGGCAAGTTATTTTTCAGCCAGGGCAAGTAGATTTTTTCAACCTACTTGCCCTGGGCTAGTCCCAAATTTTCTTTTTCTTGGAGCACTGCATAATATCAAATTGTAAGCACTAAAGCACCAATCTGATCCCCCTCCCGAACCCTCCCCCACGAATAGTTTCTTTTTTTCGTTTTATGGTGGCCAAAAAAAAAAATGGGGCCAGTGGAAACCCTGCTTGGTGCATACTGAACTTAAGGTAGTGGGACCATAAAAAAAAAAGTTATCTGCATTTACTTTACCATATCCCATTGTCAAAAAGTCCAAAATAGGTTAAATTGCTACAATTTATTAATTTTCAATATTTTTTTACATTTTTTAGTTTCTGTGTATTCTAAAAGCATATGTTTTCAGAATAAATATGAGCATGTAACATTAAATTGAAAAAAATAATCTAAAATGAACTTATTTGTATTCTAGCGGACAGGAGAAATCCATTTTTTTGATAGCTTTGAAAAAGGTTGTTCTAATATAAAAGTGTAGAGAATCCATTCTACTATAGAGGCATCAATACTACACAACTTACTTTTGTATATATATACTATTCCACATATAATATCAAAAGATTAGTAAGTTTTACCGTCCGCTTTTTTTCTCAATATTTTTTTCAATATAAGGTCAAAATTTCATAATAGGCTCTATGGGAATAAATGTTTATCTTAAAGGTAATGTTAATGTTTCCAAGTTTTTTTACAAAAAAACTATAATGACAAATATTATTGAAATAAAGATGTTCACACATTATACAAAAATAGCATAAAAGCAATAATATGTACTTTTTTATGTGAAAATTGAACATGGAATCAAAACCCCACCCACCCCCACCCAATTACACAGATTCATTCTCATACTAAACACTTAAATTATTGATCTTGCGAATAGTGTCAATTTAAAAACAAACATAGTATGACATAAACTATTAAATACTAATACTTTGTAAAAAAAATTCACATTAACAGTATAACATAATAGACCCCCCCCCTCTCAACTTGACACACACACTTCAAGTCCTAAAGAGTCATTGTTTGAAATTTGAAATATATAGCCATTTTTGATATAACCTCATGTAATACTTTTTTGCTTTGGTGACTCTTGGTACACCATCACCATTATTGGTAGGAAATATGCCTCTCAGTCCATCCTTACCAGAATGTTTATAAATTGTTTTCAGTTGAAGTTAAACTGTAGGATAGGAGCTCTTTCGGTGTCAACTATTTCAGGAGTTGCCCAAGTGACTTCGAATCGGTGTTATGTGTACTGTAGCTGATACAGCACAGCAGATTCACAAGGTCTTCCCCTTTATGTGAATGACTTGGAAACAGTTTCCTTAACACTGTCAGGGAATAATTAATCCTGATACACACTTGAAAATTGCTCTGTATTGTTAGTATGTCATATACCACTGGATAATAAAATCATCTTTCATTGTAAGCGACTAATATGACTGAAGATTCCTTTTCCAGTAATTTACCAAGTTTCTGGATAGCTGTTTGAATGTAGACTGGTTTCACACTATTACCATTGACTCTCATGGTTCCAGAATCAGTCATTACTATACCAGTCACCTTCCGATGGTATAGGCAATCCTGGTCTAACATAGGTGGCAAATGTTTGTGAAGACTCGACTTCCACTGCAGTTATCATAGATGTAATGTGTGGCATCAGTTCACCACATACTACAAATATAGAATAAAGTACTGTTATTATTTAAGACTGCTTTCAGCTAATATTTTCAAGAGGTGACTAATAACTGAATACTATTATTTTCTCTTTATCATCTTCATATGTCATTTTTTGCTCATCCTAGTGTCCCAATTTGACTGACCTCACTGTTGTAAACACAAATTCTCAAAATACTCAAAGTGAGGTGGTAGTGTTGTGGATAGTGCTGGCAGCTCCCGCCAGAGATTGAGGGTTTGATCCCCAGCTCAACCCAGTGCCTCTGAAAAAGCAACACGCAGGACTGGTTCTACTTGGGAAGCAAACTTGAGAGCGCTTACCGGTAATAAAAGCTTAGAGCTTTCTTCCCAATCAAGCTAAAATAATTTCAATTCATTACAGAGGGTTTGTCATAAACAGGTAGCCCGTAAGTTTTTTATTGATTGTTAAATATGAAACTAAACATCTACACAGATGTATCTGACTGCATTCTATAACAGAACATATGGAAGAGCGATAATGACAGATGATGGGTATTATAGTCCTGGTTAAACCATTGCATATCTAAAAAAAACGATGACTACCGGGTATGTACATTGAGAACTTGTATAGCTGTATATATAATTCCTTGTGTACATGTAAAGGCATCAATACAATTGTCACATTAAAAACAGCATAAAATTCAATGCAATTAATCAATTATTAAATACATACATGTTAAACTATCAAAGTCTTGTGTGTGCCATTCAACGTCTACTGCACAGAACATTGCACTTCCTGTCCGACAGGAAAACTTTTATTTCAATTTAGTTGTACAAAAACAGAAATATTGATACAAAATGGTTCATGACAATTATATATACATTTAGAAATTTCTAATAGCCATTGAGTGTCTCACTGTCTGTGGGAATTGAATGAGTAACAAACAGGAAAACTTGGCTTACTTTGTGTGTTGGCCTGCCAGACCTCCAGACAGTAAAGAGCTGACAGTGAATCGGTGTCTTCAGTGAAACTGGATTACAGAAATCAACATGCACAACATTCTTACTGCAATACATGTATAGTGTATCTTGTATCATTGTATATAAAAACAATTCTTACTACTTGTTTACATTTTAGTTTTATGTATTTTGTTGATATGAGACAATGTGTCTCATTATCATTCATCTCTCGACACAAATTAATGTGGGAAAGTTATCAACTACTTTTGGAAATGGGTATACTCGAGTACAGATTAAGCTTCCAGGATCTCTGAAAGAGTGGTTAGGTTAGCTGATCGTCTGATTATATTCAATATATTCAATCTGACATCAATCAAAGTCTAGCAAAAAAAAAAAAATATATATGTATGTATCTCAGCATTTTTTAAATTCTGGATAATTGAACAATTTCATCGCAACTAATTACTATCAGTTCTAATAAAAAAAATCAACGTTATACAGCAGACAGTCATCAATACTATCTTACCTGGCCTAGCTTTGTGTTGGCTGCAAAACAGGGCATTCTTTTAGATCTTTGATGGTGTGTTTTTGCCATTATAATAAGGCAACTCTGTTGACATGTCCACAGTCACTGTTCTGACGCACAACATACACATATTCGCCTAATCCTCTCTGATTTTTTTCCAGCAATGCTGTCATAAGTAACTGGTACAGAGCTAAGTCTGCATAATTGACAACGTTTTAGGTTTGACAACAAAACTTGGAATACAAGTAATTTTCGATCACTTTTTTCCAACGCGCTTCATTGATTCTTCATTTGATATTGATATTCTGGCTCAGACACATTACAAGCAGTCTGATTGCTATATTTGTGATCAATATTCCCAATTTACCCCCATTTTTTTAAGCTTGAGGGTAAATTGGCATAATCTTAAATTTGAGGCAGTACGGTATTGATAATACACACGTTTAACGTTGTTTGTATGCCAACATGGGCTACTGAAAGATTACTTATTAAATCCTTCTTTAGAATTTTAATTTAAGCTGGTTGTTTTCAACCTTTGCGTATATATCTCTTTACTTCATATAGACGCCTTTGGACACCTCTAATATTGAAAGCATTAATTCATCACATATCAGCAATGGGTGAATTATGTTTATATTAACTGACAGAGTGGAAAACAGTGCAGGAAGTGTTCAGATTGCTCAAAGGCCTTCTGTGATTGGTGCGGGAAAACACGTATCTATGGAGTAAAAGGATATAAAATAACTTGCGTTTTGCCTACGCAAAATAATTATCATGCATAAATTAGCTTATTTGTAGCGTAAATTATGCAAAGACGCATCTTATTTGGGGCACTGACGATCATAAAAATCCATTTTTTGTTTATAACTGGAAGTGAGCAATTAAACAAAACAGGATATGGGATTTATTGTTATGAAATACAAAAATATCTATACATTTTGTATTTTATAAGTTTATTCTGATATATACCGAGATGCGCCGAAATCGTAACGAAGGATATTAACATCGCAGGAAAGTTAACGAGCCCATTACGACCCCACTACCTTAACTGCACACTAGTCATCAAAACTAAAACACCTTTTATAAAGTAAAACTTAGACAGCTTGCACTTCTTCATTGGCAGACTAACAGGGGGGGGGGGGGGGGGGGGGCAGTGGGGTTGAATTCCCAAATATACAAAAGAAACAACATTATTGCTTTTTAAGTGAAAATGGTGGAAAAGGGACAGTTCAAGGCCCTGTGACCACGATTCTAAAAAAGGTTAATGTTGCACGCTACAATAAAGTTGTAATTTGCCAAAACAATGTTGCATTTTTAACCTTTTGATTCTAAGATGATTCTTTCATTTCATACCTAAAATGTGTTATAAAGGCATGAATGAATGAACCATTTATTATCTGAAACATTAAAAATGAAATTGCACCGAACCTCCATCGCCTCTATTTTGAAAAAAAAATTAAATGAAAATCTATTAACCAGAGGGTACTACAGGTATGGCAACAAAATTGGTAAAATTACAGGTACAATCTGGATCCTGCGGTAACACAAAAAGTGAATCTTATCTTGTTATAGGAGATAAGGCAGTCAAGACAAAAATTGGTGTTACTATGGCAGCAAAATAATTAGGTAAAATTTCAGATACAAATTGAATTCCTGTGGTACCATTAAAAATAACCACATTTGTGAAACTAACCATGTAGCTAGAGGGCAATCAAGAGATCATGCACATCATATTATTTTTTCAGTTGCACAAAATTTGTAGTTGCTATGGCAACAAAATTTGTAAACTGGTAGGGGACTGCAGCTTATGTCTTGCTTTCAATAATCCAGTGTCTTGTTTATTATAGAAGTTGACCTACCACATATATATTTGTGTTATAGGGCTAACAGATGTAACCGTATGCTGAGGTCATGGTTTCGAGCCCAGCTCTGTCCAAAAACCTTTTGTTAAAAAGGTTGCCTGTTACTTCCAGAAATGAGGTTAATTAAATAAGACCTATTCACAAAGGAACCCACATGCATGCCTATATCTATTCATAATATTATATCCAAGTGACATGAATATTTACAAATCATAAAACCAACCAAACATTTCTCTGTTGTGGCCTAACACCAGCATATATACACAACATGCTTCATAGGATAATTATACTCATCTGCCCCTGTGGTATCTAACATTGTTGCAAGAGTACACACAAATGTATCACTTACCTAGGGAGTATACCTGCATGTGGCGTATTGAGATGATTATTGTGATGTGATTTTGGATTGAAAATAAGCGCTGATCTTGTATTTTATTAAATTAATTTTCCTTCACCACTGAGTAATTGTTTAACCATGGTAACATCGATTTTGTGATAAAAAAAGGAAGTTTTTTTTTATTTGTTGACTATTTATAAGAATACTATAGGATTGTGTTCCTGATGCTTTGACTGTCGACCTTTACAGGTAATTTGGAATATTATGTATACATCTATAGCTGCTATTATAATGAAATATTGGTAAGAATGATAGAATGTTTCATTCAATTTGTTTTAAATAAGCTTTGTCAGCCAGGTCTTGAGTTCGATCCCCGTCCAGCAACAGTTTCGGTGATGATTGATATAGATATTGTGTCTAATTATATTGTCTCTCACCCCTGATTAAGTGGAAAAGTTTTCAGTTACATGCAGAGATGGGGTGTGCTCAAGTACTGGTAAACATTTCAGGATCACAGGAAACAGTGGTTAGGTTAACTGATCGTCTGTTTCCCTAGATGGGAAAAAATGACGCTAAATATGTATGTGGTAATCCAGCCATCCTTGTTCAAGTCGATGAAGTTCTACTGTATATTGTATTCAGAGTCCTCTGTCCGTCGTGAAGTGGTCTTAATCTACGCGTTGTCTGAACAATGTGGTGGTCCTGGGTTCAAATCCAGCTTTGGCTGTGAGGAAGTATACCAATTATTTGCAGAAGGAAGATGGTTCTACTGAGTTACTTTTTGAGGTGTTTTTCATGAACCAATAATACATATTATATATTTAAACCTGATATAATAGTCATGTGTGTGTTGAAATGACGTCTTACCCCATTCCCTCCTGGTGTTAACCCTTTACTTCATATAGACACCTTTGGACGTCTCTAATATAGACGCCTTTGGACACCTTATATAAGAGGCTTTCGAGTTATTTGGTGAATTATGTTTATATTAACTGACAGAGTGGAAAACAGTGCAGGAAGTGTTCAGATTGATTGCTCGTTACGAGCAATCTGAACCCTTCCTGCATTGTTTTCAAAGGCCTTCTGTGATTGGTGTGGGAAAATGCGTATCTATGGAGTAAAGGGTTAAAACACATGACAGTCCTTGAATAAAAATTCTTCTGTACCAACCAGTTTGCCAAATGAGAAAATTATGAACCAAATTAAAAACCTGAGAGCCAAATCATGTCTCAGTCAATGGTAAAATATTAAAATTTTATATTGTGAAAAATAATTAAAAACATGGATGTACCTATTGAAGATGTATAATTCATTTCAAAAAACAAGTTAATTACATTTATCAACATGTGGTTGATCTTTTTGTATTACTTTTCAGTTGAGGTCCTCCGTGGCAGAGAGGGCTAAGGCACCTTCTCACGGTCACTTACCTCTCACCGCTATGGTTGTAGGTTCAAGTCCTGCTCGCTCCAAAAACTTAATGTGAAAAGAATGTGAGTTACTTGCGGAAGGATGGTGGTTCTTCTCAAATTCACTATGAGGTCTTCCTCCACCATTAAAACTCAGGATATGCCATATATAACCTGAAATGTGTTGAAAATGGTTTTAAATCCCATTAAAAAAAATACATTTCCCTTTCCTCTACTCAATTTTGGTTTCTCTGTAATTAGGTCAGAAAAAAGGAAAGAAATTTATAATCTTGAGTGTACAGCTTACTTTATAATACACTACACAACTCATGGCCAATATTGACTTGGATGTATGACTCATCTGAATTGTATATATATTAAGAATGAGAGAAATAAATATTAGCGACAGACATTATCAGAGTCGGGACATTATCAGGTCACACTCAACCTAATCTCTTCTGTATTATAAATGTAAACATCTGGAAAGTTTCAATTTATGCAGAATTTCTGGTTTAATGTTTCAATTTCTTTTACACATTATAATACCTTAAAATATTGGATTATTTATATATAGTTTAGTTTCATTTTGAATATTGAGGATGGAATTGATTCATTATTCATAGGCAGATTTTGTGTAGTCAATGTGGATTATAACAAGTTGTTTTGCCATGACAAATGATATTGAATGGAAGGCTAATTTATTTTGTGCAGTATAACAAGGGTCTGGAAAAATCCTGGTATTTATTATTTTCGTGGAAAGGAATGGATACTTTTTTTTTTTTTAACTCTAGGTCAGGTCAGGGGCCTCTTGCTCCCCTCTGGATGTAGTTGGGCCCGTTTTACTCAGTCAGTAGCAGAGTCATGAGTTTAAAACACTGTCTGGCCACAGTCTCTGTGATGTTTGTTATACAATATTGCGTATCATTGTCATTTATCTCTCACTGTTAATTCAAGTGGGGGAGTTACTTACAGAGATGGGTGTGCTCGAGTACTGGCTAATCTTCTAGGACTCCAGGAAAGAGTGGTTTAGTTAACCGATCTTCTGTAAGCCCTTGATGGCACAAAAATGATGCTTCATATTCAATCAATCAATCAAATCGTCTCGATCTTCAAGTGTTCTTGCATATGATACATTTATATCGTGGTACTGAGAGTGATTGAGTTGGAAATTAAAATATTTTAAATATTATATCAAAATTAACCCTTTACTCCATAGATACGCGTTTTCCCGCACCAATCACAGAAGGCCTTTGAAAACAGTACGTAACGAACAATCTGAACACTTCCTGCACTGTTTTCCACTCTGTCAGTTAATATAAAAATAATTCATCTATTGCTTATACATTGTGAATTAATGCTTTCAATATTAGAGCTGTCTATATGAAGTTTAGGGTTAAACAACTGTTTGTACAGGGTTTTAATAGTATTATATTATTTATGATCTTCAAGACTTAGTGGTCCTATATATATTGATACATTTTTATTGATACATTTCATTTATATTGATACATTTATATTGATATGACCATGGCTCTGAGATATTGGGTTGGAAATTAAAATATTTAAATAATTTTATATGATGTTTGTACAGTGTATTTAAGGGTGTTATATTGTTGATTGTGAGATATTGAGGTAACAGCTGTTTACAGTTGGTTATAAACAGTTTATACACACTCCCATACAATTTTGTGAATAACATGTTTTGATGATAAAAAATAATAATAATATAAACAGTACGTCAAAGAAAGGCCACTAACCAAAAATTATATTGGAACCAGTCCAGCCTTGAGAGCAGTCTGGTTCCAATACAAAGAAGGTGTAATTACAACATGTGTTATTGGTGTGTGCCTGATTGGATATAAGTAATATATGTCATAACGTGGGAGGATTCAGGGTTGCCTGTTTTAAAGGTTGATGTGCATTTTCATTAATTTCTCATTTGATACATTGAAATAGCGGGATGTTGATTTTAAATACATTAATACGCATGTATTTGACTGTTTGTATTTGACTGTTTGTATGGTTTCAGGGGGCCATAATATTAAAGGGTTGGTGGTATTTTCTCAAAATATCACAAGGTCCGCTCAGATCATGACTTTGATTAGGTGAAAGGTGAAACTTTTTATATATGCTATTACATATACATAATTATACATGTACATGTTTATATAAACATACATATAAATGTGTAATCTAAGCATGTAGGGGGAGAGGGTTTTGTTTTGTTTGAGCATTGACCATGTTCCCCCCTCTCTCTCTCCCATCTGGATCTACGTGTGCATTTATAAATAGACTACAGTCAATGCCATGATTATGTGGATAGATACAGTAACACGTGTACTGGCACTTGGTTATTAGCTGACTATCCTGTCTGTATGACAGCCTGTCTGTGAAGACCACTTTATAGTGTAAACATATGTACTCACTAGTATATTATGAAATATTATGGCATGAAAAGTATATATTCACATGCAATCAAAGTTTGAGGGGAAGTCGGAACACATTGTCCCATCCCCCAACTGGATCTGCGAGTGCATTTACATTATACTTGATTGTCTTGCACCCATGATTGTATGGATAGATATACTGGCACTCTGTTATCAGCCTGACTCTCCTGTCAGGGAAGACAGTTTAAGTACAAACAAATGTACACAATATTATACAATGATCCTCGTGAAGGTTTAAATCTCTTGGCTCGTTATAAATGCTTATAACCAGTTTTTGAATATATTTTTAATCCAGATCTGCTATCATTTTTATCGGTTCATTATATACATGTATATATATATATATATATATATGTTTGCATTGTGCGCGTTCGCCGTAGTATGGTCTGTACATTTATGTCTTGGTTATTAACAAATAATTATCACTATATATATTATGCATTGTGAATGAGTATCTGAAAAGATCCTAAAAATCGTAAATTCTGTTGTTTTTTACTACTTTTTTTTTACCTCTCTTTATGAAATTAATTATATATAAATTCACTGTATCTCTATGATCCGACGGGTTTATAAAACTGTCCTTTATATAGCATGTTAGTTGTCATGCATCCTTAACTAGATCCTACTCATATAAATCTGGATTCTACTCATATAAAGCTATCAGTTAATGTATGTTAATTGGCCGTCCAGTCCAGATGTGATGCATGTTAAGCCATAGTATATACGAATCATGGTCGACACCAAATGTATTTGTTTGGCAGATCAGGCCTTGATATTGTGTCCATGGTTTATCTTGTAGCTAGGCGCATTCGTAGTAGTCTGTATATTAATGTCTTGGTTATTCGCGAATAATTATCCATATATATATCGACCACAATTGACTTTTTAAATTTGTGTTTTTAAGAGGAATATATCAGGATTTTTCAAACTTTTAAAATTAGCTAAACTATTTTTTTTAATACATTATGCCTGTATGTACTCACTGACCCCGTATTTCCAAAAGGATATCTATTCAAACATACTAAATAATATATTGAAAAGGGATTTCCTAACTTGGGCTACATTTTCATATCAATTTGATCCTTTGATCCATTATACAGGTTTACACATAGTAAAAATTGTTTCATCTTAGAAAGAGTCCAAATGACGTCAATCATGTCAATCAGTATTTAAGTGCTGTCTATTTTTAGAAGGGGGATTTCATTTCAAGTTTACCACTCCAATTTAAATATCAATTTTTGCCAAGTTTTGGAGGATTTGACATACGAAACCATTCATATTTTATTTAGTTATGAGAACGAGACGATTTTAAGGCATTTTGGTAATAATTTATTGTTTAAGACATTTATAGCAGTTTTTCTGATATATTCCCTTTAAATTGAAATTGTTGGAATAAAATTGAAAGGTAACATGAATAACTTTTGTCGAATGGTTTATCATTCATGTCATTTTAAAGCTGTTCAGTATATATAGAGATTTCTTAGCCGTGGCCGAGTGGTCTATGGCACAGTCTGAAGATCACTTATCTCTCACTGCTAAGGTCGTAGGTTCAGGTCCCGCATACACCATAAACTTTATGTGAGAAAGTTTGTCAGTTACTTGCAGAAGGACAGTGGTTCTACTCAATCTGACTCAGTCTTGAGGTAACTTCCTCCACCTGTTAAACTGGATATAACTTGAAATGTGTTGAAAATGGCATTAAAGCCCCATTCCAAAAAAAAAAAAGAAGATCTCTTAACTGGTTATTAATGTTACGTTGTACCTTAGATGTTTACACACGATGTTGTAGACCAAGATCTACTTGAGAGTACTCACTTCTCTATTCCAATGTAATTTCTGTTAATCCCAGATGCAGTCGGAACTTTAGAATTTCTGTAAATCCTAGATGCGGTCAGAAGTTTAGAATTTCTGTAAATCCTAGATGCAGTCAGAAGTTTAGAATTTCTGTAAATCCTAGATGCAGTCAGAAGTTTAGAATTTCTGTAAATCCCAGATGCAGTTGGAACTTAAGAATTTCTGTTAATCCTAGATGCAGTCGGAACATAAGAATTTCTGTTAATCCTAGATGCAGTCGGAACTTTAGAATTTCTGTTAATCCCTGATGCAGTCGGAACTTAAGAATTTCTGTTAATCCAAGATGCAGTCGGAACTTAAGAATTTTTGTTAATCCCAGATGCAGCCAGAACTTTAAAATTTCTGTTAATCCCAGATGCAGTTGAATTTCTGTTAATCCAAGATGCAGTCGGAACTTTAAAATTTCTGTTAATCCCAGATGCAGTCGAAACTTTAGAATTTCTGTAAATCCCAGATGCAGTCGGAACTTTAAAATTTCTGTAAATCCTAAAAGGCCAGAACTTAAGAATTTTTGTTAATCCTAGATGGAGTCGGAACTTTAGAATTTCTGTTAATCCCAGATGCAGTCGGAACTTTAAAATTTCTGTAAATTCCAGATGCAGTCAGAACTTTAGAATTTCTGTAAATCCCAGATGCAGTCGAAACTTTAAAATTTCTGTTAATCGCAGATGCAGCCAGAACTTAAGAATTTCTGTTAATCCAAGATGCAGTCAAATTTCTGTTAATCCCAGATGCAGTCAGAACTTTAAAATTTCTGTTAATCCTAGATGCAGTCATATTTCTGTTAATCCTAGATGCAGTCAGAAGTTTAGAATTTCTGTAAATCTTAGATGCAGTCAGAAGTTTAGAATTTCTGTAAATCCCAGATGCAGTCAGAAGTTTAGAATTTCTGTAAATCCCAGATGCAGTTGGAACTTAAGAATTTCTGTTAATCCTAGATGCAGTCGGAACATAAGAATTTCTGTTAATCCTATATGCAGTCGGAACTTTAGAATTTCTGTTAATTCCTGATGCAGTCGGAACTTAAGAATTTCTGTTAATCCCAGATGCAGTCGGAACTTTAGAATTTCTGTTAATCCCAGATGCAGTCGAAACTTTAGAATTTCTGTAAATCCAAGATGCAGCCGGAACTTTAAAATTTCTGTTAATCCCAGATGCAGTCGAATTTCTGTTAATCCTAGATGCAGTCAGAACTTTAAAATTTCTGTTAATCCCAGATGCAGTCGAAACTTTAGAATTTCTGTAAATCTCAGATGTAGTTGGAACTTTAAAATTTCTGTCAATCCTAAATGCAGCCAGAACTTAAGAATTTTTGTTAATTCTAGATGCAGTCGGAACTTTAGAATTTCTGTTAATCCCAGATGCAGTCGGAACTGAAGAATTTCTGTTAATCCCAGATGCAGTCAGAACTTTAGAATTTCTGTAAATCCCAGATGCAGTCGAAACTTTAAAATTTCTGTTAATCCCAGATGCAGCCAGAACTTAAGAATTTCTGTTAATCCTAGATGCAGTCAAATTTCTGTTAATCCCAGATGCAGTCAGAACTTTAAAATTTCTGTTAATCCTAGATGCAGTCAAATTTCTGTTAATCCCAGATGCAGTCAGAACTTTAGAATTTCTGTTAATCCCAGATGCAGTCAAATTTCTGTTAATCCTAGATGCAGTCAAATTTCTGTTAATCCCAGATGCAGTCAGAACTTAAGAATTTCTGTTAATCCCAGATGCAGTCAAATTTCTGTTAAACCTGGATGCAGTCGGAACTTTAGAATTTCTGTAAATCCCAGATGCAGTCGAAACTTTAGAATTTCTGTAAATCCAAGATGCAGTCGGAACTTTAAAATTTCTGTAAATTCCAGATGCAGCCAGAACTTTAAAATTTCTGCTAATCCCAGATGCAGTAGGAACTTTAGATTGGAAATTCAAAACTAAAACATTACACTTAAAAAAGATTATTTCACACTTAATTTATTATCCTGATTGTTGGGGATTTTTTTTTCTAATCATTCAGTTACATTCATGGTAAGGCCAGAAAAATAAACTGTGCAGAGTTAAAGGACAGACCCTAACATTGAGTCCCAACCCTAACATTTTTTGCATCTTTAAAAAAAAAAAAAAAAAAAAAATTATGTATGAGTATGAAAAACTGTGGAACAAATTGTCTTATTGTGTCTAGAAAATTATATTTGTATTTTTCCATGATTAGTTTAAGTTGTACTGGTAGTAAATATCAGTGTGACCCCGTGACATTTTCTCCATGAAATAAAAATCAGAAAAAAATAATAAAAATAAAATTTCCTACCTACAGAATCTATTGTTTTGGGTCAAGTAACTCCAAGCACAGGGCACAGGTTTGTGTTTTTCTTGTCTTATAGGGAAAAAAATATTTCTAAACCATAGTATACTATCTTGATTACCAGTATGGGAAAAATTATAATTTGAAAACTATCCGACCATGAATATGGGAAAGTTATATTCTCAAACAACTAGAAAATAAACACCATTGAAAAAAATGTTTATATATCCAGATAATTGGTTTAAAAAGAGTTGATTTACATGTTTATATATCAAGACAATTAGTTTAACCCTTTACTCCATAGATACATGTTTTCCTGCATCAATCACAGAAGGCCTTTGAAAACAGTGCATGAAGAGTTCAGATTGCTCTTAACAAGCAATCTGAACACTTCCTGCACTGTTTTCCACTCAGTCAGTTAGTATAAGCATAATTCACCCAATAATTCAAAAGCCTTCTATATTAGGTGTCTAAAGGCGTCTATATTAGAGGTGTTCAAAGGCGTCCATATTAGAGGTGTTCAAGGCGTTTATATTAGAGGTGTTCAAAGGCGTCTATATGAGAGGTGTTCAAAGGCGTCTATATTAGAGGTGTTCAAAGTTGTCCATATTAGATGTGTTCATATTAGAGGTGTCCAAAGGCGTCTATATGAAGTAAAGGGTTAAGAAGAGTTAATACCTCCCCGGGTAACGAGGAGGTATCATACTGTGTATGATTAATGAGGCAGATACTTTAATTAGATACTCATTCATGTGTATTGACTTATATCCTGCCTGCAGCACAGGTTACAAAATTTTGATATAGTCTACATACAGTGTAGATGTGTACTGATTAATGATTTATGTGCTGGATTATTTAATTGACGTATTTATTACAGGTATACATATGCTAATAACCTATGTTTACAGATTCATGTTTCTGGTATCTGGATATTTATGTGTGCATGTAGTCATACCAAACACTTTAAAAATGGTACTAGAAGCTTCCTCACTTGACGCTAAGCATTAAGAGGAGAGTTCTAGGTCTGGTCAGCCTGGTGTCAGTATAATGTGACTGGGTGGGGTATCATACCATGTGTCTGCGGCATGATACTCCAGTGTGACAGCGCTTAGAATACTAGTAGACACCGTCACGATATGACTGAAAAATTGTTGAAAGCGACGCTAAACACCATACAACAACAACAAACTATAATATGTAATGCATTCTAAATGCTTAATAATAAAGATGTAGTATCAAGCTTGCATAATTTTCTTGTTTGATAAAAAATTGTTGATGTTTGTTACTCAGCATAAATTAAATATATACAGTGCTTGCGGTTTTACATTTGAAGAATATAATTATACATACACATGCTTGCAGACAAATTTATTTATATAATGCTTTGATCATTCTGTCGTCAATGATATATTCTGATTTTACAGAGCTCTGCACTGAGTTTAGGCAGTGTATGCAAATAGCTTAATGTACAATACAATTGTACAATGCATTACAAACATTTATTTTTTATTTTTTACGTAGATCTAATGCATTCGAAGTGCATAAGAATAAAATACGTAACAAGCTTGCATAATTTTGTTTGATGAAATATTGTTTAAAAGTGTGTGTTGCAGCATAAATAATATTCAATTCTTTGAGTTAGCCTTTGTATTATAAAAAGATGCAGTTAAACATGATTTAATTACACTGTGATCAGTCTGTTGTAAATTATGTTTTATGGTTATAAATACAGTTGCACAATATAAATATCTTTCATAGGTTTGAGGTACATTTGGAAGGGATAAAATTAATGGTTTAGCTAGAACGAGGCTGAGATTTAACGCCCAAACATATCGGAGGGACAGAATACCATATGGATGATACTTTTTCTTGTACCTGTATACAACCCATATTGTGTTAATTTTTTAAGATTTTTATTTCGGTCTATTATTATAATAGCGTAAGGATACAATAGTTATTATGAATGAATACATCATAGTGTGAGGATTTTGTGAATGATGTTAAGTTATAGCGTGAGGAGGATATGATAGGCGTGTTGGGTGTGGGATTGGGGGAGGGGAGGCTGTCAGATGAACAAATGCATTTACAAATTCTGTATTGGGTCTCAGTCCCTTTATCTGAATGTCCTGAGTCTACATGCAAATCTCCTATGACTCGCGGAGCATGTGGTCCAGTGGTAGAGCATCAGCCGATGATCAGAGAGTCTTGTATTCAATCCTCCATCGCTGCTATGTGTGATGTACTTGAGGAAGACACTTTTTTTCTTTGATGTACTTGAGGATTAGTACTGCCGTTAGTTGTAAGAAATTGTTTCACAATCAAACTAAAATAAATAAACCATCTCGCTCTCGGTGTCTGTGAAAAACCTGCCATTGTAATACTTTTGTGTTGGGGGCGGGGTGAAGGGGATCTTCATCCTATCTTATATCATTAGACCATTATAAATCAATTGCTAGATTATCATCCAAATTTTTCTTAAAAATGGGGAGGGCGTGAGGATTTTATTTTCATTTTTGAATTTAAAAAAAAAAAATTTTTGTATGAAAATAAAAAGTGTTGGGGCAACATGAAAATTAGGGGGCTGGCAGGGATGATAATTTAGCAATTAATTTATTTTTGCCTTACGTACATGTAAAATGTGAGCATAGTCCTTAATTGACGTTATATCTATTTTCAGGTTCATATAAACTAAATACATCAAGTGTTTTGAGCAATTTTCCACGATGTCTGATTCTGCTGAATTTGTCAAACTGTCGACGACAAAGGCAGCCCCAGATGTCGACCTGGAAAATCTAGAGGACCTTCTCTCACAGCTTACCGAAGAGGAACTTGATGAACTTAATGGAGATTTCGACCCAGATGTAAGTTTTCATTTCGCAACTACATGTAATATACAGTTTTAAGCGGGAAGTCAAGGGAATGAACAAAAATGGCTTTTTAAGATGGATAAATTTGCTCTGAAAGTATAGCCATGGGATCTAGCTAATGTGGCTGCTTAAGACAATTGGCTGCTTAATAGAGGTGACCGCTTACACAAATTTGACTATTGTTAAAGTGAATAAAATGATTATGTTGGCTTTATATATCAGTCTGTCTTGTTGCCTGTCTGTATTTCTGTCCTGTCTTCTGTCTGTACTTTTATCTGTCTTAACTGTCATTCTGTCTCCTTTTATCTGTCTGTCCTTTTGTCTGTATCTCTGTCCTTTTGTCTCTCTGTCCTTTTGACTGTCTCTCTGTCCTTTTATCTGTCTTTCTGTCTTTTGACTGTCCTTTTGTCTGTCTGTCGGATATTGAATAAAAAAAGTTAAAAAATAACGGCTTTGATACTTACATGTTCATAATCATGTTTCAGAATTCCCTGTTGCCTCCATCAGAACGCATGAAGCCCCACACGCTGAAGGAAGCAACAGGACCATATAGCCGTAAAAGGTTATTGGCCTTCTTGGAGAATAAGGCGAAAGAAGAGAAAGACTGGGAGAACATAGTACAGTATGTAAAGAAAATACCAGGTACGCAAAAATAAATACTCGTTTTAGAGTTTTCAGTTGGCTGTAAAAAATGTCTGTTCATTTATTTCCCCAATTGTTATATCTTCTTGGTACAAATTTTTATGAAATATGATTAAATATCTAAAATCTAAAGAGTCATATTCAGCACATGTATGTTTGCTAATTTTACTATATACTTTACAAGCTTCTTTATAGAGAGGTCTAGAGTTCAAAGTCCAAACCGGCTACACTCTCAATTAGGATTGATATATTTTGCGATGTGTCTCATTGTCATTCACCTCTCACTGCTGATTCAAGTGGGAAAGTTATCAGATTGTTATGCTTGTGTACTGGTTATATATACAAGATTCCAGGAAAGACTGATTACATTAACTGATTGTCTGTAGCCGCTGATTGCATAAAAATGACTATTCAAACAAAGCCTACACATTGATTATAAGTTTGTGAGGTCACCAATGTGTGGGTTGCTTCTTTCAATCCTTGGAGTTTTCAAAATTGGATAGGTAGGGATTTTTTTCAAAATCAAAATTTAATATCATGCAAAATAATGCAATGAATTACACACACATGCATGTAATTGCCTGGATGATCTCTGGATGCATTGTCAAGCTCACTTACCTGTCACCACTGACGTCTTGGTCCCAAAAATTGTGTGAGAAAGTTTGCCATAAACTTGCAAGTTGACATTGGTTCTATTCAGATTCATTTTGAGGCCTTTCTCCGCCAATTAGAATATGTGATACATTTATATATTTAATCCGAAATGTGTTGAAAATGGCATTAAACCGACCTCCCCCACCAACCCTCTTTCAAAAATAATAAATTTGCCGAGTACAATGGATCTTTAGGCTATTCATCTTCAAAAATCCAGAAGCGTAAGCGTTGTACCAATAAATCTGAGAGTAAAAACTCCCAATCTTTTCAATATAAGAGGTAAGTTACTCACTGTATCAAAAAATTGCATGCAGCTCTGCTTGATAATATCACTTTATCAATACCTAGTTTCACCCTCTAGATTCCAGTAACCCCCTTATGACATATACATGTATATTGGTACCATTTCCTTCTATTTTTGATATCGTATTCCAGCTTTTGAACACTACATTCTACCTGACCAGTACATGTATAAATTTACAAATTGTATCACCCTTACATTGTATTATTCGGTTTGCATGTGATTTGATTGACTAACCTTGAATTATTTGATTGACTTACCCTGTGTGATTCGATTGACTAACCCTTTGTAGTTTGATAGACTAACTATGTGTAATTTGATTGACTAACTCTGAATGAGTTTCAGAGACTCTGTTATGATTGACTAATTTCTGTGTAGTTTGATTGACTAACCCTGAATGATTTGTGTACAGTGTCACAGTTTGCATCGTGTTGCATATAGCTCTAGCAATTCTACTTACCTAGGAGATCAACCTGTTTCAGAGAAGACCTGGAAACCGAAGGAGGCGCCAAAATCAAAGGTGATGGAAGATATTGAGACAGAGTGGGACGACATTCTGACCCAGGCTTCCGAGGAAGAGTTGGTCGATCTTGCAGGTGTGTATGCTCAGTATCGCTTGTTTTATGTTTGTTTTTTAAAGCAAGCCTGGTTAGCTCAGTGGGTAGCATGCCTGACTGTCGATCCATGGGGGTTGTGAGTTTGAATCCCTACCCAGTCACAGTATCTGATCATGAACTTTGTTCTACAGCCATGAATCTCCCATCTCCAAATTTGTAGGGAAGTAGTCAGTCTCTAGCATTGAACTTTGTTCTACAGCCATGAATCTCCCATCTCCAAATTTGTGGGGAAGTAGTCAGTCTCTAGCATTGAACTTTGTTCTACAGCCATGAATCTCCCATCTCCAAATTTGTGGGGAAGTAGTCAGTCTCTAGCATTGAACTTTGTTCTACAGCCATGAATCTCCCATCTCCAAATTTGTAGGGAAGTAGTCAGTCTCTAGCATTGAACTTCGTTCTACAGCCATGAATCTCCCATCTCCAAATTTGTAGGGAAGTAGTCAGTCTCTAGCATTGAACTTCGTTCTACAGCCATGAATCTCCCATCTCCAAATTGGTAGGAAAGAAGTCAGTCTCTAGCATTGAACTTTGTTCTACAGCCATGAATCTCCCATCTCCAAATTTGTAGGGAAGTAGTCAGTCTCTAGCATTGAACTTTGTTCTACAGCCATGAATCTCCCATCTCCAAATTTGTAGGGAAGTAGTCAGTCTCTAGCATTGAACTTTGTTCTACAGCCATGAATCTCCCATCTCCAAATTTGTAGGGAAGTAGTCAGTCTCTAGCATTGAACATTGTTCTACAGCCATGAATCTCCCATCTCCAAATTTGTAGGGAAGTAGTCAGTCTCTAGCATTGAACATTGTTCTACAGCCATGAATCTCCTATCTCCAAATTTGTAGGGAAGTAGTCAGTCTCTAGCATTGAACTTTGTTCTACAGCCATGAATCTCCCATCTCCAAATTTGTAGGGAAGTAGTCAGTCTAGCATTGAACTTTGTTCTACAGCCATGAATCTCCCATCTCCAAATTTGTAGGGAAGTAGTCAGTCTCTAGCATTGAACTTTGTTCTACAGCCATGAATCTCCCATCTCCAAATTTGTAGGGAAGTAGTCAGTCTCTAGCATTGAACTTTGTTCTACAGCCATGAATCTCCCATCTCCAAATTTGTAGGGAAGTAGTCAATCTCTAGCATTGAACTTTGTTCTACAGTCATGAATCTCCCATCTCCAAATTTGTAGGGAAGTAGTCAGTCTCTAGCATTGAACTTTGTTCTACAGCCATGAATCTCCCATCTCCAAATTTGTAGGGAAGAAGTCAGTCTCTAGCATTGAACTTTGTTCTACAGTCATGAATCTCCCATCTCCAAATTTGTAGGGAAGTAGTCAGTCTCTAGCATTGAACTTTGTTCTACAGCCATGAATCTCCCATCTCCAAATTTGTAGGGAAGTAGTCGGTCTCTAGCATTGAACTTTGTTCTACAGTCATGAATCTCCCATCTCCAAATTTGTAGGGAAGTAGTCAGTCTCTAGCATTGAACATTGTTCTACAGCCATGAATCTCCCATCTCCAAATTGGTAGGAAAGGAGTCAGTCTCTAGCATTGAACTTTGTTCTACAGCCATGAATCTCCCATCTCCAAATTTGTAGGGAAGTAGTCAGTCTCTAGCATTGAACATTGTTCTACAGCCATGAATCTCCCATCTCCAAATTGGTAGGAAAGAAGTCAGTCTCTAGCATTGAACTTTGTTCTACAGCCATGAATCTCCCATCTCCAAATTTGTAGGGAAGTAGTCAGTCTCTAGCATTGAACTTTGTTCTACAGCCATGAATCTCCCATCTCCAAATTTGTAGGGAAGTAGTCAGTCTCTAGCATTGAACTTTGTTCTACAGCCATGAATCTCCCATCTCCAAATTTGTAGGGAAGTAGTCAGTCTCTAACATTGAACTTTGTTCTACAGTCATGAATCTCCCATCTCCAAATTTGTAGGGAAGTAGTCAGTCTCTAGCATTGAACTTTGTTCTACAGCCATGAATCTCCCATCTCCAAATTTGTAGGGAAGTAGTCAGTCTCTAGCATTGAACTTTGTTCTACAGCCATGAATCTCCCATCTCCAAATTTGTAGGGAAGTAGTCAGTCTCTAGCATTGAACTTTGTTCTACAGCATTGAATCTCCCATCTCCAAATTTGTAGGGAAGTGGTCTGTCTCTAGCATTGAACTTTGTTCTACAGCCATGAATCTCCCATCTCCAAATTTGTAGGGAAGTAGTCAGTCTCTAGTATTGAACTTTGTTCTACAGCCATGAATCTCCCATCTCCAAATTTGTAGGGAAGTAGTCAGTCTCTAGCATTGAACATTGTTCTACAGCCATGAATCTCCCATCTCCAAATTTGTAGGGAAGTAGTCAGTCTCTAGCATTGAACTTTGTTCTCCAGCCATGAATCTCCCATCTCCAAATTTGTAGGGAAGTAGTCAGTCTCTAGTATTGAACTTTGTTCTACAGCCATGAATCTCCCATCTCCAAATTTGTAGGGAAGTAGTCAGTCTCTAGCATTGAACATTGTTCTACAGCCATGAATCTCCCATCTCCAAATTTGTAGGGAAGTAGTCAGTCTCTAGCATTAAACTTTGTTCTACAGCCATGAATCTCCCATCTCCAAATTTATAGGGAAGTAGTCAGTCTCTAGCATTGAACTTTGTTCTACAGTCATGAATCTCCAATCTCCAAATTTGTAGGGAAGTAGTCAATCTCTAGCATTGAACTTTGTTCTACAGTCATGAATCTCCCATCTCCAAATTTGTAGGGAAGTAGTCAGTCTAGCATTGAACTTTGTTCTACAGTCATGAATCTCCCATCTCCAAATTTGTAGGGAAGTAGTCAGTCTCTAGCATTGAACTTTGTTCTACAGTCATGAATCTCCCATCTCCAAATTTGTAGGGAAGTAGTCGGTCTCTAGCATTGAACTTTGTTCTACAGTCATGAATCTCCCATCTCCAAATTTGTAGGGAAGTAGTCAGTCTCTAGCATTGAACTTTGTTCTACAGTCATGAATCTCCCATCTCCAAATTTGTAGGGAAGTAGTCAGTCTAGCATTGAACTTTGTTCTACAGTCATGAATCTCCCATCTCCAAATTTGTAGGGAAGTATTCAGTCTAGCATTGAACTTTGTTCTACAGCCATAAATGTCCCATCTCCAAATTTGTAGGGAAGTAGTCAGTCTCTAGTATTGTTATGGTGTGTCCAGTATTGTTTAATCACCCAGTACAATTCGCAGCTTTCTCCATTGTGTTATTTAGGAGTATTACTTGGTCAAAGGTACAATTATGTATATTAACCGATCTTTAAATTGCATTTAATATGATGATATCCAGTAATTTCCGAATGTTTACAGATGTTGCCAAGACAAGGCAAACCGAACCATTGATGTTATTCCATGAGTCAGGTCTAATTAAAAATATCAGCAACAACAGCGAATTTGAATACATATTTTTAAACAACAGGCAACTGTATCTTGCACCAGATGGGATTCATATAGTCACGATTTTCGCTAAATATTACAATTATACCAGTTTTTTATTGCATTAGAAGAATATAACTCACTGGTAATACAGCATTAATTGATAAAAAAACAATTAGATTATTTCCATTTTTATGTGACAAGATCCATTAATGCATAGTTATGTACGATTCTTTCTCATTTCTTGTGGCCATTACTGACTTAATTTGTCTCTCAGTCTTTGCGAGAAAATAAAAATCTTTTTACATGTATATATTATTATCTGGTATAGGTTAGAATTATAAGACTGGATTTTCTTACCTTGCTATACAATTTTAATATTCCACAGCCGTGCTTGGTTTCCATGGTATGCTGAACCAGACGCAGTATTACGCCTCAGAGAATAACGAAAAAATTGAGGGAGGTGGATTCACAGGTAAACCCATCCTTACCATATACATTTACTTTAGTTGGTAAACTCAATAGTAAGTATTACTACCTTACAGCCATTATAAATTAATTGCTAGATTATCATCCAACTTTTTCTTAAAAACGGGGGGGGGGAGGATTTTTTTTATATTTTTATTTTTAAAATTTTGTATTTTTTTTTAATGAAAATAAAAAGGGTCGGTGCGACATGAAAATTAGGGGGTTGATAATCTAGCAATTAATTTATTATGGCCTAATCTACTGTCATGGTAGACTACTAGTGAAGATCTTGTAAATGGACCAGTGTGCTTGTAATATATATACACATCATTTATTAAACGGTTATACACATCATTTATTAAACAGTTTGCCAGTTTCTCTTTAAAAAAGAGTAACATTTAAAGCCATTCCATCCAAAAGTAAAATTTGCCAATGCAACTCGTGTTTTCACCACTGATTCAAGTGGGAAAGTTATCAGTTACTTGCGGAGATGGGTTTTGCTCGAGTACTGGTTAATCCCAGGAAACAGTGGTTAGGTTAATTGATCATCTGTTAGCCCTCGATGGCATAAAAATGACGCTAAATAATCAATCAATCAATTATGTGCAAATGTGTTCTTTAAATTTAATTCGAATATCCTTGTTCTTTATGGAGGGTCCTCCGTGGCCGAGTGGTCTAAGGCGCCGTCTCAAGATCACTTACCTCTCACCGCTATGGTCGTAGGTTCGAGTCCCGCTCGTTCCAAAAACTTTTATGTGAGAAAGTTTCCAGTTACTTGCGGAAGGACGGTGGTTCTACTCAGTCTGACTCAGTCTGAGGTCTTCCTCCACCAGTAAAACTGGATATGCCATATATAACCTGAAATGTGTTGAAAATGGCGTTAACCCTTTACTTCATAAAGACGCCTTTGGACACCTCTAATATTGAAAGCATTACTTCACCATGTGTCAGCAATGGGTGAATTATGTTTATATTAACTGACAGAGTGGAAAACAGTGCAGGAAGTGTTCAGATTGCTCGTCACGAGCAATCTGCACTCTTCCTGCACCGTTTTCAAAGGCCTTCTGTGATTGGAGAGGGAAACGCGTATCTATGGAGTAAAGGGCTAAACCCCATTCAAAAAAAAAAAAAAATTGTTCTTTATGGAAATAGTCTGCTGAACCAACACAGTGACTTTTGGAATATTTTACTTTTGAAGAAATGAATATCTGTTGGTGGTGAGTACTCATTGGAAACTGTTTCTTGGAACTATGCAATCACAAAAAAAACAGTTGGACTTTATCAGGAGGGCATCATGGTCATGGACCTAACTTTAAACATAGCTATATTTGGTTGTAGGTGTTGCCACTTCTGCTGTGCTGAAGACATGTACATTTGAACCCCCAAACATGACAGATGTTGAGGAAAGCTTGAAACAAATTCAGGATAACGATTCCAAATTGAAACATCTCAACCTCAACAACATTAAGGTAAGTGAACTTTTGAACAATAATCAAGTTCCTTTTTCACCAACATTTTTCTGGTGCTCTTCCCACCAACATCTGAGATGCTTTTGAACTGAATATGTTCAAAAAGCTGTTAAAAACACATACTTTTTTATACAATATTATATAAACTGAATTTTCTGGATGTTTTAGATTTATTTGGTGTTTTACGGAATTGAAAATAAGTTTTATATACTTCAGTGAACTGTCTGTAATTTCAACTTTGGTGTTTTTGATGTTTTAACTGAACTGTTAACAATGACGTATCTTTAATACTTATTTTATGGCTGCAGTTTATTTTTTAACCGGCATCTTTTTGTAACATGTTTGTATTTTTTCCCCAAAGTTAAATGTGTTTTTTAAGAACTGTGAAATCATTAATTTTTGCTGGGTACTAATTTTCGTGGATTTCATGGGGAGCCTAGACAACGAAATCAAATACCCATGAACTTAGTTTACACTATGTAATGCTGTCAACATATAAATTGCCTCTGTGTTCATGTGTCTACGTGCATCACATTGTGGTAAATATTCCATCCTTTATTTATATAATTTCTTTCATCATATTGCATCAATATTTACATTGATAATTTTGTAAAGAGTGTAAGAATTTTTTATACTCATATCATCTTTGATTCTACGTCCATCCGCTGATAAACGTGTGTGTGTAGCGAGGTGTGTTATAATTTACCCCACTGCGCGTGTATATTTCAATCAAATGTCAGAGGTCCTAAAAATAGACTGTCACCTTGTAGCTAAATGCTATCGATTGAAACAATGTGATGTAAAGACCTACGGTAAACATTGTAAAAAAAGTAAAACATTGTAAAGGAACAGTATGCGCGAGTACAAAGAAAAATAAACCACACGTTTCTAGTGAAGTAATATCTTTTATTTAGTGGAATTTTTTATTTAGTTCTATAGTTTCTCTTTATGATCATTTTTAATGAATAAAACAAACAAATCTCTTAAAAGTTGTAGCACATTCATTTAATGTTCATTATCACAGTCACTTGATGTGGCACGTACTATTGTTATTGACTGCAGGCTTGACTTCTGAAACCCTTTCTTTCTGGATTAGATCTCATACTTCTCCCTTTCCTCTCCTCTGGTTTGGTTTGCATAACAATTAGTTCAATATCGTACTTGTATATTAGGGTACTAATTGGCCTGTGTCAATGCTTATTTGCACAGCTAGGTGCGATATACCCTGACTAGCAAAGTGTGTATTACAGCAGAGGTTAATTACTGGAACGCACTATTAGAGTCGAAAGTCAAAACTTTTTTTTTTTTTTTTTTATTAATTGGGTTTCAACAAATTTAAGACCCCACGAATATGTCTTTGAAGTATAACCATGAAGTTTAATACCCACAAAAATGAATGATTTCACAGTAGGTTGTTTCTTTTAATGTTTTAGAAAATGTCTTTGTTATATACACTGTAATACTATGTACTTTTTGTTTTATAAAGCACTTTTGAGCGTATTTTATATATGAAAATAGTGCTCTATATATTGATACGGTATAATAATAATAGATAAGTGTTGCTTAATTACTTACCTTAATATTGACTGGTTACTATAATATTCTTTAATCAGTGTCAATAAAAATAGATGCAGTTTTTCAAGAACCATTCTCAAATCAGTATCACTTGGATGCTTTCTTTGATGTAATTTTTTAAGTATTTATAATTTATTATATAAGTTATATATTTTGGTGAAACAGAAGCCATGGTAGTAGTCATCAACTGATTCAATGTCTCATACCTTTTATTACTGGGTTATTCAGGTTTGAGCCCAATTTGTGTTATAAAGTTTGTTAATTGTGGAAAGACTTTGGCTGTTCTAAAATAATAAAATCAGATTCTTGGCATTTTATATAAATATGCTACTCCAAACAGAAAAAAATTGTATTATGTATACTGTAACTCCATGGTAGAATCAAGTAAAAATTGTGTCATTTTTTGGTATAAGGATGTGGTGTTTTTATTCTGTCTGTCTGTATATTCTGTACGTCATCGTGTCTGTCAGTCAGAAATTTTGTTCACGTTTTCCTTCATCGATTTGTGATGGAATTTTACAGGAAATATTGGTTGGAAATCTAGTGCGTATCATCACTGCATTGGATCAGACAGTTTTAAATTAAATTAATCCAAAAGTTTTAGTCGTAGATTGTAATGTTTTCATCTATTGTATATTTCAGAATATATCCAATGAGAGACTGGCAGCCATTTGCGAGGGCTTAAAGACGAACACTAACCTGGAAATCCTCGAGATGGCCAGTGTTGCAATGACTGACAAAACTGCAAAGGTAATTTTTTTTTATCTTTAACATAATTTTTATGCCATTGAGGGCTAACAGGTGATTAATGGACCTAACAACTCTTTCCTGGGATCATGAAAGGTTAATCAGTACCCAAGCACACCTATCTCGGCAAATAACTGATTATTTTCCCACAAATCAGTGGTGAGAGACAAATGACAATGAGACGCATTGTCATATATCAAATCATCACGGAGACTGTGGCTGGGCCTGGATTCAAACTCAGAACCCCTAGATTAATTAGTCTGGCTTGCTATCGACTAGGTTTCTGGCAATGTAAATAATACTGTTATATACTGTACACTGTGTCATTGGTACATAGCTGTATTGATAAAAATGATTATTCTAAAGAAGTAAAAATGGAACATACTTCGGGTATATATATTAAGCTTAATTCAAACGAAATACTCTTTATGGCTTTTTATACCCCCAACAAACGAAGTTTTGAGGGGGTATATTGGAGTCACCCTGAGGTCGGTCTGTCGGTCGGTCTGTCCGTTGCAATTTTCCTTGTCCGGAGCATCACTTGAAAAGTAATGGATGGAATTTCATCAAACGTCATACAATGGTAGAATATAATGAGAGGAAGTGCAATGTACAAGAAACATAACTCTATTCTTGCTAATTAGAGAGTTATTGCCCTTTGATATTTTTTCTTGTCCGGAGCATTACTTGAAAAGTACCGGATGGAATTTCATCAAGCTTCATACAATGGTAGAATATAATGAGAGGAAGTGCAGTGTACAGGAAACATAACTCTATTTTTGCTAATTACAGAGTTATTGCCCTTTGATATATTTCCCTTTGATATTTTTTCTTGTCCGGAGCATAACTTGAAAAGTACCAGATGGAATTTCATCAAGCTTCATACAATGGTAGAATATAATGAGAGGAAGTGCAGTGTACAGGAAACATAACTCTATTCATGCTAATTACAGAGTTATTGCCCTTTGATATATTTCCCTTGTCCGGAGCATTACTTTTAAAGTACTGGATGGAATTTCATCAAACTTCATACAATGGTAGAATATAATGACATGAAGTGCAGTGTACAAGAAACATAACTCTATTCTTGCTAATTAAAGAGTTATTGCCCTTTGATATATTTCCTTTGTCCGGAGCATTACTTTTTAAGTACTGGATGGAATTCCATCAAACTTCATACAATGGTAGAATATAATGACAGGAAGTGCAGTGTACAAGAAACATAACTCTATTATTGCTAATTACAGAGTTATTGCCCTTTGATATTTTTTCTTGTCCAGAGCATAACTTGAAAAGTACCTGATGGAATTTCATTAAGCTTCATACAATGGTAGAATATAATGAGAGGAAGTGCAGTGTACAAGAAACATAACTCTATTCTTGCTAATTACAGAGTTATTGCCCTTTGATATATTTCCCTTGTCCGGAGCATTACTTTTAAAGTACTGGATGGAATTTCATCAAACTTCATACAATGGTAGAATATAATGACAGGAAGAGCAGTGTACCGGAAACATAACTCTATTCTTGCTAATTACAGAGTTATTGCCCTTTGATATATTTCCCTTGTCCGGAGCATAACTTTTAAAGTACTGGATGGAATTTCATCAAACTTCATACAATGGTAGAATATAATGACAGGAAGTGCAGTGTACAAGAAACATAACTCTATTCTTGCTAATTACAGAGTTATTGCCCTTTGATATATTTCCCTTGTCTGGTGCAGTACTTTTAAAGCCATCAGTGATAACAGTTTAATAAAGTTTATGAAAGAACCAAGTTGATGAATACATGGAGTTTGAGCAAAGCAGGTTCGATATTGTATTCCTAGTGCTCTTGTTTGTTTCTTATCCATAAAATTTGTTATCCCTCAACATAACTCGAAAAAGTATAACATTTATTGATTGCCATGAAAGCTTGTACACTGCACAATAATTAAAAAGACCGTTTTTAATTTTAACAAAACCATAAAAAAATTAACAATACTAAAAACTCAATCCATAACATTCTCTTTTATTAAGAATTTGTTTTGTCTGGAGTATAACTTTAAAACTATTGGATATAATTTACTAAAACTTCATACAATGGTTAACCATTTTCTGTCATGGCGGCGTTCGGGGGTATTCATCACCTTCAGTGATATGTCTAGTTTAACATTTTACTTTATACACATTTGATAATTTATACACATGAAACATTGCAAATTTGAAAAAAAAATTTTTAAAGATTTTTATTTCCAACTGTGCTATTAATATTGCAAATTGAAAATGAAGTGTTTGTGGACAGATGACTGTCATATACATGCTAACAATGCCAGGTTCGATGAGTATATGTGGATCCAAGTATATCAAATTTTAACATCAGTTTGAACTGCCTTTTAATTACAGTTTTGTCAGGTCTGGGTCGCTCTTACAGTTGGTGACGTGACTGACTGTCAATCTCCACAATGAAATGACACTTGTGTTTCAACTTGAATGTCGTTTTATAAGTAATCACTGACACTTATTGACAATACGTCAAAAATATCTATACTTGTACAAGCAACAGGATTGGTGTTTAGTTTATCTTCTTTATTTGACCCTAAAAGCAAAAAAAAAATCCAGACTCCCTCCCCCCAACTCCCATTATTGTTTCATTTATTTAAAACTATTTGTTCATTTTCTTTTTAAAAAAAAAATGAGGGTAGAGATTACAGCGATATAGATTTAGATATATAGTCTGCTGTGTGCACCTAAAGTCATTACATCATTACATACAGTCAAACCTGTCTTAAGCAGCCAGTCAAGGGAAGGAGCAAAAGTGGCCTTTTAAGACAGGTTGTTGATTAATACATGTTGACTTACTCTGAAAGCATAGAAATGGAAAATAGAAAATATGGTTGCTTAAGACAGGTGGCTGCTTAATAGAGTTTGACTGTACTTATTATACAACATTTGAATTTTTTTCAGAAACTTGCCGTAGCGCTTCAGGAAAATAAGACCTTAAAGACTCTGAATGTCGAGTCAAACTTCATCAGCGGTGATTCTATTGTGGAGCTTTTGAAGGCTGTTAACAAGAACCAAGTAATGACGGAATTCAGAGTAGCCAATCAGGTACTGATATATCAGGGTCATTGTGCTAACTTGTATAATAATGATAGTGTGCATGGTCCAGTGATATAGCACTTTTCTCATGGTCGGAGGGTCGTGTGTTTGATCCTCCGCCACAGCTATGTGTGGTGTCCTCCAGCAAGACACTCTTTCCACATCCAAAAACTTTTTGAAGTGAGAAAGTTACATGCAGAAGGACATGTTTCCACTCGTATTCATTCTGAGTCCTCTGCCAATAAAACTAGTCCGATATACCATATATAATTTGATTTAAACATTGATTGATTGAATATTTAGCTTCATTTTATGCCATCGAGAGCTAACAGACGATCAGTTAACCTAACCACTGTTTCCTGGGATTAACCAGTACTCGAGCACATCCCATCTCCGCAAGTAACTGATAACTTTCGCACTTGAATCAGTGGTGAGAGACGAATGATAATGAGACACAATGTTGTATATCAATCACCACGGAGAGATAGTTGCCAGGCGGGGGATTCGAACTCACGACCCCTGGATTGATAGTCAGACGTGTAATCGACTGAGCTAATCGGGCCTGGCATCAGTGATTCAAACAAATTTTATTGCTGTAATATGGGCAATAGGGTCGAGCCAAAAGTTCTGAACAGCATTTCTATGACTCTTCTCATAAATTGTAGATACAGAAATAAAATTTGGCGTAAATGGTACATTATAAAAATTTCGTTGTTATCAGTTCTTTTCACACAGTACACAAAAATGGAACAGAAACAAACAAAAAGAATATAACCCGTCATTTGTTCGAAATAGCTTAAATCCCATTAACCCTTTACTCCATACAAATGCATTTTCCCGCACCAATTGCAGAAGACCTTTGAAAACAGTGCAAGAAGAGTTCAGATTGCTCGTAACGAGCAATCTGAACACTTCCTGTACTGTTTTCCACTCTGCCAGTTAATATAAACATAATTCTTCCAATAATTCAAAAGCCTTCTATATAAGGTGTCCAAAGGGTGTCCAAAGGTGTCTTTATGAAGTTAAGGGTTAAAACATAAACAATTTTAAAAAAAAATAATTTTTTATAGGTGTCCCAATACTTAGGAGTGAAATTTCATTAAAAAATGATAATTTTTTGTTCAAATTGTTACATGTCCCAATTTTTGTGATTAAAAAAATAATTATTTTCCTGAAAAAAAAGGATGTCTCAAAACATAGGGTGTCCCGATACATATGGTTAATACGGTAAGTCACATAGACAGTTTGGAATACAGGTAGAAACATATATACTTTTCAGAAACCAGAGGCACTTGGTAACAAGGTAGAGACAATGCTCACAAAACTCATACAAGAAAATTCTACCCTCCTGCGGTTTGGAATCGCGCTGGAATATCCTGACGCCAGGGTTCGGATCACAGAGAAGCTTCAAGACAATAATGATCAATGTAAGTTATGAATCAATGAAAGTTATGTTCTGCACTAATTATCAATGTGAGTTATGTTATACCAATGTAAGTCATGTTATACCAATGTAAGTAATGTATTGATGTTAATCATGTTGTATCAATGTAAGTTATGTACCAATGTAAGTCATGTACCAATATAAGTCATGTTGTACCAATGTAAGTTATGTTTCGATGTTAGTCATGTTGTATCAATGTAAGTTATGTACCAATGTAAGTCATGTACCAATGTAAGTCATGCTGTACCAATGTAAGTTATGTATCGATGTTAGTCATGTTGTATCAATGTAAGTTATGTACCAATGTAAGTCATGTTGTACCAATGTAAGTCATGTTATACCAGTGTTAGTTATGTACCAATGTAAGTTATGTATCAATGTAGGTCATGTATCATTGTAAGATATGTTATACCATTGTAAGTTATGTACCAATGTTAGTTATGTACCAATGTAAGTCATGTACCAATGTAAGTTATGTACCAGTGTAAGTCTTGTATCAATGTAAGTTATGTATCGATGTTAGTTATGTACCAATGATAGTTATGTACCAATGTAAGTCATGTACCAATGTAAGTTATGTACCAATGTAAGTCATGTACCAATGTAAGTTATGTACCAATGTAAATTATGTTGTACCAATGTAAGTTATGTACCAATGTAAGTTATGTACCAATATAAGTTATGCATCAATGTAAGTTATGTTGTACCAATGTAAGTTATGTTGTACCAATGTAAGTTATGTTGTATTAATCAATGTAAGTCATGTTGTACCAATGGAAGTTATGTACCGATATAAGTTATGTATCAATGTAAATCATGTTGTACAAATGTAAGTTATGTACCAATGTAAGTCATGTTGTACCAATGGAAGTTATGTACCGATATAAGTTATGTATCAATGTAAGTCATGTTGTACCAATATAAGTTATGTACCAATATAAGTTATGTATCAATGTAAGTTATGTTGTACTAATGTAAACACTTATTTACTAACATTATAATACATAAATATATATACCATATGAATTACACAGGTTTAATTATTTGTGTGTCTTTTCTTTTATTTTTCAGTACGCATAAAGAGAGTAGGTGTGAAAGAAGATTCATAAACATGTTCCATGTTTGTCTAGCTCAGTTCACCTCCTACAACCAGCCACGGAAAAGCATTTGTTTTCGTATTTCACGTTGATTATCGTCGGATTGGCATATCTGTAAGGGAAGATGCATAGACCACAATCGGAAGTAATTTGTGATCTTGGTTTCGAAGTTAAAAGGGCAAAGATGTGCATCAGAACAAATGGAGAAATACCTATGTCGGTCTAAATCTGGTTGTTTGAAGTGGATATATTTTCTTTTAAGTAACTTAGTCAATGTTTACATAAGGGTCTTTGTGCAGATTTATGTTGCAATATCAGCTGAGGGTTCTGCGCATCACTGTTCTGTCTAAATATAAAGAAATAAGGAAATAGAGCAGTGTTACGTTAAACCATCCTATTATTATATCCTTTGTGGTATGCTGCAATTACCGTAGGTGCTTTTAGCGATATGCTTAGCCACTTCATTTAAACGAACCAAGGACCATTAAATAGCCATGTAAATAGAAAATAAGATTAGATAGATAGAGCTTCAGTAATATCCGTTACCTTTGTTACATGCATGTTTTACCATTATACTGTTATTCTCCTGTGTTACAATAGAGCATTAAAGATTATTTTTGACAAAAATAATTACAGAAATCTTCACCAAACTTTTTCATGAAATTTTCAATTTCTTTTTTCAATTATATATATATTATAATGGTATATTGATAATATATAGTTAAAAATTCCAGAACATAGTTTGTTGTTGGTAAATTTCAGTTATGGAATTTGAGAGTTAATTTTTTAGCCTTAAATATTTAAAACTGAAAAGAGAATTTATAATCAAGATAAATAACTAAATAGAAAAACGTAATCTATCTTTACTAACTACATACAAGATGGTGCCTGATAATGAGTAAATACTGGAAGTAATGAAAAGTAACTACCGTATTTACCATATATTTTGGGACAGTAAAGAAAAAATAATTTTAAATAATAAGTATTGGGACAAATTTTAATTATTTGTTTTGTTTTCCAGTACATATTTTCATTATATTTAAAACAGCTTTCTTCCAGGGATGGCTGCCATAAAAGGTCAGGTGTCAATTTGCAGAATACTGCCTATGGCCGTCTTACAAAAAGGCTGGTTCCCATAATTGGTAAGGTGGGAGTTTAGAGTATAGTAAATATAACTGTCTCACAAAAGTATGGTTCCCATAGTGAATTCAGTATCAATTTACAGTTTATTATACATAGTTACAATTTATGTTGCAAGGATGGTTTCCATAAAGAATAAGGTGTTGGTTAAAAGTATGGTTAGAGTTGCCATCTTTTGAGGATGGTTCCTGTTAAGGGTCGAGCTTTGATTCGTAATACCGGTATATTAGTAAATTTTGCCATCTTGCACGAGAGGAACCCAACATGAATCAGGAAGTATTGACTGTATATTAAAGTTGCAATTTGCAAGGGTGGTTTCAAAAGTGAACCAATTCTTAGTGTTATAAAGTTTTTATACAATTTTTGTTGATTTGTTAAAAAGATATATTAATGCTGATTTACAATTTATACTTTGTATCCTGTGATCGTAGTTTTCCTTTAATAATTTGTCACAATATCTGTCCATTCTTTTTTTTTTGCATGAAAATTGTACATATATTTATTTATTAAATCATCCATATAGCATTTATGTATATTTCTGAGATATTTTCGTAAATGGAATAGAAACAATGGCTGAATTGTGGTTTAATGGCATACCAACACAAAACATGTGATCCTCGAACAAGACCTGATCAGATCAGAGGGTCATGGATTTAATCCTTGAACAACACCTGATCAGACCAGGTAATCTAAGACTTGATCCTTAAATAAGACTGATCAGATCAGAGGGTCGTGGATTTGATTCTTGAATAAAATGATAGTGAATTTGATCTATATATTATGTCCTTGAACAAGACATTTCAATTGCATCTGCTTTAAACCGTTTCTATCCAAGACACAGAGCATGATTTGGCTTCAGTTTTAGGAGCTTTTTTCACAATCAATGTAAAATAAATAAGTGTAAACTATGTATTGAATTGTATAAAGAAAGAAACGAAGACCAAAACATTGTGTTTCCATTCCAAATGTGATTTATTTCTTAGTGTACATGTACCGTTGCTTTGCCGTCTTGTATCCCCATTGTTTGGCCGAATACATAAATGACATAACACGTGTACCTGTAGCCAGCCTCCCAGCCTAATTAGTGTATCGTGTACAAATAGCATGTCGACATTTTGTATGCAATAAAAACAGAGTTTTCTGTATTCCATGTACACGTGTATGTGTATACACCATTAATACATGTAGGTCATTTATTTAATTAATTACTCTTTTTGTCATTTAATAACACATTTTTACCATAAACTCTACATTGACCGTGTTGAATATGTTAATTGCCAGGAGCATGTTGATTGTTGTAAGTTAACTGCTAGAAGGATGATTGTTATAGGTTAACTATCAGGAGCAGGATGATTATTTTAAATTAACTACTAGGAACAGGAGGACTGTTAGAAATTAACTGCTATTGTTATAAGTTAACTAACAGGAGCGGAAATTCTATTTCTCTGTATAAATACACATTTTTATTGCAACCTATGGTTGATATTTCCCAGCTCTCTGATCTTCCATTCAACGATTAAGAAAGGAAAAAAATTGTCATTTGTACATTTGTCATTTTGTCATAAATACTTGACAATATCTGAACTCTATTTAATTAATGCTTACTGTAGCATATATGTTACCTGTGCTTAAACGAAATAAGTTAATTCAAAATTTGAAAATTTAGTCGGCAATTTTTAAAGAAAAATAATCTTAAGTAACGAATGATCTGCTGGCTCGCACAAGTTACATATTATTGTAACACATTGACAATTATCATATTTTATTTTATGATTGTTGTTTATTTTTTGAAAATTTTCAGTGAATTATTTTTTGATAATTTCACTTTTAAAAATATTGAAAATATAAATCGTTGTTTTAATCTTTTCAATCATAAAATAATTGATTTCGGTTAAATATCAATTAGATTTCACTCGTGAACAGGATCCTCTGCAGCTGAGTGGTATAAGGATCCATCTCAGGGTCACTTACCTCTCACCATTAAGGTTGCAGGTTCAAGTCCTGCTTGCTCCGAACACTTTATGTGAGAAAGTATGCCAGTTACTTGCGGAAGGATGGTGGTGTGACTTGGATTCATTCTGGGGTCTTTTTCCACCAATAAAACAGCATATGCCATATATATCCTAAAATGTGTGGAAAATGGAGTTAAACCCCATTAACTCACGAATACCAAAATAGGCATGGTCACTTGTGACCAAATTTCTTCTTCAGTGCTCATTGGATGAAATAAAAATGATATTTAACTGAAACTAACAATTATTTATAATACATCCTTACAATTGAATGATATTGATGAATTTTGTAGATCTGCTTTTTTCACTTAATACCTTTATTGATTTTTCCGGATTTCAGAATAAAAAAAACATTAATTGGTAATATTGGTAAATGTATATGTACATGTAACCGCTCATACATTATTTTCCACACCACTTGTTACGTCTATTTACACAGGTTTTAATTCTTCTATTCATTTGAGTACACTGAATTTTCAATATATCTGTATCATATTAGGAGTTTTAGGTTAATGAAGGTTTTATTAAAAAAAATATTCATGGAATCTTTTGTTAGTTGTTATTTTATTCCAACATAAAAACAGGGAACCAGCTTGTAAGTTAAACTTACCAGAGCCAAATATCCAATCACAGGACAACCAGCTTTTCTATTTTAAGTTCATCAGAGGCATATCCAATATAAATTAGGGGAACCAGCTTTTCCGTTTTAAGTTCACCAGAGCCATATCAAATCAATCAGGGAACAAACTTTTCCGTTTTAAGTTCACCAGAGCCATATCCAATCAATTGGGGAACCAGTTTTTCCATTTTAAGTTCACGAGAGTTATATTCAATAAATCAGGGAACCAGCTTTTCCGTTTTAAGTTTGCCAGAGCCTTATCCAATCAATTGGGGAACCAGTTTTTCCGTTTTAAGTTCACGAGAGTTATATCCAATAAATCAGGGGACCAGCTTTTCCGTTTTAAGTTTGCCAGAGCCTTATCCAATATAAATCGGGCAGAACCTGGAATGGCCGCTTTTATGCTTTAAAAAAATTGGTTAATTTTAATAAAAAGCTCAGAAACTTCTCGTGTGTTTTTTTACCATTTAAAGGACTCGAGGGTCACTTTTGTGGGATATTTTGATTTTCAACTGAAATCCCACTTCAATACATCAAGTAAACTTCACATATTTTCACTACCCTTAAGGGGACTCGAGGTGCCAAATGGGAAAATGCATTTTGATTTTAGACTTTTGTACAAAGAAAATTTAGTTTCATAGGTTTATATCTCTAACTACTGGCCTTGCATCATTTAAACTTCACTTGTCTTCACTACCATAAAGGAGACACAATGAACCATTTAGTGGGAAAATGCTATTTTGATTTTTGGACTATTGTAGTTGCATAGAAAAATTTTGTTAAAAGTTTGTTTTTTTGCAGGCTCTTATCTCAGTTACTACTAGCCTTATAACACTGGGCATCTTGCTACACAGTTATGCCCCTGTTTTCCCACAGTAACATGATTCTTACACTTAAAAAATGTCCTGTTGTAATTTGGTTTTGAATTATTTTCCAAATGGTCCATAGTGGTTGTCAATTCTTGCTGCAGATGAGTAGAACAAAAGTTGGCATAGCATATACTGCAATAAGGTATCGCTGGTATTTAAAAAGTGACTTATATATGCATGAATTTTAAGCGTTTAAGTGCTTTTTTTTTTTTTTTTAAATTTAAGGTGTCACCGCAAAAAAACAAGCTGGTAAACCTTCCAGTTATTGTGGATTTTATGTGGGTATACATTCCTGCTATGTATAAAAAAATTCTATGTGGAATTCTTTCTTCACATTTCTTGTACCATTAAATCGTCTCAAAGAGAAAAGTCGAATAAGGCCGTTTTGAATTTAGAATTATGGCCCATTGCACACTTAAAAAAATTTAAAGTTTTTTAAGCAAGTTTATATTTCAATATTAATTAACTGCAATGAAACATGTATAACTCTCGCAATGGTTATTATTTAAGGCAGGGTTATGACCCCTTTTTATGCTTAAAAAATTAGGCTAATTTTAATAAAAAGCTCAGAAAATTCTCTCGTGTGTTCATTACCATTAAAGGGACTTGAGGGTCAAGTGGGATATTTTGATTTTCGACTAAATGCATGTATACCCACTTCACTACTTAGAAAATGTGGTTAAAATTTGTTAAAGAAAACCCAAGGACTTATATAAAAGGATAGGAAACTTGTATCTTCTGACTAAATGTTGATAAAATAGCACACAAAGGATGAATTATTTTATAAATAATTATTCATGATTGACAGACAACTGATTTCTTGTAAATAAATTGTAAGTTGTTTGTAATCTAAAATATTTTGATATGTTTCGTTCATGCAAAATGATCTTGAATTAAAGATGTTTTAAAATATTCGATCATGAATGAAAGTAAAATTTCTCGTTATTTTTTGTTATTTTAGCTGCAGTATACAAATTTTAAAATCAATGTACTTCAGTTATGTTTAGACATAAATTGCTGGGATACCCGAACGTTCACAAAATCTCAATCAGTTGCCTATCCTTCTCTATATAATTCCTCGATGCATATCTGAAATTCAGTTTACACATCAATCCTTCTCCAGACGAACGGGCTACGTTTTAAGATAATGTTGCAAATTCAATTTAGCCGAACACATTACCTGACTTTCTTGTCCATGTTATATTTCGTACATATCAAATATTTGTTAGCGTACATTTTGTACTTCGGTTTAGACAATAAACATAATGAAACTAAACTGGCAATATTGATATCTGATACCTGATGTCTTTCTAATCAGGTCTATTAACGCCCAATGACAAGGCAACGAATTCTATGTCTGTCCCACAATTCATAACAATCGAACGCTTACGAAACTGTGACTTTCATTGAAGCAACTGACCAATCAACGTGCTCAAATGCGGCTTTCCCAACACTGCTATCTAATAGGGCCATTCGGGAGAACTGGGTCCGTACTACAGACTAAGGATTTCCTATAAACATTTACAGATTATTGTAACAAACATAATGACATGACTCAAATACATAAACTTTTCTACAGCTAGTATATATAATCTTTATTAACCTCCAATACTGAAGAGTTACAAAAAACACATGAGAAAATGAAAACGCAACATACAAGTTGAGTAGGTGAAACTAAAGACAAAATACACTGGTGATGGAACATAAGAAATACAGGTCACAAAACAATTAAATTAAACCGTATTTAGGGGTGACCCGAATGGCCTTAACAAAGGTCATTATACAGTCAAACCTGTGCAAGTGGTCACCTCTGTTAAGCAGCCACCTGTCTTAGGCAACCATATTTTCTATTTCCCATGTCTATGAATTCAGAGTAAATTAATCTGTATTAAGCAATAACCTGTCTTAAAAGGCCACTTTTGTTAATTCCATTGACTGGTTGCTTAAGACAGGTTTGTTTATTTCCTGAACCTTCATACCCTTATGACACTTCATGATAACAGTTGCTTAAACACACAAGTTATAGTCTGAAATGTTAAGTTGCAAATGGATTTAATTTCATCAAAGTATCATTAGGACCAAACTCAGTAAGTTCTGTATTACTGATTCTGAATACAAAACAACAGAATCAACTTCAAACCATGTACTTGCTGTATAGCAAGTTTCATTTGAATCGGGTTAAAAGTTACATCGGCAAGGTTACTGGCTTAGTTTAAAAAAAGAAAAAAAAAAGATTTTTTTTTTTTTTTTTTTTTTTTAAAAATCAATATACAATCGTACATTGTGACGCACGTTATGCTATCTATATCGAGAGAGATGCATTAGTGAAAAAAGACCATAACTCAATAAAAACAACATTGAATCGAAACATCAAACATATACACTCGTGATCAGACCACGTACCATCTGTACAGCAAGTTGTATTTGTTACAGGTTAAAACTGTGACGTAAAAGTTGCGTTCACATTTCTGTAGGTGTAAGTTAGTGCGACAAAAAATAAGTTAAAAGGGCCATAGCCCAATAACAAGGACTTATATATAGAGAATAAAAAGCAACTGATTAAGATGCTCGCGTATTCATGCACTCGTTAAATCTTGTTTTCAAATATTCTAACTTCCATTCACCCAAAAACCTATATCTATGTCCTTGCCCAATAAACAACATTTATCACCTATGTACCCAGTGCACAAGAAGTTGCATTTTATGCAGGTTTAAAAAGTTGGTGTTGATCTTGTTGTGTCTGCAAGATTGATGGTGACGCTTATTTTGATGTAAAATTAAAGTTAAAAGTGCAAAGAACCATAATATAACTGATAAAAATGAATCAAAACACCAAAGGAACAGGCTCACAAGCTACACAACATGGCTCACTTTTAAGCCAATAAATCGATGTATAGCCAAAATTGGACGGTTATATGACATTTCTCTCTAATCGCCATATATTTGCGAGGGCACAGACAGACGGACGGACGGACCCCGATTAATAAATACGACGGGATCAGAACGGCGCATCCCGGAGTATATTGTGAACCATCATTATCTATTACCTTAACAACTGGACGATTACATTTTTACGAATGGGTTACAAAGATACTGAGAGGTGTTGATAAATAACTTTTTTGATAAAAATATGTATCTATATGTTATGCTGTTGGTTTATTCAATAGTTCAAAATTAAATTGTGAGAAAAAATTATTTGTTTAATCATATATATGCGTTTAAATTACTGATAACTCCGGCTATACTCCGACTGAACAAAATGTACTCGACCGGATATGTGTGACGTCATTTTGCACACTTTCTGAATGCAGCAGGTACTTTATTAATTGTCAACACAGCTGAAAAACGTTCACATTTCTGGAAAGCCTCGTTGGCGTGTCAAAACACATATTATGGCAAATTCTGCAGCCTGTTAGATTGTCCGTGTTATTTCTGACATCTATTGAAACCGAAGAATTATACATTAAAATTCAATAGTATTTTGCGGGAAATTCTGACAACAGGCGAAACGTGTGCTGTGGTTCCACGTCAGATATAAAGTGTAATCTCCACGTTGAACGTTGAAATGACAGCAGTGGTAAGTTTGACAGTTGTTTAAAACGTTACAATAAAGAAATTTATCGGTAATATTAGGTTATTATTTCAAATACAAGTTTCTCTAAAATGTCAAATGCGGATCCAGTTTGGTAACCATAGAATACAGGGGCTGGAGTTGCAATTGATCACAGTTTTCTTATGAAGGTGATTTTGCATGGGTGTTCCTAGGTATATGCCTAGGCGTCTAACTCGAGAGTTGAATGTGGAAAATAAACAATGGTTAAAAAATGAAAATGCAATAAAAATGAATTTGTGGGTATGGGGTAAGGGCTTTGTGCTTATTTCGGGCAGTTTGAATAACTTCACAATCCATGTCAAAGTTGCTTATTACTACTCATTTGCAGTTCTATAAAAGAAAAAAGTCGGGTGGTGGGGGGAAGGTGGAAGGGGACATCACCCTCCCCCAGGCATATACCCAAAAAACATCTAGGAACGCCTCTGTTTTATGTTTATGCTCGTTTACATATTTATATATATGGAAGGTGAAATGAAAAACATGTCTGAAAATGATTGACATTTTCAATTTCCCTTTATGTCATAAAAATGGCTTTCTATTGACCTGTCGGGGGAATAAATCAAAGTATCATACTAACTTGATTAAATAAGGCGTAGATGGGCAGCTTTTTTAAATTTTGAATATCTGACCTGCTGTATTGGAAGACAAAAATAATAAATTGTTAAAAATGTTCACCATTATCAGATGTGTTGCATGCAAGACTTGGGTCAAGGTCACACTAAGAAGTTCAGGTATGGCAGGGTGTGAGGGGGCAGTTTGGGTCAAACATAGTTGATTTTTTGTGTGCTGTAATTGCTGTAATTTTGAATTGTTTAGAAATTCCAGAAAAAGTCTGGACACTAAGTCCCCACACTCTGGATCTGCAAGTGTTTGGATGTTGAACTCTGAATACCTTTGTATTCTACAAGCTGCTTCTTGTGAAAGAACTGATTTTATGAGCTTGAAATGTTTTGACTTTCAAGTAATAGATGGACTAGTAAGAGATTAGACAAGGTATCCAAGCTGAATAAACTCTGGTTTTATGGTGCCCTATGATTCAATGCTGCATGGCACAGGGTGGATAGAATGGTGGGGAAGGGGTGATTTGCAAATGGATTAACTATCTTATTTCTTTTTTTTCTTAACAAAGGGAAAACTATGAATAATATGCTACCTTTTGTTGATAATAACATTTATAGCTATTTCCGTATTTCTAATGAATTAAAACTTTTAAAGTAACAGATTGATGATTTTTAATTTTGTTTATAAACAACAGGTTTTATTGTATGGGTAAGGCCATAATATATTTGTTGCTAGATTATCATCCCTGCCCACCCCCTCATTTTCATGCAGTCCCAACCATTTTTATTTTCGTAAAAAGAAAATTAAAATCACCCTCACCCCACACTCATCCTCCCCATTTTTAAGAAAAGTTTGGATGATATTCTAGCAATGATTTTATAATGGCTATAGGAGACTCATTCTAAAAGGGATTTGATATCATTAATAATTATATTTATTCATTTATAAGGTACTTTTAGCTCGACTATTCATAGAATATGGGGGCTATTGTACTCACCCCGATGTCGGCGTTGGTTTTTCCGGTTAAAGTTATTGATCAGGTAAGATCTATGCAACCACTCATTCGATATGAATGAAACTTCACGTGTATGTTCAGCATCATCAATGGAACTCACAGACAAGAACCATAACTCTGGGTTGCAATTTAACAGTTATGGCCCTTTTTGGTAAGAGATTTTTAGGGGTAAAAGTATTCATTGTATCATTAGACATCCTCTTGGAAACTCATTGAGACAAAAATCATAACTCTTGACTGCTTTGATCTTAGATGTTTGACAGATAGGGTCAGTTAATGGTCCTCTCTAAAATTTGTTGAAAACCATGACCTTGGGGGCAAAATTGGCCCACCCTATTAAGAGGTAACAAATTTTATTATTTTATTTTGTATTTTTTTCTAAAAGTTTAATCTTTTTTTTTTGGCCCTGAGGGATAAACAATTTTCAATTTTTTTTTTAAGAAAGTTTAATCTTTTTCTTTTGTGTAAAGTTTAATTTTTTATTTTTTTTACTTTTTTTTAGATTTATTTTCTACATTTTCATGAAAGGGTATCCAGCTGTGATAAATTGTGAATGCTGGTACATGATTTATTTCAACTATAGATCAATTTTCATGAACTGGTTCTGATATGCAAGCCACTTTGTTGTTTTCAAAAAAACAAAACAACTGAAAATGAGTAGTGTTGGTGAATTATTTTTAACAGATAAGCAATAATTATACTTTAATTTTACCACCCCTGAGTTTTGATTGTCTTCCAATTGATACTTATTTCCTGAGAAAGCTGTTGTTTTAGAATAGCATTGAAATCGTTCAGCTCACTGTCCCTTCGACTGCTTTTGTTAATGATATTTTCAGACTGACTCCGTTTTAGGCCTTCCTCCAGCAGTTAAACTACATATGCCATATATATAACAAAAATGTGTTGAAAATTGTGTTTACCCTTTACTCCATAGATACGCGTTTTCCCGCACCAATCACAGAAGGCCTTTGAAAACAGTGCAGGAAGAGTTCAGATTGCTCGTAACGAGCAATCTGAACACTTCCTGCACTGTTTTCCACTCTGTTAGTTAATTTAAACATAATTCACCCATTGCTGATACGTGGTGAATTAATGCTTTCAATATCAGGTGCCCAAAGGTGTCTTTATGAAGTAAATGGTTAAACCCCATTTAAAAAATATATAAATAAATACTACTAAAAAAAAAATGATTATATCTTCAGGGTAGAGAAATCCCTGTCTCGCAGGACGAGTATGACTTGGGAATCGGTTCAGGGAATTACCTCGCGGGAAACAATTCCGACATATTCAAGCGCATCAACGCCATGTTGGACAACACGCTGGACTTCAGTAACTTGGCAGCGCTGAATAATGAACAAGCAAAACGTAAGTAAAACGTAATTATATCCTGAGAAACAAAGTATATTGGGGTTATATAGGAGTCATGCTGGGCTGTCTGTCAGTCGGTCTGTCCGTCCGTCTGTGGACAATTATTGTGATCCCTATTACTCGGCAACCATTCACTGGAATTCAATTTAACTTCACAAGTTTATTTTGTGGTAGCTTTCTTTCGGCAACCATTTACTGGAATGCATTGAAACATCACAAGTGTGATTGGTAGCAAGTATAGTTTCTTATATCGTCAGCCTGTTTACACATGAATAATTTTTCAGTGAGTTATGGCCCTTTCAATTTTTCAGACATTTTTTTAGGTTGCTGTTATTCGGCAACTATTGGCTGGAATTCATTGACACTTCGCAAAAGTGATTGACTACTCTAATTGGTTCTCTTTGTTTAGTGGGAAGCAAAAGGGTGCAATAACTGTGTCAGGGTGCCATCTAGGTTTAGTCCTCATCTCCAATGATATTTCTAGTTTTAATCTCCCCTGTCCCAAAGGGTCGGACATAGTTGTAGCACTTGGTTTGTCTATCCAGTTTTGAAATATCTTTCGAATGTTTCCCTCCACCGATAGACGTTACTGGTAATATGATGTAAGTAACCTCTCATCTGTTTATTCTAGATTTATTTTTAGCGACAAGGTCAAAGTATCAATAAGATACCAGCCGTGTTGCGGGAATAATAGAATTCCACAAGGTCTATTGGCAGAGAATCATCACCTGATTGTAGCCTTTTCTATTTCATCAAACCTGTATTAAAAATTTGAGAGACCGTTGATTTTGCCGAGTTTCAAAGACATTATGTGAGAATGTTCAATCCGTAAGGATGGTGTAACATTATTTTCGGGTTTATTTTGAGATCCTCCTCTACCAATAAAACTGGATGTCACATGTAGTCTGTAATGTGTTGAAAATGGCATTAAACCATAAAACCACATTACAAAAAATATTTTAAATGCCTCAAATGCATAATTACATATAATTAGTTTATCCCATTACTCCAATCACAGAAGGCCTTTGAAAACAGTGCAGGAAGAGTTCAGATTGCTCTGTTTTCTACTCTGTCAGTTAATATAAATATAAGTCACCCAATAATTCAAAAGCTTTCTGTATTAGAGATGTCAAAAGGCATCTATATTAGGTGTCCAAAGGCGTCTATATGAAGTAAAGGGTTATACTAATTTATTTTAGCTTGATTGTGAAGAAAGCTCAGATTTTATATGAACCACTCTTTGTGTCCACTTCCTGCATAGAACCAGTAGTGAGTGTATATTTATTTTTTTTTGACACATCGGGTGAAGCTGGAGATTGAACCTGCGACCTCTTGTGTAAACGCCCAACACTATCCACTACATTACTGGCCCGGCACATAAACAAAGTCGTGCATATAATATTTTGGTCTGTGGTTTACAGATGCCGTGATGATGCCTGGACCACACAGTCAACAGGGAATCAATGCCAGTACCAGTTACCATGACAACCAGTACTCCAGTACATCAACGCCCTACCCAGGTAAAGTCACAATTGTAGTATATAATATAAAATATAATCTTGATTTCATAGGTCTAATGTTAAATTTAAACACAGAATGAATATTTAACTCCCCCTAGAAAATTCAAATATGGAAGACACGAAAAGTTTTTAAATTTGTTGTGTGGCATAAGGGTCGTATGTGATCAAGTGGTATTATTTGACACCATCTCAAACTCGGGTTGGTCATTTTGGAAACTTTATGGGAGAAGGATTGCCAGTTACCTGCGGAAGGTTTGTTTGAATGTTAAAAGCGTCATTGTTATGCCATTAAGGGCTTAAACAAGATACTGATCAGTTAATCTAACCTTTCTTACATGGAATGCCAGAAAAAAATAACATCTGTGTATAGGGTTACTTGACAAAAAAATATAGAGTAGATCAGTAGGCAATTTTTTTTCGTTTCTTATTGTTTTCTAATTTTCATTTCATGGAGAAAATGTTATACTATTGTTATTCTTATAAGCTATAGAAATGATTTTAAAATTTCTGTTATATAAAAAATGATTGTAATTATGATATAGTAAATATAATTTTCTTGACACATTAAGCAGATTTGTTCCGCAGTTTTTCGTACTTTTACAGTTTAAAAAAAATGTGTGTTTTTTTTTCAAGCTGAAAAAATGTTAGGGTCTGAATTCAATTTTAGGGTTGGTCGGGTAACCCTAAACAGAGGTATTTTTTGCCTGGCCTAGTCAGTACTCTAGCACATCCATCTTTTTCACAGGATTTCAGTTGTTCTACCCTACCACTAACCAGCAGTACCAGAATTATTCGCAGTCCCAGTACAAGACCGACCAGTACCCCAGCATCCACTACAAGACTGACCCGTACCAGCAAACACAGTACAAGTCTACGACTGACCCATATATGCAGCAAACAAAAGACAGTATGTGTAATTGTTATATTGGGGTTAGTTACTATATAGGCTATAGTAAAAACTTAAAAAATCTTCTTGTCAGAAACTACACGCTTGATTTTAAAATCATTTCACAGAAATGATCCTTGGGTGACCCTCTACCAAGTTTGTTCAAGCCATCTTGATTCGTCAAAAAACATGGCGGCCATGGGGTGGGGTTAGTTTACTATATGAGCTATAGTAAAAACTTAAAAAATCTTCTTGTCAGAAACTACTTGCTTGATTTTAAAATCATTTCACAGAAATGATCATTGGGTGACCCTCTACCAAGTTTGTTCAAGCCATCTTGATTCGTCAAAAAACATGACAGCCAGGGGGTGGGGTTAGTTTACTATATGAGCTATAGTAAAAACTTAAAAAATCTTCTTGTCAGAAACTACTTGCTTGATTTTAAAATCATTTCACAGAAATGATCCTTGGGTGACCCTCTACCAAGTTTGTTCAAGTTATCTTGGTTCGTCAAAAACATGACAGCCAGGGAGTGGGGTTAGTTTACTATATGAGCTATAGTAAAAACTTAAAAAATCTTTTTGTCAAAAACAACTGGCTCTTTTTTAAAATAACTAAACAGAAATGGTCCTTGGGTGACCCTCTACCAAGTTTGTTCAAGTCATCTTGCTTGATTTTAAAATCATTTCACAGAAATGATCCTTGGGTGGCCCTCTACCAAGTTTGTTCAAGTCATCGTGATTCGTCAAAAAACATGGTGTCCAGGGGTGGGGTTAGTTTACTATATAAGCTATAGTAAAAACTTAAAAAATCTTCTTGTCAAAAACTACTGGCTTGATTTTAAAATCATTTCACAGAAATGAACCTTGGGTGACCCTCTACCAAGTTTGTTCAAGCCATCTTGATTTGTCAAAAAACATGGCGGCCAGGGGTTGGGGTTAGTTTACTATATGAGCTATAGTAAAAACTTAAAAAATCTTCTTGTCAGAAACTACTTGCTTGATTTTAAAATCATTTCACAGAAATGATCCTTGGGTGACCCTCTACCAAGTTTGTTCAAGCCATCTTGATTTGTCAAAAAACATGGCGGCCAGGGATAGGGGTTAGTTTACTATATGAGCTATAGTAAAAACTTAAAAAATCTTCTTGTCAGAAACTACTCGCTTGATTTTAAAATCATTTCACAGAAATGATCCTTGGATGACCCTCTACCAAGTTTGTTCAACCCATCTTGATTCGTCAAAAAACATGGTGGCCATGGGGTTGGGTTAGTTTACTTTATAAGCTATAGAAAAAACTTAAAAAATCTTCTCGTCAGAAACTACTGCTCGATTTTAAAATAATATCATAGAAATGTTCCTTGGGTGACCCTCAACCAAGTTTATTCAAGTTATCTTGGTTCGTCAAAAACATGGTGTCCAGGGATGGGGTTAGTTTATTATATAAGCTATAGTAAAAATTTAAAAAATATTCTTGTCAAAAACAACTGGCTCTTTTTTAAAATAACTAAACAGAAATGATCCTTGGGTGACCCTCTACCAAGTTTGTTCAACCCATCTTGATTCGTCAAAAAACATGGTGGCCATGGGGTTGGGTTAGTTTACTTTATAAGCTATAGTAAAAACTTAAAAAATCTTCTCGTCAGAAACTACTGCTTGATTTTAAAATTATATCACAGAAATGTTCCTTGGGTGACCCTCAACCAAGTTTGTTCAAGTTATCTTGGTTCGTCAAAAACATGGCGTCCAGGGATGGGGTTAGTTTATTATATAAGCTATAGTAAAAATTTAAAAAATATTCTTGTCAAAAACAACTGGCTCTTTTTTAAAATAACTAAACAGAAATGGTCCTTGGGTGACCCTCTACCAAGTTTGTACAAGTCATCTTGCTTGATTTTAAAATCATTTCACAGAAATGATCCTTGGGTGGCCCTCTAACAAGTTTGTTCAAGTCATCGTGATTCGTCAAAAAACATGGTGTCCAGGGGGTGGGGTTAGTTTACTATATAAGCTATAGTAAAAACTTAAAAACTCTTCTTGTCAAAAACTACTTGCTTGATTTAAGAATAATTTCACAGAAAAGGTCCTTGGGTGACCCTCTACCAAGTTTGTTCAAGCCATCTTGATTTGTCAAAAAGCATGGTGGCCATGGGGTTGGGTTAGTGTACTTACTATATATAAGCTATAGTAAAAACTTAAAAAATCTTCTTGTCTGAAACTGCTTGCTTGATTTTAAAATAATTTCACGGAAATGTTCCTTGGGTGAACCGCTCCCAAATTTGTTCAAGCCATCTTGATTCGTCAAAAAACATGGCGGCCAGGGGGTGGGGTTAGTTTACTTTATGAGCTATAGTAAAAACTTAAAAAATCTTCTTGTCAAAAACTATTGGCTTGATTTTATAATAATTTCACAGAAATGTTTCTTGGGTGAACTGCTCCCAAATTTGTTCAAGCCATCTTGATTCGTCAAAAAACATGGCGGCCACAGGGTGGGGTTAGTTTACTATATGAGCTATAGTAAAAACTTAAAAAATCTTCTTGTCAGAAACTACTGGCTCGATTTTAAAATCATTTCACAGAAATGTTCCATGTCTGACCCTCTAACAAGTTTGTTCAAGCTAATTTGATTCCTCAAAAAACATGGCGGCCAGGGGGTTGGGTTAGTTTACTATATAAGCTATAGTAAAAACTTAAAAACTCTTCTTGTCAAAAACTACTGGCTCAATTTTAAAATAATATCACAGAAATGTTCCTTGGGTGACCCTCTACCAAGTTTGTTCAAGCCATCTTGATTCGTCAAAAACATGGCGACCAGGGGATGGGGTTAGTTACTATATATAAGCTATAGTAAAAACTTAAAAAATTTTCTTATCAAAATCTACTGGATCGATTTTAAAATAATTTCACAGAAATGTTCCTTGGGTGACCGTCTACCAAGTTTGTTCAAGTCATCTTGCTTGATTTTAAAATCATTTCACAGAAATGATCCTTGGGTGGCCCTCTACCAAGTTTGTTCAAGTCATCGTGATTCGTCAAAAAACATGGTGTCCAGGGGTGGGGTTAGTTTACTATATAAGCTATAGTAAAAACTTAAAAAATCTTCTTGTCAGAAACTACTTGCTTGATTTTAAAATAATTTCACAGAAATGGTCCTTGGGTGACCCTCTCCCAAATTTGTTCAAGCATTCTTGATTCGTCAAAAAACATGGCAGCCAGGGGACGGGGTTAGTTTACTATATAAGCTATAGTAAAAACTTAAAAAATCTTCTTTTCAGAAACTACTGCTCGATTTTAAAATAATTCCACAGAAATGGTCCTTGGGTGACCATTTACCAAGTTTGTTCAAGCCGTTGTGATTTGTTAAAAAACATGACTGCCACAGTGAAGTGCTAGTTTATTATATAGGCAGTTATAGTAAACATTTCAAAAGCCTTCTTGTCAGAATATACTGACCTGATTTCAATGTAATTTCTTGGGCATTTACCATGGGTGAACCTCTACCAAGTATGAACTCTTCTATGCATCTGTTATATCTTCAAAACAAATCAAAATTCTTGCCCATCTTGTTTTTCTGTAATTTTGAGTGTTCATATATTATATAATCTACTTAAGTTGGGTGACTCATGGTCAGTCAGGTGAGCGATATAGGGCCATCTTGGCCCTCTTGTTCACTTTGAGGAGGAGGGTTTTGGGGCCTTTTAAAGGGGGTAAAATGAGTGTAAATTGAAGTTTGGGAGATGGTAAAATAAAATAAAATCTGTTCTGCATTGTTTTAAACTGTTAACTAGCAAATTGAGCGTCTTTTTTCTGACATTGGGGTTTAAAAACTATTTTAGGAGGTGGATAGATCCGAATTTTGCCGAATAATTGGGTCAAAAAGAACACTCGTGGGGGATGGGGGGAGCGGTATTTAAGCATTGAATTTTCGTATTAAAGCATTGAAATTTAAAGTCAGTGGTAAAGTGGGTACTGACAATTTAAGTGTTGATGTGTTTATTTCAAATAGAAATTTGATTAAAATATTCTTTATAAAAAAGAAGCATTTGCATACAAATTATATGATCAAAATACTCATTTGAAGAAAGTCATGTATCTGGAGCTCTGAAATTTCCATTTTCATTTGGTGAAAAAAAAAAGCAGATAATTACTATAGATGCGCGTTTTCCCGCACCAATCACAGAAGGCCTTTGAAAACAGTGCAGGAAGAGTTCAGATTGCTCGTAACAAGCAATCTGAACACTTCCTGCACTGTTTTGCACTCTGTCAGTTAATATAAACATAATTCACCCAATAATTCAAAAGCCTTCTATATTAGAGGTGTCCAAAGGCGTATATAATAATATATTAGGTGTCCAAAGGCGTCTATATGAAGTAAAGGGTAACTGGATTACCTTTTCTTCAAATTGAACTTCTCATAGCATTATGATAATTAAATTATTAGACTGCATCGAAGTTATGCCTCTTCAAAAGTCCAAAATAAGTAATTCAAGAATAAAACTGGTCTCCATATATATTTATAATCTGTAATAATGTTAAATATGGTTAAATTCCATTTCTTTTGAAAATCCCATTAAACCTGAAGTGAAATGACATTCAAGTAACAGGAAGTGATTGTATCCTGCATTCTGTATTATTACAGCATACATGCAGCATCACAAAACTGCCGATGTGTACGGTCAGCACTATGGCAAGACGACCACAGACCCTAACAACAATCAGTACAAAATCGACAACTTGATGGCTTCTGCTGGTTCTCTCTGCAAGACTAGCTCCACGGAAACGCCCCAGAAACAATCCCGGGCCATAAGGGGCTCGCCAGGCACTCCCTCATATAGCAGGTACTTCTGATGTTAACATTTCTACAGTGTATTTTTATACCCAAACAACAAGCTGTGAGAGGTATGTCCATGTCTGACTACCCATCTCGTCAGGCCTGTTGTTCCTTCTTTAATAGATTCCAAAGTTGTTGCCCATAACTTGACAATTTGTTGCATCCAAGATCCAGGTCCATAGCTTATTGGTTTAGGTCACACTTAGAGGTCAAACATGTGGAAAAAAAACTTTGATATGTACATAGAAGTACATATTTGTGTTAACTGTGTCATTTATAGAGGGCTTTTGAAATACTGTATATCGTCGGCCATAAGGCGAGTCGGGCCATAAGTCGAGGGGACTTTTTGACCTTCAGATCTCAGTTTTTTGCATTGACCCTTCCTTAAGTCGACCCAGAATTTTCGAAAAGGAAGTGGGTGAGATTTGGGTCACCTAAATATTAAAATTCCTACAGTAGCGATTGCCTGCACTCACAACTGACCTTATGCCAGTATACGTTCATGTACCGTTATCGAATCAACGGCAAATATGATGCCGACAAACAAATGCAGTCTTCTGTTGAATATTTGGTATATTCTGTAATCCGTGGATAAGTGTCACCACATATGTGGGAATGCAAATTGCAATAATCGGTTACTTCTGACCCAAATATCCCAAGGCAATTTTCGGCATATATGTTTACACCCCGTGCCAACATCGTATAGGTTGCTAGGTAACGCAATCGTTCGGCTGACCAAGATCAAGGTTTCCCTTGCATAGAGTTAAAACATCAAGCGTCTAATTGAAACCGATCATTTTTTTCAACTGTCAATCAGAGTTTTCCATGAACAAAGTAACTTTCCACGTATGACGTAATCATCCTTTGTGTTTGCGAGATGCATAGTTGATTGACAAGAGTGTAATTCAATTCTGCACTTTGGTGTCATTGTTCATATAGACTGTTGCTGAAACTGAAATTCGACGTTCAAAACTTCAGTAGGAGCTGACCGTTGGTAAAAAAAATCATCACTCGGGACTAGGACGGGGCCATAAGTCGAGTAGGGATTCAGAGAGTGATTTTGGAGTCTGAAAAATTCGACTTATGGCTGACGATATACGGTAGCTTTGCATAAATGGTCACCATTACATGATAATGTGTCACACGCAAGACTTGGCTCCGTAGTTCTAAAGTCAAGGTCATACTCAGAAGAAATATATAAATATCTTATACTAGTATGTATACAGTAAGTTGGATTTATTTGTATTTTTAGCTCGCCAGGACGAAGTCCAAGGAGAGCTATTGTCATGATGTCGGCGTCGTCTGTAGATACCCCGGTTAAACTTTTGCGTTTAAGTTTCAGTTATCTATGCAACCACTCATTGGATGTCAATGAATCTTTGCATGTGTGTTTACCATCATCAATGGAACACACAGAGATGAGAACCATAACTAAGGATTGCATTTTGGCACAGTTATGGCCCTTATTGGACTTAGACACCCAGGTTAAAACTTTGCGTTTAGTTGTGTTTAAGTTTAAGATATCTATGCAACCACTCATTTGATGTGAATGAAACTTCACATGTGTGTTCACCATCATCAATGGAACACAGAGAGACAAGAACCATAACTCTGGGTTGCATTTTGACACAGTTATGGCCCTTTTTCAACTTAATTTTTCAGGTTAAAAGTTTTTTATCAGGTAAGATATCTATGCAACCACTCATTGGATATGAATGAAACTTCTTATGTGTGTTCACTATTATTATTGAAACACACAGAGACAAGAACCATAACTGTGGGTTGCATTTTGGCAGAGTTATGGCCCTTTAAGACTTAATTTTTCGTCTGTAGACACCCAGGTTAACCTTTTTCGTTTAGATGCGTTTAAGTGTTTGGTGTTTGCCTCCAATCTCAATCTTTGCATTGGTGGTGAGTTTTATCCCATCGGCAAGCTTTGTTGTCTTCTGATAACTCTTGTTTGAAGTTTTTCATAATAGTTTACCACCTGTAAAGCAACCGACGCAACACGATTGTTTAGTGTTAAACTTGTTTCATTAAGACATTCTTAAAAAAAATGTTTATTTGCTGTGCTCCGACACAGTATTTTTCATGTTGGTAGGTAGGAAGGTAGCTATTTTTTTTTTTTTGCCAAATTTTGATTTTTAAAGAAAAATGGGCAGAAAACGTGAAAAAAAAAAATGCTATTTATGTTTGGGTAGCTGCAATTTTCAGTGAGTAGGTAGGAGCACGGCAAATAATATATTTTTTAAGGACAGCCCAAAGAGATTGTGAATATGTGGGGAAGTAGTCACCGATTTGCTGAGATGAAGTGTATTTAGTACTTGTTAACTGCCTAGTAGATCTCAAGAATGGTGAATAGCTGACTGTTGTGTGTGTTGGTTAAATTTTAAAGGAGTTATGGCCCCTTTTTTAATTCATTTACGGTAAAATATTGATTTCCGATTAATAATGAGGGCATTAGTTTCAACAGACACATTTTTAATTATAGTAAAATATGCCCACAAGACTTTAGTTATGTGTCATAGAAACAGAAAATGAGCAGCGCTGTCCAATATAAGTTCAAAAAATGGTGTCATGAATATAATATCAGATTGCTACATGCATGACTGAACTATTGCAGTGACTATGACTCCAGTACTGGGACGCCCATAATGCCGTCAACGCCACTAAATGAAACCATGTCACCTATAGAACAGATATTTGGTCTGATGTCGGGTAGTAGGCAGGCGAGTCGTAGTAACTCTCCGTATGATTCGGACACAAGTGGATTCAGCAGCGAGGGCTCCGAGGCCGCCCTTATAGATATGATGGTATGATCACTTGTATTTTAACCATTTATTTTACATCGCTTCTGTAACACGATATACATCTTAAGACAGATCATACTTGATGTCTTCTGGGCAGAACTAGTTCGAAACTTATATTCAAATTAAGTGTCACATTCGAGGACACAACACAGGGATCAGGGGATCAAACCCACCACCCTCCGGTCCTGGGTCTGATGATCTAACTAGATCACATGCGTCACATTTCAACATTCAGTGGTCGTAACAATCTTGGTATTACAGCGTCCTTCAAATTTGGACTTTTTAGAGTCGGAGGAACCTAAAATCAAGGTATATACAGGGCTGGAAAATTCCACTTGTCCGCTCGCCATGACAAGTAAACATTTAGTCGGGGACGAGTAAGATTTAAGAAACTGACCTTAATATTTCTTTGATTTTAAGCATTCAATTAATTATATTGGAAAAGGGAGGATGAGTAGCTTTTATTAGAAAGTTCAAGCCCTGATGTATATAGAATGTACAGAATGAGTGTCATGTGGACGATTAGTTCTATACCGTTTGCTTTAAACCACTGAAAGAATTTTAAAAATGTTGGCACAGATGTTTCTGATACTAAGACTATGTGCAGAGCACAAATTCTGTGATGTTGGTTTAAGGTCAAGGTCAAACTAAGCTCCAGGAAGCAGGGAAAAAATTGTTTTTGGTGACAAAAAAAGTTATCGAATAGTGGTTATTATTATAAAAATTAAAGTAACAACAATGTGATGTTGCTCTGAAATTATTACTGTTATGTATTATTAAGAATTCCTGTATATGAAATTTCATTGTCAGATCTGATACGGGGATACAGGGGCATGTCCGAAAAAAAAGCTTTTTGTTCACACAAGGCAGGATCTTCAAATCTCAAAATTTTCACCTCACACTTTTCAAACAACTATTTTTTTATCTATTTAACCAATTTCAATGTAGTTTTCGATACAGATCGATCATGCATACATTATATTAGCAGTCACAGACAATTAATGTACCTCTGTCACTAAAATAAATTAATGTTTTTTCCCATTTAATTTTCATTTTCATAAACTTTCACAGAATCACCCAGCACGTTTGGTGGAGTTTGGGATAATAAGCCTCTTGTGTATACATACAAACTATGCCATTTGATAAAAATCATTTTTGAAACTCTTAATTATACTTTGCAGTTAAAATATTGGGTGAACGATGTTCTTGTGTTTCATTTAGCACCAGTTGAAGCTGAACAGTCGGGATGCGAAGTCTCCAGTGTCGGACTTGTCAAAGCAGATATACACCGCCCAGCAGCAGCAGCAGCAACATCAGCAGGTACCGATCCATTGCAGGGTTCTTCCAATATACTGTAAAACACTTTAAATTTGCGTGAAATTTATTTAGCGAATTTGCTGTGATTTGTCTTATTTTATAAATTTGCGAAATGTTGAGTTTTCGACATTCGAAAAGTGAAACCGTCGGGAATGCGATTTTTTTATTTGGATGTTGTAAACATTTAGAAAGTGAACATGGTTGTAATTTTAGCGAAATCTTTGAATTTGCGAGAGTTGAAACTGGTCTTATTGTTAGGAGTGGGAGTCAATTTACCTGACGTAGAAATGAATATTGCTCTACCCACAGGCCATGTGGCATTGTTTGTCCAAGTAAATACAATGTAGGGTTTATTTAGACAGCATTAGCTTGTCTAAGGAAAAGGGCAGGATAGCAGCCAATATTAATTGCTGATTGGATTATTGCCTTGTTTGATTGACAGCCCACGTCCAGTCATTTGATGCTGGGCTAGGATAGCTCAGTCGATAACCTGTCAAATTGTCAATCCAGGGGTTGTAAGTATGAATCACTGTCTTTGGTCACGAACTTGGATTATGGCCATGAAGTAGTAAGAAAGTAGTCGGTGACATGCAAACATAAGGTGTGGCTAGTTTTGGATAACGACGTAGTGGATCCAAGGGACAGTGGTTAGGTGCACTGACCACTTTTTAAATAACTGAATTGCTGTTTCAAAAAAGGCTGAATAATAGGTATCCCATACAAACAAATTGAACTTTAATTAAACTTTAAAATAAAATTCTGAGAAATATCAACTACTTCTATACTTTTTAATGGCATTAAAGTACAATCCAATTATTGATGGATAATTTACTCTGATTCACAATGAATGCTATGGATGGTTTTAACTATTAAGGTAATGATTCATAAATGGTATGAGTCTGAAATATTATAGTGAAAGAAATTTATGTATTTATGAATTCTTAAAGTAAATGAAACTAATGTATTGATGCATTCTTAAAGCGATTATATTGGCAAGTAACACAAACACGCTGTTAATCCAGACTTTTCATGTATGCAGTGTGCACAAAATAATGCTTATGTATTGACGTATAACCATTATTTACTTGACAGTTATCAAATAAACATTAATTGAATACTGGCCAAAACTTTATTAAGTCCCGCAATAAAGTATTGCGCAATATTTACATTGAACTCCGTAATCTTCCCGAACAAAGTCTCGAAAACGAGATCGCGAACGAGTCTTCACGATGTTATCCGATGATTGATCGGAAATCCGAAAGCGGTTTGTTGAAAATGGCGAATGTAAACAAAAACAAAAATGTGGCTTCAGAAACCCGATGTTTGTAATAAAGAGGTTATGCAATTAAACACTTTAGACGCGTATATCTCTAAGTTATAAGTGTATCTTAATGCTCGGCGTGTGTATTTAAGACAGGGAATTGACGGTAATATGCCAATATAATTCCTTTAAAGTATATAAAATCAATGTATTTATGCTTTGTTGTACAAAGGCCAGTTTGCAACATCAACAACAACAACAGCATCAACAACAACAGCAGCAGCTGTTACAGTACCACCAGGCCCAACAACAACAGGCAATCACCAATGGTAGCACCAATCAGCTCACCATGGCAACAACGGAACAAGTGCTTGGTGAACTGTCAGGACTAGCAGGTAGGTTACAGGTGTTAATCACTTCTCTTTTAGGGTTGAGTTTTACCCAACATTTACTTAAAAAATATACTTAAAAAGTTTCATGTACAACTTAAGTACATGCTCAATTCAAAAACAATTGGACTCGCTTTAATAGAATAAAAATTAATACCTGTCTATTGCTTATACCATAAATACTTTCAAATTCAAGGCTATGTCAAATGTTTTTACTTTAATTTGTGTTTTTATAATTTTTATGAATCATTGAAATTGTGTTTGAGTGTTAAATAAAATCAGGTCAACAGGTCAATTTCTGTTTAAAAGGCCAGTCACTTACACATCTATTTATACTTCAATCTTCTTTTTATTAGATTGTCTTTTTGAAAAAAAAACGAAGAGCTATTGTTATGACCTTGGTGTCGTCGTCGTCGTCCACCGGTTAAAATTTTATGTTTAGCTTGACTTTTTCTCTTTTTCTAAACAAACTACCTATGTTCATAAACACATTCATATTATGTTATAGAAACAATGTATATTGCTAACTTGCCTAAATGTCCATACTTTGGGCTCTTAAACCTTAGGTTAAAGTTTTTTGTGCAGCTCGTGTTTGATTATTTTTTTTAATCTATTTTTTTTCAGTAATAGTATTGATTTTGTAAAGTATTTACTATTATTATAAAACAATTACATCACTGACTTTAACCTACTTAATAGATTTGGAAAAAGATGAGCACTTGGGCTGCTCTTGTAAAAAAAAACAACAAACAACAACCATATTGACTATACTTTTTTTAAACATTGATATGATTTATGATGATTTTATCAGTTTTATAGTTATACCCCCAGATTCAAAGTATATGGGGGCTATATAGGAGTCACGCTTGTCTGTTGGTCTGTCCATCCGCCGGTCAGTATGTGGACAATTTTTGTGATTGTTATTTCTCAGCAACCATTGGCCTGAATTCAATGAAACTTCAAATGTGTGACTGGTACCAAGCCTTTTTGTGCATATTGTTGTCATGTTGCTCGAGAATAATTATTCCATGAGTTGTGGCCCTTTGAATTTTTCATACATGTCCATCTGTGGACAATTTTTGTGATCGCTATTTTTCACCAACCATTGGCAGGAATTCAATGAAACTTCAAATGTGTGACTGGTACCAAGCATAATTGTGCATATTGTTGTCATGTTGCTCGAGAATAATTTTTCAATGAGTTATGGCCCTTTGAAATTTTCATACATGTCTGTCTGTGGACAATTTTTGTGATCGCTATTTCTCACCAACCATTGGTCGGAATTCAATGACATTTCACAAGGGTGACTGGCACCATGGATAGTTGTGCATATTATGGGCATGTTATTCGAGAATAACTGTTTAATGAGTTATGTTCAGTAACGGTGTCAGAGCGCCATCTGGGGGTATTCATCACTTCAGTGATGTTTCTAGTTTTTGCTAGCAAAATATAAACAAATCTTTTAAGTCACTAATAAAGTGTCCACAAAGATGACATTTTTTGAAAGTTTTATTTTTGAAAAAAATCATCAGCTCTTTATTTTTGTTTTGATAAAAAACATTAGTTCATTTTAAACTTTGTACAAGTATATCAAAATAACAATAAATTTGTAATGTTTTCCTCTGGTAGACACACGAATCTGGTTTCCTTCCATTGCATGAGTAACCTGTGGGATTACAGGTAAGAAAAGGACCAATGCAAATCTCGGCAGAGAGGATGGCCACTCTTTAAAAATGCTTCGTTGTTGTTATTGCACATGGGAAATGAGTCTAGAACATTCCCACCTATTGGTATTGCAACTTTTTTGTGTTGGTTCATTCATTCATTCATTGTTTCGATTGATCGACTAATCAATTAATTAATTCATCCATTCATTCATAATTTATTCAGCTTCATTTCAATACCAGTGGAACAGTAAATACTCACAATTGTTCATTATTTTTTTAACTGTGATGTGTTAACTGGTTCTGATGACATGTTGATGATTTGTTTTTACAGGTAATACGTTATCAGGTCAGATTTACCGTCCCTACGTGATTGCAAACCTGGATCCATACGCTATAGATCGGGCTGCGAGACTCCACCGCAGTGCTGCAGGTAATGGTAGGTTCGTGCTTCCTCAACATCTGTCAGTAGCTCCATGAGCATCATGGTTTCCTTGAGGTTTCACCACACAATTGAATTTTGTTCTTTGTTTTTAACTCACATGGACGAAGTCCAAGGAGAGCTATTGCCATGACCCCAGCGTCGTCATTGTCTGTAGACACCGAGTTTAAACTTTTGCGTTTAAGTTTAAAAATAAAACTTTGCACATGTGTTTACAATCATCAATGGAACACACACAGACAAGAACTATAACTGGATTGCATTTTGGCACAGTTATGGCCCTTTTTGGACTTAGGCACCAAGAAGTGAGCTTTGTTGTCTTCTGACAACTCTTGTTTATAAAATAAGGTCTGTTCCACCTAGAATTTTTTTAAGTATATTTTTTTCACAGCTGGAATTTATCCCAACATAAAAATGTTGTAAACCAATAATTACGGAAACTGTGGCCGGGCTGGGATTCGAACTCTCGACCCCTGATTGCTAGTCAGACACTCTATAGACCGAGCTAACTGGACACGGCAGTTTCTGTAGATGCTATCTTTGTAATCCATCTTTCCAATTTCTTTGAGCAAGATTTGCCGCCAGTGTAACAGAAGATATGCATTAACCAATTTTTTACAAATTGATGATGCAGTGGATTGATAGTGCTGCCCTATCGTGCCAGAGGTCATAGGTTTGATCCATAGCTCAGCCCACGGCCTCTCATTAACAACAGCCAGTATTGGGTCTATCTAGGAAAGGGATTTGGGATTCACAAAAGCTGTGAGCTTACTTTGCAAGTTTGCATATATATGTACAAGTACATAAGATATAAATTAACAAATTTAAAAAGACAATGGTTCTATTTTTAGCAATGTGTGAAGCAAGTTGTACGTGGAGTGGGAAGATACCACCGAAGAATTACAAGAATCCCACGACATTCTCGTGTAAAGTGTTCCTGGGAGGTGTACCCTGGGATATCACTGAAGGTATCATACTAGACTTAACTTCCATTTGACAGATACAGGGCGTCCTCATATTATAGAACTCGTGCTAAACTAAGTTTAGCTAAAACTAACCAATGGAAGCCATGCATAATTGTAATATAAAATTTGATTGTAGTTGAGCCAAACTCAGTTCTATAACCTCGGGACCAGGTTATAGATTGTTAAGTCGGAGAATCGAAGAAAGATTCCAAATCTAAATATTTTGCACCCCCTGTAAACATAAATTATGGGTAAGAAATGTGGTTTTATAACATTTTCTAAAAGATAATTGTACGTTTGATTTTTTCTGCATGTAATTACAGGAATATGATTGTTTTATTGATGTTGATTGGATTTCAGATATTTTATATTTTGAATCTGGAGTTCGGATCTCAGGTTCGAAAGTATTGATGAACTTTGGTCCTGTCTTCTCTTTACCAGACATTTCATATAAATTGTGCAATGTGTGTGTGTATATGGTATTCAATTTTATTGGGTGAGAATGAATAAAGTTGCTGCTCCTTAAATAATTGGCAACTTGTCTCATTATAAAGTCTTTAAACCTCTGACCCACTAAGTGGAAAACCTGGGTCTGCCTAAGAATAATTATTTGTTTGTATGGGATTTTGTGCCTTTTTTCCAACAGAATTTCAGTTACTTAATGGCGGTCAACACATCAAATCATTGTTGTTGGGATCTGTTCTAAGCGGTTTACCAGTATTGGACACACCTGACTACTTCTCCACGTATCAGAGTTGAGAGAGTTGTGGCCATTGAACAGAGTTCATGACCAATCGTTAAAAGGACTGCGGCCGGTTGGGGATTCAAACTCCTGAAAACTGGGTTGATGATATTTAGGACTCATTGCCGACTGACTAATCTTGATCATCTTTTTAACTTCTTTTTCAAAAAGACAAATATTTGAACATTTTCTTTAATACCATAAAGTCATCAGATTTTTCGATATTTTAAGCATCTTTTGATAGACAAATCAGAGTTGTAATGTACACAAGGTCATTTCAGCCATGAGCTTTGTTAGAACAAACCTTATAACAGAACATATATTTTATTTTGACTTATACATCATAACATATACATATATACATATTCATTATAACAGTATTAAATAGTTCACCCTTACACAACAAGCAATTATTATAGTTTACTTAAAATTATTCAGGGTAGTTAAACGTATACAATTCCTTCAAAGCAGTCATGGTGCAGTTTTCTTGTTCATTAAAGACCGTGGCGTGGTCTAGTGGTAGAGCGTCCGCCTCACATGCAGAAAGTCGTGGGTTCCATCCCCGGCCGGGTAATACCAAAAACTTAAACTTTAAAAATGGTACTGGAAGCTTCCTTGCTTGACGCTCAGCATTTAGAGGAGAGTTCTAGGTCTGGTCGGCCCGGTGTCAGTATAATGTGACTGGGTGGGGTATCATACCATGTGTCTGCGGCATGATACTCCAGTGTGACAGTGCTCAGAATACTGTCTCAAGTTGACACCGTCGCGATATGACTGAAAAATTTATGAAAACGACGCTAAACACCATACAACAACAACAACAACAACATTGCTCATTAAACTGTATTACAAACTGTTAACACTCAGTGCTGGCATTAATCAATTACTGAAACTGTCCTTTATACCACCATGAGGTAAAGGTTATAACAGTTTGTTCTAATCAAGGCTAATTGGTGAGTAGAAGATGCGTAATGATCAAATCAATCATGATGACAATAAGTTTTATATACGACATTTTCCCCACTGCTGAAAAAATGGTAGCCAAGCAAAGACTGCATTTTAACGGACCTTGTTATAACCTGACCACAGTTTACTAATAGCTATTATATGTTTTCATAGCTGGACTTCAGGCATCTTTTAACAAGTTTGGAACATTTAAGATAGAATGGCCAGGACGAGATGGTAAGTTTACTGTATCAACCTTTATCTTGCTCCAACTTTTATCTTCATCTCATCTTCTACTTTTATCTCATCTTCAACTTTTATCTTTATTTCATCTTAAATTTTTATTTCATCTTCAACTTTTATCTCATATTCAACTTTTATTTCATCTTCAACTTTAAGCTTATATAAGTTTTATTTCTACTGCCAACTTTTATATTATCTTCTTTTAACTGTATCTCTCCCAAACTCATATCCCAATTTCATCTCCAGCCTTTTTAGTCTCATCTTCAACTGTCATCTCTGCTTCAGACAATCTCCCCCCAGCTCATATCCCAATCTCATCTCCAGCCTTTCTTAGTCTCATCTTCAACTGTTATCTCTGCTTCAGACAATCTCCCCCCAGCTCATATCCCAATCTCATCTCCAGCCTTTCTTAGTCTCATCTTCAACTGTCATCTCTGCTTCAGACAATCTCCCCCAGCTTATATCCCAATCTCATCTCCAGCCTTTCTTAGTCTCATCTTCAACTGTTATCTCTGCTTCAGACAATCTCCCCCCAGCTCATATCCCAATCTCATCTCCAGCCTTTCTTAGTCTCATCTTCAACTGTTATCTCTGCTTCAGACAGTCTCCCCCAGCTCATATCCCAATCTCATCTCCAGCCTTTCTTAGTCTCATCTTCAACTGACATCTCTGCTTCAGACAATCTCCCCCCAGCTCATATCCCAATCTCATCTCCAGCCTTTCTTAGTCTCATCTTCAACTGTCATCTCTGCTTCAGACAATCTCCCCCCAGCTCAAATCCCAATCTCATCTCCAGCCTTTCTTAGTTTCATCTTCAACTGTTATCTCTGCTTCAGACAATCTCCCCCAGCTCATATCCCAATTTCATCTCTAGACTTTCTTAGTCTCATCTTCAACTGTTATCTCTGCTTCAGACAATCTCCCCCCAGCTCAAATCCCAATCTCATCTCCAGCCTTTCTTAGTCTCATCTTCAACTGTCATCTCTGCTTCAGACAATCTCCCCCCAGCTCATATCCCAATTTCATCTCCAGCCTTTCTTAGTCTCATCTTCAACTGTTATCTCTGCTTCAGACAATCTCCCCCAGCTCATATCCCAATCTCATCTCTTGCCTTTCTTAGTCTCATCTTCAACTGTTATCCCTGCTTCAGAAAATCTCCCCCAGCTCATATCCCAATCTCATCTCTAGACTTTCTTAGTCTCATCTTCAACTGTTATCTCTGCTTCAGACAATCTCCCCCGAGCTCAAATCCCAATCTCATCTCCAGTCTTTCTTAGTCTCATCTTCAACTGTCTTCTCTGCTTCAGACAATCTCCCCCCAGCTCATATCCCAATTTCATCTCCAGCCTTTCTTAGTCTCATCTTCAACTGACATCTCTGCTTCAGACAATCTCCCCCAGCTCATATCCCAATCTCATCTCCAGCCTTTCTTAGTCTCATCTTCAACTGTTATCTCTGCTTCAGACAATATTAACAGATTTTAGCAATGCATAGCTACTTGTTTATACACTTGTGTCTTCTGCTGCAATCTGTTCAATCATATTTCAGCATGACATTTTTTCCTCACAATGCTTTTGGACTATTACTGTACTTAAATCCAGTAGTTGACAGATTTTGTTTTAGGTATGGACTGACAACATTATTAAAATGGATAATAAAATTGTATAATTACAATTTGCTGTTATATTTAGTTCTAAAATGGCCTAAATGTGTACATATCTCGAGAAAATGCTGTGATATGCTAGATTTAAACCAGTCTGATTTTCAGGTAGAGAGGAATCACTTTATCACTGCAGGGTGGTAGAAATCAGCCAAATAAAAGTCCTGCCCATTGTACATTTTTGTCGTGGTCATTATTGTGGGTTAGTTATCAATCCCTGTGTTGTTCCAGGGTGCCAAAGTATTGATGACAAGTATAGGGACTCTGTAGCTCATGCATGCCGTAAGAGATGAATAAAACAATGCGTATTGGATAATAATTACTGAAACTGTTCTGTTCTGTAAAGTTTAAAGTTCTGCATAATCTTTTGTTGATGTATATTTTAATGCAAGTTGGAGTGGGAAGGAAAATCTATGTTCTTGTCGTCATATAGACTTTTTGTATTAGTCGTAGAAACGACATGCATACATGTAATGTGTTTACTTTTATATTTCAGGTTACGTGTACTTGTTGTTCGAGTCAGAAAAGGCTGTGCGTGCCCTGTTACAGGAGTGTACACACGACTACAGCACAGGGGAATATTACTTCAACATCTCCAGCAGAAGAATGAGATCCAAGGAGGTGAGTGAGATAAACATTACAAAGAAAAAAGTCTGTATGATGTACTTAAAGGAAAAAGAAAAAAATATGTTTATATATTGTTTGTTTGTGTTTATATGTTGACATGTAATTGTTCATCCGTTTCATTGTATTATTTATAATTATGCTTTCCTGCAAATAGAAGGAAATAAAAAAAATTCAAATAATTTTTAATTAATAATCTACAACCTACACTACAGGTACAGGTGATTCCCTGGATGCTGTCCGACAGCAACTATGTACGCCAACCCTCCCAGAGACTCGATGCCAATAAAACTGTGTTTGTCGGAGCGTTACATGGAATGATATCCGCAGAGACGCTCTCTGTCATTATGAACGACCTGTTTGGCAACGTAGTATATGCAGGGATTGACTCGGACAAACATAAATATCCTATCGGTAGGTTGTCATGCTATTGTACTTGATTTAGAAACCCCAACTGGGACCTAGTTACCAATTGTTCTTAATTACATCTTTGGAACCCACAGTTGAATGCATTTCTATCCATTTATTATGTTAACAGAATCAGTCGTGTAGGTTTCAGTGATGTATTCGATAGTGTTACTGGCACATTTTTATGTGCGCGCCAGTCAAAAAATAGAACGGTGAAGGGAATTAAGTGTTGCCCTGTTCGTCCAATCAATAACTTCTGGAGAAGTCTATGAATTTAATAGATAGTTTATGTGTAGCTGCATAGTAATGAAATACAGTTAAAGTTGAATATTGTCAATGTCGGGTCAAATTTTATTGTTCACTAAAAATTGTTTTTCGATCAATAGCGAATGAGAGAGATAGCGAACATAAGTAGCCAGCTTTCTTGGGTAAAAAAAATGTTTCACTGACATCAAGATTGACCAAACTTCTAAACAATTCTTCCGAGGCATAGCATGATAGCATGTTATTATGTCTCAGAAGCTTATCCAGCATGACATGTACGTTGTTTTGCAGGCAGTGGGCGTGTCACATTTAGCAGTAGAAGGAGCTACATGAAGGCAGTACAGGCAGCATTTGTAGAGATCAAGACGCCAAAATTCACTAAAAAAGTATGTTCTTCTCTTAATTTTGACTGGTTGCTTTAATATTCTTTAATCGATGTTGATTACAGTTTTATTGAAGCCAGTCTATAATCATGATCACTTGGAAGCTTTTCTTTGTATTTTTCATATGCATTAAAGTATGTGGTGAAATATGTTGGTGAAACAGAAACCTAGTCATCTAGGGTAAATGCCACATGTATAGATCTCCATTATATATATAAAAATTGCTTGATTATCATTCAAATCTTTCTTTAAAATGGGGAGGTGAGAGAGAATTTTATTTTTTATTTATTTTATTTATTTTTTTTTTTTTTCTGTTTTTGTGTGTGTTTTTTTTATGAAAATAAAAAGGGTTGGGGTGGCATGAAAATTAGGGGTTTGTTTTGACATTTCAATATGAAACAAAATGCATGAAATTAAACAAACTATAGTTTATGCCAGCTAATTAATCTTTGTGATATGGATTTACGGAAAATCCACTCGCCTGATTGGATGGCCAACAATAGTTGATGTCAAGCTCAGAGCACATATAACAAAAGTAACCCGGTCAGATTGTAAGCATGGATGCTAACTTCTGTCTCTGGATTGTCCCTAGCTGAGTGTTCTATGGCGCTGTTGTCTAACAGTTGCTTGGCTCTCACCACTAAGGTCATGGGTTTGAGCCAAGCTTGGTCCAAAAACTTTGTTATGTAAGAAAGTTTGTCATTTACTTGCGGAAGGCTACGATTCTACTTGGTTCATTATGAGGTCTTGCTCCACCTATAAAACCATATATATAAAGCGTTATGTGTTGAAAATGGAGAACATCAGATGCAGTGGTAGAATATCGAACACAGGATCCGAGGGTCATGTGTTTTATCCTCCCCCACGGCTTTGTATGATGTCTTTGAGCAAGAATTTTTTCTGCATATGCTCAGTACTGGTTCTACCCAGGAAGAGTTTGAGCGCGATCTGTCTTAAGTTGTAGTAACTTGTTTCACAATCAAAGTAAAATAAGTAAGTAAATGGCATTAAAACAGCATTCTACATGTAATAAAAAAATAAATTCTTTTCCAATCTACACAAGCAACTTTCATATTACAGATACAGATAGATCCCTACCTTGAAGACAGCATATGTTCCATGTGTACCCTGCAGCCAGGGCCCTACTTCTGTCGTGATCTGCAATGTTTCAAATATTTCTGCCGCACATGCTGGTACTGCAAGCACGAGCCAGATGCTCTGAGGAACCATAAGCCGTTGTCCAGAAATACAAAAGGCCATGCAAGTCTGGCCTTAATGTAATGTAAGTCTACCATCTATTATGTTTTTTTACAAAAAAAAATCAGTAAGTCTAAGGTGCTTTACGTTTGATTTATGTATACTAAAGTTTAATGACAAAAATTACAATTCTCATAAATCATTGCCCTTGCCAGTCTCTGTGATGATCGATACGCCACATTGCTACTCATTGTCATTCGTTTCTCACTTCCGCAGGATTCCTGGAAATAGTGGTTAGGTTATCTGTATGTCTGTTGGCCCTTGATGGCATAAACATAATGCTAACTAATGATATTAAACCTAAAGTTGATATACAGTTAATCCTGTGTAGCCGGTAATCTATTAAGCAGCCACTCGTCTTAAGAAGTCACATTTGCCATTTCCAATGTCTACACTTTCGGAGCAAATTAATCTGTACTAAGGTACAACCGGTCTTAAAAGGTTGTTTTTGCTCCTTCCCTTGACTGGTGGCTTAAGAGACAGGTTAGACTGTAGTTACTTCAGATGGCATACTGGATTTTTTTGTTACAGGTTTACAGTTGAGCAGCTGTAGAACACGTCATGACTGCAGCTATGACTTCCAAGCTGAGAGTATATTCTAAATCAAGATACAGGTTTCTCAGATCTAACTACACGGCAGAATAGATTCAACAACTAAATCAAGACTCAGTTCACAGTTCTTAAGTTACCATGCAAAGAAGAATAAACAATCTAATTAAAACTGAAGTCTGAAGATCTGAAATTGTTTTGTAGATATCTTCTCATCAGCATTCTGCTATGCCCGAAGTGTTTTGTTGACAATTTCAAGGATGAATCCATTTTATTAATACAAATACATTGGCTGTAAATTAGAATAAAATAATGCATTGTGCAACAAACGATTTATGATTGGTTTCACTTTACAGGAAAGAGATCTTTAAAAATAATATCTTAAGAATATTGAACATGTTCTTTTCAATTTTTTATAAAGAATATCAAATGACTGAAATAAGATATTTAATTTGAAAAATGGAATAATTGTCCACATATAGAGTAACTGGGCGATTAGGATGTTTAATTGATTCATATGCCAATTAGGTGAATTTTAGGAAAAATAACAAGTCTTTCATATTGTTTTGATAATTTTGTGTTTTGAGATATATATTGCATTATCATATTGGAAGATGTTGGCTCAAAGGTCATGCAAGTATATATAATTATGAAAATGTAAACTCGTATTTTGGGACAACCTTTGTAGTTGTAGTGTTGATAGCTAAAATTGTGCTCAAAAACTTTGTTTTATATTTATAATTTCTGATTTGTTTAACAATAAAATTGTTATATTTTTCTTTGTTCTTTATTTTTATAATGAAAGTGCTGCAAGAATTTATGAGGTGCCGAAAGAAAAAAGAAAAAAAAAAGTTGAAAATATTGTGTAAATAGTTTGACTAATGGTTTTTGCATTTGTACGTATATTTAATTGTATGTTTCATAATTTTATCTGTCTGTGTTTGTGATTGTTCTTTTTGTTCATGTTTATGTTATCCTTTTCTTTCTATGTCTAGATCCATTTTTCTATCTTCCACATAAATGAATGTAGACACTCTGTTGTCATTTCTTAAAGCAGTTTTTGTACCATCATTATTTGTTTTAATCTTTCATTTTGTCAACCAGTACTTCAATAGAAACTTTCTGTCTATTTATTTAGCCTTGTAACTCAAATATCTTTTTAATTATCACATTCCTATTCATCCCAGGCATACAATTCAAATTTATTTCTTCGCGAAATGAAACTTCCATGACAAAAGGATACCGTTCAGGGCAATTCACAAAAAATCTTGCATAATCTTGTTTCTCATCTTTCATTCATCATGAGAATATTACTTTAAAGAATAAAATTCTCGACAAAAGAATACCATTCAGGGCAATTTGTGTTTAAAACATTTATTTTGAACTTCTATTAATTAAAAAAGATTGCCAATAAACAGAAATTGGAATTTTTTCTTAAAAGTGAAATGTTTTAATTTGAGATCATTTTGCAGAAACAAATTGCCATAGTTACTACACACCTGCATTTCATGTTTACCAAATCAGTTGCCTGTAAACTTTAAATGATTACTTAACCAAATAAATCCTCATGATATTTTTTTCAACATTTAGTGAGAAGATGTAAATCTATCCTCTATATAAATATTAGCCATATATGTGACATTTCCTTTCTTTATTTAAATGGTTTAGAGCTCGCATACTGTGTTTATTTAATGTAAATATGTTTCTCTTTATATTTCATTACATATATACTTTTTACTTGTTTGTCTTGATGTTTTTTCTTTCATTCTATTACCGTAACCAATATCTCTATATTGCCATTACATTTTCGCTCTTTACTTGTTCCTCCCTCTCTCTCTCTCTCTCTCTCTCTCTCTCTCTCTCTCTCTCTCTCCCTCTCTCTCTCTCTTTCTCTTTCTCTTTAACTCTCTCTTTCCCTCCCTCTTTCTCTCCCTCCCTCCCTGCCTCTCTCTCTCTCTCATACTTACATATTATTGTTTTTTCATCTTAATTTTTTCCTTTGTTCACTTCTCGCCCGTCAAGATTATTTTACTATAATCTTTCTTTGTTTATTAGGTTAGTTTTAGTTTTTCAAGTATTCATGCAATTTATTTTCTTTGTATTTTTTCATGTAAATTTTGCATTCTTGTTTTATTTGTCTAGAACTTAATCACTCCTCGTGTTAAATCGCTTTACATATTTTTCCTTTTTTTCTTGTTTTTCAAAATGTATGTATAAAAACATTTTTGTATGCATTTTTCCCTGTTGAATCTTTGTTGTACATTATTAATCTAAACATGTTTCCAAATGAGAAATACTGCTTTGCAAATAATGCAATTTGTGTGATTGTTACTCCAGTAGAAGTTGGAAGTGTTCTAATTAATTGATTGTTTTACAAAATTGGTCTCTCAATTTATTTGCTATTAGATTTTTCTTTAAATGGGAATAATTTATGTGGGCTGTGGATTTGCCATTTTATTTAAGTTTTAAGTAAACATGTTTTTTTTTAATTTCACCAATTAATTCCAATTATGAATATGTTGTATTGTGCTTTATTAGTTATTTTTCACTATTTGGCACATTTTTGGGTTACTTCTCTCCATATATATTGTTTGGTGGAATTGAACCTCTGAATTGAGAGTTTACTGACATATACTAAGGGTTGTACCATTCAATTTATACAAAAACCTAGCCCTCAGTCAATCGATGTCTGGCATAGTGTTTATTTCATAGATTACCATTTTTGTTGTCATAAAGGTTTTGTTGGCGTTAATTGTAAAAAGAAATTTCCTTATTTAGGCTCGTCTCGTCTAAGCTTAGCTGTGCTACTCTGGTAGCCAACTGTCCGCCATTCTTGTTGTTATCAAGCAGTTCTAATGTAATTATTATTGGCTATATGTATAATTGGTTACTTCTCAATCTGAAATTGATACATGTTTTCTAAATAATTGTTGTAAAAAAAAACAATAGGTTCTAATCAAAAATGAAATTTTGTTTTTGGCATCTTTCTCCCATATAAATGAAAGTATGTTAAATCCAAGTTTTTTTTTTGCCTTGGATGAAAAAAATTGCAAAGACCTGGGCCTCTGCATTAACAGGGCTGTACCAACTTGAATTGTAGCTATAAAAGCTTTGTTATTGACTTTGAAAGCATTGTTGCTGTTTCTTTTCTCATTAATTCTGTCCAATTTTGTACAAAATGACTATAAGAAATAGAATTCTGGCATAAAATAATGGTTTGCTACCTACCTACCCACATAAAAAAATACTGGATTGTAGCACAGCAAACACTTTAAAGGATAGCCCATGAAGAAAAAACAAGCATTGAGAGATGAGCGTGATCAGGATATTTTTCGCTGTTTATGTATATTTTATGATAAATTGATATTAATTTAGTATGAAAATCTAGCAATCAATCAATTTGACTTTTACTTTTATATCGGGCCTAAGTATAGCAGGCCTAATCACAAATTTGCGCATTGTTATGATTTAGGATGTTTCTTTCTATATAGTACAATATCTTAGACAAATTTTTAATTCTCGCCTTTTCATATATATTTCGTGTTTTCTTTTATTTGCATTAATAAATACAACTTTACAAATGGTTAGGATTGAAATTTGAAAAACATTTTTCTCCCATTTCTGTAGAATATTTTTGTGATGAAGGCAATTATAGAGGATCTGTCATTTGATTGAGGTGAATGGGAGAAAAAAATCCATCATGAGATCGTCAAAATGGGATAGTTTAATCTCACCATCTGGGTCAAAATGACTTGAGGGAACTCGGCTCTGCATGTAGTTTTGACCCCTTTCTATTCCACATTGATACTCATAATGGATTCTTATAATCTTAAAGATTTTTTTTTACTATTTTGAGTTTTTATTTTATAGATGTTTGATGATTGACACCATGGTAATGGGCGGGGCATAACAAGTTTTTTGCCAATGTTGTAATTCTAATAAATGGTATTTTTCTCGGCCTTGAAAATAGACATTTCACAAATTCTGAGATAATTATGTCTTTTCTGTATTGAACTGTCTGTAATGAGATCTGTTGCACGTATCGATAAGATGGCCAGTGGCAAAGTATGAGCACTTAGTGAAATTCATACAGAAATACAAGTGTTTCAACTTTTCTTTATTTCACTCAGTTGCAGAATATTATGTGAAAAAAAAACACTAAATTTATTTAATGTTTATATAAATTTTGCTTTGGGTCAGAAAAATGGACATGAAACCTTTTTATTATTACTTGATAATGTTGCCACTTAATGTGCATTGCCTGAGAAAGTGATGATTACAAGATATCGTTTTTATAAAGGTGACATAATAAATGTTGCTTACAAAATTATGCTTAAAAGTGCTTGTGGTCTTTAACTATCATTGTTTGTTTTATCAAACTTTTTTGCCACCTTTAATTTTTGAAATGCAATGTTTATAATATATGACTGTAAATAGAGATTTATGATTGCTGCGGAAAAAAATATTCCATTCCCATGTTATAATTATTTGGGGGTCTTGTTTGATAAGGTGCATTGATAAATGATGTAATTATGTACTTTTCTTTAATATAAATGGGCTCCTTATAAAAAACTATGCATTTTATTCATGTGCAAACAAATGTCTTTCTTTCGTTTCTTTTTAATAAATTGTAATATGTATATGTTTGCAAAGAGAAATGACTTTTGGGGTTTTAGAATTCTCTACATTTTAGCTTCATAGATGTCAATGTTACATTTTATCTATATGTGATTAAACAAAAACAACCTCTAAAACTTTAGTATATACAACCAAGGTTAAATACTTTTTTCAGAGTATGGTAGGTACTTTGTTGGTGGGTGGGGTGATTGTAAAACAACAAAAAAAAACACAAATGTTAAGCACAACATCTCTGTGAAAACTTTCCCATTATAATTGAAAAAAATTTTTGTTTGTGGAATTTTGAAACACCACTATTGATAATCTTCATCACAACAGTTTTGTTGCCGGAAAAAAATAAAGCAAAAGTCAAGTTCCATGTAAAGATTAAGAAATTTGGCAATGAATGGATTTAACGCCATTTCTGCACATGTTTGGCATATCGAGTTTTATTGGAGGAGGAATGTAAGCAGAACCACCGTCCTTCCACAGACTGTCTCTAGGTCACTTGATGGTACCTCTCACTACCGAGGTTATCAGAGTCTCAATCCAAAAACATTATGCTAGAAAAAATGCTAGATACTTGTGGAAAGACAATGTTTCTATTCGGGATTCATTCCGAGGTCTTCCTCCACTAATGAAACTGGATTCACCCTAATATTATAAGAAATATATATCAAAGGGAGAGAACTGTTGTAGTAATTTAACTGAAAACAAAGCAGAGTTATCTGTGGCTGTTCACATAGAGCTATTGTGCTTGACATTTCGAAGCATTGCTGCTATACAGCGTTTCTTATTTATTAATTAAAAGGGTTTCAGAGGTTATTTTATTGAATCAGTACTAGGATTTTACAATTTCAGTTACAAATATTTATCATGTCTGGCTGTCGTTTACTGCTATTTGTAGACTGTAGCCTGGCAACAATTAACACTTTAAAACATTTTAATACAAATCTGTCTTATTTTGTTATCTTACATTTTTTACTCATTTAATTTAAGGGCTATATGACGTCTATTATAACATTTTTTTACAATGGTTTTATTTGAAATGAAAAATTTGAAGCTTCACTTTGGATTTTTTAAAAAAAATTTATTCAATGGAAAAACACATTTTTCAATTTTATTTTTTTTGGTTCCTTCACAACGAAAGCACAGGTAGTGCCAGTTTATCAGCTGTACAGATTTATTTCACTTTATTTTGCCAAGAGATGGCAACAAGGGATGCACATTTGGATTACTATTTAATATATTATGAAAGTAATTTTAAGAATGATCTCATTTCACGTACCTGCCAACTTAAGAGTTGTCTAACCAGTGACTTAATTACAGAGACTGATAGGCTTATATCAATATAATATACAAGTCGTTTTTACGTTTCATTCCATTTTTAATTTGTTTATCTACCAGTAATAATAAGTGAGTGCTAGTTACGAAACTTTCACTAGTATGTCTTTTGGAGATGTTAATTTCAGTTAATTATTTGTTTCCAAATATACAGTTCTGCAGTGAAATAGGTGTCATTCAGTTTTGTACAAGGTTTCAGTAGTGTGTCACTGAGATCTTCATTTTAGTTAACTATTTGTTTCTTTATATACAATTCTGCAGTAAAATCGGTGTCACTCAGTATTTTTTAAAAGCATCTGCTAACATGTCACTGAGATCTTCATTTTAGTTAACTATTTGTTTCTTTATATACAATTCTGCAGTAAAATGGGTGTCACTCAGTATTTTTTAAAAGCTTCTGCTAACATGTCACTGAGATGTTCATTTCAGTTCATTATTTGTTTACTTATAAACAATTCTGCGGTAAAACGGGTGTCACTCAGTTTTTTTTAAAAGCTTCTGCAAACATGTCACTGAGATGTTCATTTCAATTTATTAATTGTTTTTTATATATAATTCTGCAGTGAAATAGGTGTCATTCAGTTTTGTACAAGGTTTCACTAGTGTGTCACTGAGATTTTCATTTCAGTTCATTATTTGTTTCATTATATGCAATTCTGCAGTAAAATGGGTGTCACTCAGTATTTTTTAAAAGCTTCTGCTAACAGTCACTGAGATGTTCATTTCAGTTCATTATTTATTTCCTTATATACAATTCTGCAGTAAAATGGGTGTCACTCAGTATTTTTAAAAGCTTCTGCTAACATGTCACTGAGATGTTCATTTCAATTCATTATTTGTTTCTTTATATATAATTCTGCAGTAAAATGGGTGTCACTCAGTATTTTTAAAAGCTTCTGCTAACATTCACTGAGATGTTCATTTCAGTTCATTATTTGTTTCCTTATATACAATTCTGCAGTAAAATCGGTGTCACTCAGTTTTTTTTAAAAGCATCTGCTAACATGTCACTGAGATGTTCATTTCAGTTCATTATTTGTTTCCTTATATACAATTCTGCAGTAAAATGGGTGTCACTCAGTATTTTTTAAAAGCTTCTGCTAACATGTCACTGAGATGTTCATTTCAGTTTATTATTTGTTTCCTTATATACTATTCTGCAGTAAATGGGTGTCACTCAATTTATAAGTGGCTTTCACTAGTGTTTCACTTAGAGATTTCATTTCAATTCATTATTTCTGTCCTTAAGAACTTTCCCACAGGCTGGGTCCGGTTTGCTCAGTCAGTAGTTCGTCAAACTATAAATCCAAGGGTTATGACTGAGTCCCTGGCAAACCGCTGTATCTGTGATGATTGATATACGACATCATTGTCATTTGTCTCTCACTGATGATTCAAGTGGGAAAGTTATCAGTTACTTGCGAAGATGGGGTGTGATAAAGTAATGGTTAACCTTTCAAGATACCAGGAAACAGTGGTGAGGTTAACTGATTGTCTGTTTGCACTCAATGCCATGAAAATGACGCTTTATATCTACACATACAAAACAATGCTGCAGTAATATTTTCATTTCCAGTTCATTGTTTCCATACTTAAAATTTTGCAATGATATAAGCGCCAGTGAGTTTCAGAGAAAGCCTGTCAAGTCTTTTTGAGAATTTTATTCTCGTCCATTCTTTCTTTGCATAAGATTTCTGCAATGATACTGTAAATGTCAGTCAATGTTACAAAAGGTGTTTTAAGTCTTTTTGAGACTTCTATTTCAGATTATTATTTGTTTATTTCTAATACATAAAATTCTGCAAGTGCCACTTAATCTTATACAAGACTTTTAGGTCATTTTGGGAAATGGATATCTGGTCCAGTATTTATTTCTTTAACTAAAATTTTGCAATGGTATTGTAAGTGCCAGTTAGTGTTATGCAAATAGTTTTAAGTCACTAAGAGCTTTTGAGCTTTTCATTCCAGTTTGTTTTTGTTTTTTTCTAATACATAACATTCCACAACAAGAGCCAGTCAAACTTATACAAGACCTTCAAGCTATTTTCAGAAATTCTTATCTGGTCCAGTGTTTGTTTCTTCAACTAAAGTTCAATTTTTGTACTGCGGCCAATAGAATAAAAGTTGCTTTGATTTGAGATAGTGCTAAGCACGGCTTTAGCCGCTCCATATTTTGTAAACTATATTATTTACTATATTATTTCCTTTATTGTTTTTGTTCGGTTTTTGTTCACTAAGTCATAGTTTAGTATATTCTTCACCTTTATATTGTTTCAGCAGTGGAAATGGTTGACAATAAAGCATATTTTCAACCAGCTGTATTTTTTCGTTGTTTTTTTCCAACCGTCTTCGGTATTTAAACTTTATAATATTAGCTCAATTGAGCAAATCACCTGGTCTAGTGGTTGATCCTCCACCTCAGCTATGTGTGGTGTCCTTGAGCAAGACACTTTTAAGCTTGACTATTCGTAGAATAAGAGGGCTATTGTACTCTCCCCATTGTCGGCGTTGGTGTTGGATTTTCATTTAATGTTTTTCATCACGATTCTTTGGAACCACTCATTGGATATGAATGACACTTCACATATGTGTTCAGTATCATCAATGTAACACACAGAGACAAATACCAGAACTCTGGGTTGCATTTTGGCAGAGTTCTGGCCCTTTTTGGACTAAATTTTTAAGGTTAAATTTTTTTATCAGGTAAAATATCTATGCAACTATACATTTGATATGAATCAAACTTCACATGTGTGTTCAGCATCATCAATGGTACACACAAACACAAGAACTATAACTCCGCTACGGATATGTGTGATGTCCTTGAGCAAGGCACTTTTTCCGCATATGCTTTGTACTGGTACTACCCAGGAAGACTTTGAGCGTGATTTGTCTAAGTTGTAAGAACTTGTTTCACAATCGAAGTAAAATAAATAAGTTTAAAACAAAAACTATAACTCTGGGTTGCATTGTGGCAGAGTTTTAGGTCTGGAAATTGTGTTAAGAGTGTTTTAGCAGGTTAAAGTGTGTAGTACAAGCAGATGGCCTTGAGCTTAGATATTTTACAAATAGGGTCCACTAAATTTTGTTAAAAATCATGACAGTGGGAGCGGGGGGGGGGGGGGCAAAATTGGGGTCAACATTTTTCATTGTGCTATATGTAGAAAACTTAAAACATCTGTTTCTACCAAAGTTGAAGGCCTTGAGCTCAGATATAATTTTCTTCTTTTTAATTTTTTTTATTTCATTTTCATCGTGAAAGTTTTTTTGTTTTTTTTTCAATTTTATTTTCATTTTCATGAAAGGCTGTGATAAACTGTGCATACTGGTACAAGATTATTTCAACTATATATCCATTTTCATTAACAGGTACCAATATATTGCCCTATGATGTGAAATTGCATATATTGTATATGTAAAACAGCAATAAACTACTCTTGAAACAGAAGATCATCTCTACTATGGCTTACACTATATTTTAAATTCTTGCTTGAATTATTTCAGATAATGTTTAATTAGTATTTCCTTATATGCTTTACCAAATTGTATTATTCTATTCATGCAACTGTAATATTTAGTGTTATTATATATGTACATGGTGTGCCTTATGTTAGGTATTGGCACATCTATCGGGTTATTTGCCACTTTATTAACAATGATTAATGAATTTATAAAGCATTTTTAAAGTTTGAACAACAAAATTTATGTAACTAAATGCTAAATTGGATAATATTGTGGCAATATGAGCCATCCATTCATTTTATTGTTTTCGGGTCAATTCCTGTAGCTTTATGTCCATCGCTTTCATCCAACATTCAACCTTTACGTTATATATGGAGTAAAATAAGTTAAGCAACAAAAATGCATTTAAATTTTACATACACTACATTCAATCTAGCAAGACATGCAACAAAGAACGTCATTGCTTAAACTAAATTCGGTTGGCAACTCGCAAAGCTTATTAAAACAATCAAAATGAATTCTGATTTTACGTGACTTCATTTTAATATGAAGGGAGGTAATAAACAGACAACTGCGAAGTTCTGATACGTAATATATGAACTACGATATATTTCCAGAGAATTCTTTGCAGCCTTTTATTTCCTTGTAAAAGTTCTCTGTAGTCGTATAATATGAAATCAATATTTTAACACTTTTATCTGGCAAAACGTTGTTTATATAAAGAGCTAATGGATGAGAAAAAAAATACTGAGAATGCAAAAAATGAAACAAAAATTTTAAATGATTCCTTAGGTATTTGCAAATATCAAAATACAGTCAAACATGTCTTAAACAGCTGGTCAATGGAAAGAGCAAAATTGACCTTTTACTCTGAATGCATGTAAATGGTAAATAACAAATTGTGGCTGTTTAAGAGAGATGACCGCTTAAACAGGTTTTACTGTACACAAGAGCCGGACCCGATTATCTCAGTCGGTAGATGTCTGACTATCAATCCAGGGGTCGTGAGTGCGAATCATCGCTTGACCGCAGTCTCCATAATGGTTGATACGAAATAGCATCTCATTATCATTCGTCTCTCACCACTGATTCAAGTGGGAGAGTTATCAGTTACATGCGGATATGGGTGTCTTAGAGTACTGGTTAACCTTCCAGGATCCCAGGAAACAGTGGTTAAGTTAACCGATCGTTTGTTAGCCCAGGATGGCATAAAATGATGCTAAATATTCAATCAATCAATCAATCTGTACATAATATTAATTTTGTAATCAGTATATTCACATGATGAGGCTTGCTAAACATGTTTTATTACTATATGAATAAGTTAATGTTAAAGACCAACTGCCATATAATGTCGCAAGATGACTTTGGGGCAGGTTTTAAATAATTCCGTACATGATTCAAATCAGAGAATCCTTTTTCAAAATTTCACAGTCATCAATGCATTGTTTTTCTTATAATGTTGCTTGCTACTAGATTATTGTAAATACATTTAAATGGCAAACAAATAATTTTCAGAAGGTGTTTGTTATATTGCAGATTGAAAGAAAGGCAGATCGGAAACTTGCATCTCTCTACTAAATGTTTATATTATAGCATGCTAGGAATTAATAATTTCACAGGCAATTGATTTTGTTTACATACAATGTAAGGGTGTATGTAACCTTAGATGTTTTATACTGTTTTTAACACGTAAAATGATCTTGAATTAAAAATATTGCAGTTTGAAGTAAATATCAGTACTTTCCTTTTTAAGTTGCAGTATATACATTTTAAAACTAAAAGTTCTTCAGCGATTTTAAACATAATTTAATGGGAATAGTCTCGTTTTGTAAAACCTTCGATTGTGCAAAGAAAACTAATTATTTTTCATTTCTGAGAAGAATATTTTAAAACGAGATTTTACGTGAATATGCGAGCGTACATAACATCTAAATCGGTTGCTTTTCCTTCTCTATATAAGTACTTGGTATGATCACGTGTCGTAGCCGAAGAGTCAAAGGGCGTGCCTACTCTATTTTAGGACTATGAAGCTGATGTAAATTGTGTTTAACGTTATTTTCAACATTTATTTCAGTCATATCGCGAAGATGTCTACTTGGGACAGTATATTAAGCTACTGCTGCAACTGCTACTGCTACTACTACTACTACTACTACTACTACTACTATTATTAGTATTACTATTACATTACTATAATTATTATTATTATTATTATTGCTGCTGCTGCAACTGCTACTACTTCTACTTTTATTACTATTACTATTATCATAATTATTATTATTATTGTTATTGCTGCTGCTGCAACTGCTACTGCTACTACTACTATTATTACTATTATTATTATTGTTATTACTGCTGCTACTACAACTGCTACTGCTACTACTTCTATTATTACTATTACATTACTATAATTATTATTATTATTACTATTATTATTATTATTACTGCTGCTGCTACAACTGCCACTGCTACTACTACTATTATTTCTAATTACTATTACATTATTATAATTATTAATTTTATTATTATTGCTGCTGCAACTGCTACTGCTACTATTACTATTATTATTACTGATACCCAAACATTATACGGACACCTTGCCGAATAGACCCAGAACTATCCTCTAACTGCTGAAGCTTCTAGCGCCACTTTTAAGTCTTTGGTATGAAACAGATCACAACTCAAACTGGTCATAAGTTAAATCGGCCAACAAATAAGCAAAAAAAGCCACACAATTAATTTTATTTTGGTAAAACCGGCCACACTTTTTTATCAGTAGTTTAACTAGACCCGACCAGGGATCGAACGCACAACGTTCCGCATGAGAGGCGTAATATCTATCACTAGACCACCGCCGTTGTGTACCACGAAGTAAGTCAAATCAAAATTCATTGAACATGATATTTTATTTTATTTATTCATTTATTTAAGTAGATTTACAAACACAGCCACACCTAGTGTCATCACAGTAACTTGTGTAGCTGTTCACCACGCAGTTCTGTCGACACCAGTCTCGCATGCCGTCCACGTGATTCCACCCAAATCTCGCGTCACATACGACACGTGATGGCAGCCGACATTCATAATATGGGCCTGGACCAAACGGTTCCAACTTCATTAAATTAGAAAATGGATCATAATTAGCTTTAGCAATTGTATTTACGCCACTTACAACACCAGTGTCTTGTACACCATTGTCAGTTTTAACTACACCGTCTCCGTTATTTATCACATTTAAGTCGGTTCTGACAGAACCTGTTCCAGTTTGTTTTGTATCTAGATTTATGTCGTTTACAATAGCCAATGGCGTCTTTCCGATCGCAACTGGAATTCCCACAATCTTAGTGCCGTCATTCAGAATGTTGTCACTAGACAAAGTAGCATCAAATTCGTGAGAATGGTCGTGCATGCCTATGTTATTGTTCGGACCATGAGCATGGTCGTGTGCGCCCATGTTATTGTTCGGACCATGAGCATGGTCGTGTGTGCCTATGTTATTGTTCGGACCATGAGCATGGTCGTGTGCGCCCATGTTGTTTGAACCATGCGAATGGTCATGTGCGCCCATGTTATCGTTTGGACCATGAGCATGGTTGTGAGCGCCAATGCTATTGTTTGGACCACTAACACCATGAGAATGGTCATGTACTCCACCATCGTTAAGACTTGGCCCATTTACTCCATGGGAAACAACGTTTAGACCAATTTTATCGTTTGGTCCATTTACTCCAATGTTATTGTTTGGACCATTTAATCCAATGTTATCGTTTGGACCATTAACACCATGAGAATGGTCATGTACTCCACCATCGTTAAGACTTGGCCCATTTACTCCATGGGAAACAACGTTTAGACCAATTTTATCGTTTGGTCCATTTACTCCAATGTTATTGTTTGGACCATTTAATCCAATGTTATCGTTTGGACCATTAACACCATGAGAGAGATCGTGTACTCCAATAACATCATTTGGTCCATTTATTTCAATGTTATCGTTTGGACCATTAACACCATGGGAAAGATCGTGTACTCCAGTAATATCGTTTGGTCCATTTACTCCAATGTTATCTCTAGATATTGATAACACATTAGAGTTAGCATCGAATGGAATTTCAGTTCTATTTTCAATAAAAATTACCCTTCGGCTGTCTGGTTTATTAATTGTTACACCAAAATCATCAAAAATATTTGACCCACCGTCACGAGTCTTACCCACGGCGTCTACTTCTTTATTTACTATCCTATTTCCCACCACATGGCTAAACGCTCCAGTATTCCCTTCTAAAGCGTTTGCAGCGTCTCCTACACCTGGGTTAGTTAAATCAACAGCGATGTTCTTAACTTTATTCACATCGATGCCATTTACACCAAGGTTTGGTTCGACTGCATTTACAATATGAGGATTTCCACCCTTAATTAAGTGAACATTTAAGTTAAAATTGTTGGTACCAGGATGGACTCTATTCGGAAAGAAAGGCTTTCCATTGAAAGAGTTTTTCCCCGTGGTAATAAAATGAATAATTGACGATACTTTATGTTTTTGTCCTGGTAAAGGTTTTAGAAATGCCGAATTCATCTGGGGTAGTGGTACACTTTCGTCGATGAAACTTGCGGGTTTTCCCTCTACCGGAATTATTATAGGAGCAGCTATGGAGTATATCTCCAGGGGAGGCTGAAAATACAGAATATAGCATAATGTTGACTTTGTAATTTTAAGTTCTGTGTTATAATTATATACTTGTCGGGATTCGAACCCGCGGCCCTTGCGGCGTAAGCGCCTAGCACATTAATGACGACATCTCTATCGGCTGCGCCACCGCGACAACTAATCTCGAAAATGACAGAGATATTTCCGAAATTGCCCATGGTCAGGTGAATAAGGCATATGTCACTCCTCTCCATTGAGGCATAAAAAGTAGGAATAATACAATAAAGATAAATTGCATATAATTGTATAGTTTTTCTTTTGTTTTAAATATTTTATTTCGAAAAAATACACACATACAATTATACTAGAACCTGCTGTTTGTTTGTTTGGTTTGAATGTTGGGCTAGTAGACGATCAGTTAACCTGGCCACTCTTTCCTGGGATCCTGAAAGGTTAACCTGTACTCAAGCACACCCATCTCCGCAAGTAACTGATAACCTTCCAGTATCCCCGAAAACATTGGTTGTGTTAACTGATCGTCTTTTAGTCCTCGATGGCATAAGATGATGCAAAATATTCATTTATTCAATCGGTCTTTATTTTGTCATTTACCGTGACTGGTTAGGCCGATAAGTATATATAAATTGCGTTACTGTATATTTTTTTATTTATATTGGGTAAACAAGGCGTTGTTCGTTGGAGAACCTTCGTCGGTTAAAAAATAAATCTGTGTTTTTGTAGTTTAAAATCATTGTTGAAATCTTTTTGAACTACATATATTTAGAGATATTTTTTTATTTGGAGAGTATTAGGCGAGAATCACCGTAAAGAAATATGGATAGCGAAATGTTTGCAGAATTGGAAACCGTATTAAGCATGAAGGTTCATTGTAAAATTATAGCAGTTCAAAAAGGAATGAATTTTATCTTCGATGTCACTGCATGTACAATGTAGATATTCTGACATGTTCTTTAAGAACAAACTACATTTTTTGCCAAGTCTTTTGCGTAAGATTTGATTTTCTTTGATTATGTAAAATATTACAGATCAGAGAATCACATGTCGTGTATTGGACTAATAATCAAGAGGTTCTAACACAGCTAAAGTATACACGAAGCAGCATCACTGGGGTTATTCATAATAAAATGTTTTACAAACGTTTACGTCCACGCAGCGACACATACACACTCGGTGAATTCCGGCAGAGCTCGGATATATTACGAACATATACGGAAATGACCGAGCGTTGTTCCTTAATCTGTATGGAATCTGATACAAATATGACTAAATATAGATCTAGTGTGAAATGAAAACTTACTGCATGGTGTTTCAAATTGCTGTTAACAACGGTCCCCGGTATGATGTGGTGTCGAGGATGACCGAAACCATAGCGATTCGAAATGCGCGGGTATCCTAGCAACGAATCGACCATCATGACCGCAATTAAAAGAAACTCGAAAACGGTTTCCATGCTGACGGACTGGTGTCCTGAAAAACAGAAGAAATAGGGGCTAGCATAATTATTTTCGTATAATTATGCCTAAAGGGCTTCAAATATTTCATCAAATAAATTCCCACTGTAAAGCCTGTTATTTTTGTAAGCCTGAAACAGGAAGCCGACAATACATACAATGGAGAAAGTGGTAACGTCTTTAAATTCAAATATGTATGTATGTATAAAGATGTGCGTATTTTGCTTTCAGTGATTATGGCCTTATTCTATACCAGTCCTTGAATCTCCCGCTCTTCGCAGAAAAATTCCATTTCAGTCCCACAATGCAAAAGCGCACGTGAGTGTTTAGAATAATTAACAACAATGGTGGTTGATTCTGTCGATACACGATAAAACATTTCAGATAGTATGTGAAATTTTTTTTTTTATTCTCAATGTAACACTGTGGTGTGAAAAATATCGAAATTTATATTCAAACCTAATATTTTTTTAGGGTTTTCCAAACGTAAAATTAACTGACCAATCAGCCAGTTCCAGACTTAGTCTTTACTAGTTTTAGCCTACCAGTGTGCTCCTACCTATGTCACATGACAGGCCCTAGCGGGTAAAGCAGGCCCCGTTTCCACATTCTATTATTGCCGCAATACAAGCAGATTTGAGATTTTACGGTGCAATGTCGTAAACCACGGTAATGCATAAAACCCGTCACAGTTTACTAGCCGTTGTCACCAGGCTTCCGTCGCCTCTGACAGTATTATTGTATGGTGGGTAACAATAAAAACAGCCGAAAAGTTGACCTGATTTATGATGAGAACAACGTTTCCGCTTATTGAATTAGTGAGTGAACGTGTCTGATAAAGCATCGCGTGTTACTGGACAGTCTTAATTGGCTAAAATATTTCCCTAAATATACACGCTCTGACCCCGTATTGCAATAAGGATATATATTTAAACATGACAAAATTATATATTGTAAAGGTCAAAACATAAAGTACTTAAAGTTACTAGTTTTGCCTCACATAAATGCTTTACATGTGTATATATTACATTATACTTTCTACTATTTTGGTGGTCGATTTAAGTTTATAAATCTTGACAAGTGTGTTATGGTTGTCTTTTATTTGTTTTTGTTGAAGGTTGGAATTTAAGTCTATTCGTGATAAATGTGTTAATTCGGTGCCATTGTTTAACTGTTCCATTATTATTTGCTTTTAGTACTTGTATGTTTTTTTTTATGGTTTATATTTCTTTGCTGATGGGCCTGTGGCGTTTTGCATGAAAATAAAATAAAATAGACTGATATTGTGACGTATCAAATGAATCACGTGATTTAATTTTAATTTCGATATTATAGAATTTGTTTCATCTTAGAATGACAATATGAAGCTCGCAAAGCAGTTGAAGCAAGTAGAAATGGGGACTTCGTTTGAAGGTTACCACTGCGATAAAATTATCGTTTATGTCCCAAATTAGTGGATTTTATATGCACAACCTTTCGGATTTTATATATTTATAATAATGATATTGTTGGTATATATAACATAAAGTTAAGATTTTTTAAGATATTTACATCAACACTTTTATTATCATAATAATTACCACTACCTCTTCTTCTACTACTGCTACTGATATGATGCTACCACTACTTCTACTCCCACCACCACCACTACAGCTTCTACTAGTACTACTACTATTACTACTACTTTTACTACTACTACTACTACTACTACTACTACTACTACTACTACTACTACTACTACTACTACTACTACTACTACTACTACTACTACTACTACTACTACAACTATTACTTCTACTACTACTACTACTACTACTACTACTACTACTACTACTACTACTACTTCTCCTGCTACTGCGACTGCTTCTGCTACTTCTACTGCTACTGCTACTGCTTCTGCTGCTGCTGCTACTGCTACTGCTACTGCTTCTACTACTACTACTACTACTACTACTACTTCTACTACTGCTACTGCTACAGCTACTAATACTGCTACTGCTCCTACTACTGCTACTACAGCTACTGCTACTGCTACTGCTACTGCTCCTGCAACTACTACTACTACTGCTGCTACTGCTACTGCTACTACTACTGCTACTGCTACTGCTACTGCTACTGCTACTGCTACTACTACTACTACTACTACTATTTCTACTACTACTACTACTACTACTACTACTACTACTACTACTACTACTACTACTACTACTACTTCTACTACTACTACTACAACTACTGCTACTGCTACTGCTACTGCTACTGCTACTACTGCTGCTGCTGCTGCTGCTGCTACTGCTACTGCTACTTCTACTACTACTACTACTACTACTACTACTACTACTACTACTACTACTACTACTACTACTACTACTTCTACTGCTACAGCTAATGCTACAGCTACTGCTACTGCTACTGCTACTGCTACTGCTACTGCTACTGCTCATGCTACTGCTACTGCTTCTGCTACTGCTACTGCTACTGCTACTGCTATTGCTTCTGCTACTGCTACTACTACTAATACTACTAATACTACTACTACTACTACTACCACTTCTACTTCTACTACTGTATTTATAATCTTATTTTCGTTTAAATCATTTTGTAGTCTAATGGAGTATTGGCCGCTCACGCTAGAGGTTGCGGGTTCGATCCCAAGCTTCACCCGATGCCTCTCTTAAAAAACCCCAAAAAACACTCAGTTCTGGTTCTACCCAGGAAGCGGACCCGAGAGCGGTTCATATAAGCACTGAGCTTTCTGACGATCACAGTCGAGCTAAACTAGAATTAATATAAAATAATGTATTAACAAAAATGTCTTTAATCACTCTTATGTATACTGACGTTGTGATGTGTTCAATAAGAGACGTAAAATTTTATGGACACGGCCATCATAGCGAAATCAATACACCAGTACCACATGTACTAGTAATCTATATCTGTGTAAACTGAAAAGATAAAGAAATACCGGATGAATTTTAGAGTCTCATTATCAAAATATTGCATATATTTACAACTTTAGAATATGCATGTAAGATTATTTTTATTAAATTAATGATTTTTGTAAACAATATCATTTCTATTGACAAAAATCATTTATGAAATATCTTTCCACAAATATTCTTAAACCGTAAATATTGCTTACAATACAAGTAGTTTGATAATGTGGCTCTGGAATTCATCAGACGTTTTCTTATCCTTTCAGTATATTAACCCTAAATTATAATAATAGAGAAAACCAAATAACAACAACATTAACATTTTGATCTTAAAACAATATAAAATAAATAAAATTCAAATTACCTCCAACGAAGTATTCCCTTTTCTCATACCAAACACAAAAAACGAAATGTAAAAAAACCCATGTCCCGTGACTATTGACAACAAACACCTTTTAATTAATACTGCTTAATTGTATGATACTGGCATATAATTTATCATTAATTGTCACTGATGGACAATGCAATCAAAGCATTCACGTGATCGCGCCGAGCATATGTTATGTGTATGATCGTTTTTATGTCCACACTAGCAATAAAACGCTGTATATTTCGCATAACATGCACTATTCCATCGGCATGCATGTGATAAAAGGGGGAATAAAGCACACAATTTGACATCAAACGGACGTTTGTATCTGTTAACAGCACTAATGAGCACACTTTATCATTATGTGTATAAAATCGAACTGCAATAAAACAATAATTATATTTAAATGATATAATGGTCATAAGCATTTAACGTTGATCCGTAAAAAGACGTAAATGATTTAGTATATCTGACCTCGGTTGTATCCGTAAATGTTCGGACGTTTCCGGGCATCATCGTTTAAAACTGGGTAAGCTGTTAACTTTGAAGTTAGATTCATAGAGCTGTTCTTGTTATATTTCTACATAGTGCAGTCTTAATCGTTATTGATGAATAACGGATTACAGTGTGAGGTTGTTGTTATTTTTTACTTACTTTATTCTACCTTTTTAATTCAATAAATCAATGGTTTAGTTTTAATACTTAGCATAAATTGTGACTATCTAGATCATATCTGGTGCTATGTACCGTTGTTTATCGTCAAAAACGTGTATTTGAAACAGACCTGCTGATCCGCCAAATAATGCAATCTGTTATCAGTTGTATCTGTAAACGTCCGAAAATTTCCGGGATCATCGATTAAAACGGAGTAAGCGGTTCGAATCCCGTTATAAGTTCAATGTTTTTGTTAATTTCCACAGCAACACAATTTTTCCTACAGTGTGCCATAAATGGCTTCTCATATTACCCCCCCCCCCCCACCCCCCCAACCCCCTCCCAAAAAATCCAACAAATTGAAAATTGTTTTTGTCCATATGTGCATTTATAATATCTTTGCACATATCTAGTTACCGTTCTTATACAGAAGAGTGACGGAAGTGGCCGAGTATTATACGAATGAATCGGAAATTTTACGAAACTTACGTCACCGAAGCAGCTAATTTGCATAAAAGAATTATTGCTGATCAGTAAATATATATTTAAAACACGCCTCGCATGCGGAATGTTCTGGGTTCAATCCCCGGCCGGGCGACACCAAAGTCTTGAATGATACTAGAAGTTTTCTCGCTCGGCGCTCAGCATTTTGAGTACTATGGTTCTATGTCTGAGCATAATGTGGGAGTGGTATTATATCATGTGTCTGAGGCTTGATGCTACAGTGTGGCAACGCTCGGAATAATGTCTCAAGTAGACACCGTCGACCAATATGACTGAATTTTTTTGAATATAATTCATTCCTCCGCCAGTAACACTGGGTATGCCAAATATAACATGCCAGATGATAAAAATGGCGTTAAATCTTTTTTTCCTGCAGATATTGTCAAGACGTTTGTCTTTTAGAAAAGAAAGCGTCTCAGATGATAAAGACCAACTTTGTCACCATATGTTTACCGGAAAGATAAGGCAGAGTTTGATTATGGAGAGCTCTTGGAGAGCTTTTAGTACAGTGAGGACACTTGGTTTAAATCTTCAATCAGAAATATATAATATTAAACAAGCTTAACCGAGTAACGAACTGATATCAAAGTTTAAGGTTTTAACGGTTCTGAATATTGCAAATTTAATTGTGTTGTTCCATTTCGTTCGTAGAAACATTTTCAGTGTTTAGGCCTAACCTACTTTTATACTGTATTAATTACATCATTAAAATTTATTTAAAGGAACATCACGATATGTTCGACTCATGGTGAAGAAAAAGGTGAACAGAAATTGATTATAACAGGATATAGGGATACAGACTTTTACACAACTCAGTGCCGTGAACAAAAAGTGCAATATGACGAGATCTGGAGTTGCTGTATTGTTTTTTACATTGGTATTATTAGGTACTGTGATTTATTTTGAAATCATTTCCATCGTATTTCTTTGTTTTAAACTTATTTATTTTACCTCGATTGTGAAACCAGTTAACACACCTTATACAAATCATGCTGGGTGTCCTGCTGGGACCGTATAACTAGTATAAACATATGCAGATAAAGTGGCTTGCACGGCAATGATAGGCGTGGGAAGGATCGTACTTTCTCCGATCCTGGGGCAGATATTCTATCACTTGATCACGCACTCCACACATCATTGGGACAGCTCAATGTTTTGACAAAAATGTCATATTATACTTGACTGAAAAAAACAACAAGGCTAAGTCGGTAATTAAAACGTAAAGCTGTTGTTTTTTTTTTTACCATGCAATGACGTTCAAAGAAAATCTGGTGAACACACGGAGTTCAAAATATCGGACCCCAGTCAGCTTCTACATTTTTGGACGGGCTTTGTGCCAAAGGCGATAGCCCTGCTTCAAGCTTTGCAGTGCTGATCACCACCAAAATAACCGTACGCGACAGCGACTTCTTTTTATTTTTTCGAATTTCATTTTCTTTACATGTATCCTATATATCCAAGCAAATACAAATCAAGCAATAAAATACATTGTGGACATTGTATTGTGTCATTTTTAAAAAAAATGAATTATTAAATCTATTATTTTATTTTAATTTCTAAATATGTGTGTATATATAAATAATAAGTGTATATAACATAATAATACTGGATATGCCACATATAACCTGAAATGTGTTAGAATGGCATTAAAACAATTCTATAATTCTATTTTTAGATATAACATGTTTGTGTGCGCGTTCAATAGACTACATAGCCCCGCTGAATCCGTGTCGGCACGAAGACAGACTGTGCTCCGTCAAGTGTACCGTGATGCGACTGAAGGGAGAATTCAACTGCGGCTTCTGCGTCTGCGCAAATAAGGAAGATTACGGTTCGTAAAACAGTGAATTATCATTTGTAATTCACTGAAAATTTGTTGCGATATCTCTGGGAATTAATAAATAAGCTTTATTCTACTTATTCATACCTCGGATACGACTGAAAGGAGATTTCATCTGCGAGATCTGTCTCTGCGCCAATAAGGAAGATAACTGTTTGTAAAACAGTGAAAATATTATTCATAATTCACTGAGATTTTTTTGTGAATTATTATACATGTTTTATACTATTATGTTTTAACTCCATTGCGAAGTATGGCGAATTTGAAGTGAAAGTAGACGTAAAAAATAAAATATTCACACTATCACACCCCAATTTCCAAGCATCATTTTATTATATATATATTTCTAAATTCAAAATTTAAAAACAGACACGTTTTTTTTTAAAATGTTTCAAATACATTAATAATGCCATTCAAATCACAAAATAGTCATTAAAATAAGAAAAAAAAACATTTTTAGATAAGAAGAAAGATGGACTATTTATCTCCACCATTATACGGAAGTACTTCCTGTTTCCGTGGTGTTTTCCTGTTTCCAGTACGTCTGTTACGCCTTTATCATCTCGACCAATCCCGTTTACATGCGGGATATTACATCGTAGGCCAGATTTACTATTTTTATCTCATTTCTGAACCCTATTGTTTTATTATTATTATTTTATTATTATTATTATTATTATTATTATTATAATTATTATTATTATTATTATTACTATTGATATTATTGCAGCATGTTGCCTATCTATATGTTAATGTCAACAGTTTTAACTTGTAGTAAAATGGGATACAGCACCGACTGGTTCCACTTTATTGCCACAATCGACAACGTCACTTCCGCCAGACGTCATCGTCGTTAATAACATTAAATACCACAGGGTCGGTGACCCATGCAAGCTGTCACATGACGGGATGTGTCCGTCCAAATGTACAGAAACGCAGTCAACAAAATCAGACGGCAGTACATGTACTCTGTGCGACTGCAAAGGTTTGTGGTCAATTTTATTGAAAGCATTGACTAGTCTTATCTCAGAGGCGTTCGTCACTCTCAGGGGCGTAGCGTGACAACTTTGCAAGTTACTCTGTGTAGGATGTGCAAAGGTTGTTCAACTTTCGCTGGTTGGGGTCCAAGGGAACTTTCCCCGCAGAAATATTTAGAAGTAGGAGTAGAAATGGTGATTTCTTCTGTTCAAATTTTATGCTTCATTTGACTAGAACACATTACTGAAAAAAGTCTTTACCAGCATCGGAAAATGTCGACCCGGACTGCCTACTCAAGCTTAGGTCGATGTTTAAAACACAAAGGACACAGTGAACATTGTTGCTTTATGCACGGAACAGTTCATTAGATGTTTAAACATGCTTCGATCACGCAAAATGATGTTGAATTAAAAATATTGAGGCTTGAAAGAAAATGTTGTCGTTTTTTTAGCTGTAGTATACACATTTTGTAATCGAAGGTTCTTCAACAATTTTAAACACAAATTTCTGGGAATGGTATTGTTTTGATGAGAATTTTATTCTGCAGTGTAAGAATTTTGATTTGTATTCCTGAGATGAATGGAAGTTAAGATAATTGAAAACGAAATATTGCGAGATTTTGCGTGAATACACGAGCATTCACAAAATTTCACACAGTTGCCTTTTCTTTTCTATACAAGTCCTTAAGAAGGCATATAACCATGCAAACAATGCAATACTAAATATCGTATTGTAATTCGTCATTAATGTTTTGAAATGAATTCCGGTGCAGGCAAAGCAAAGCACGTCCGTCCTAACTCATGACAGTCATCATAGTGAAGTCATGTTTATTAAAATTGGTTTAAGACGATTTCTTCATGAAACTATTTTGAAAATCACGGACGGTAGCCATGTTTGTTTCACTACGGGAGATAACTCGTATAGAAATACGGAACTTCCGAAGTTACGAACGTATCCGATGTTACCAAATTCTTCCCGATTTCGTTACAAATGGACTACCTTATAACCACACACTCGTCATTCTTTCTTCTTTTTCCTGAGACTGTTATTTTATTTTTGGTTGTTCCAGGTGCTGCAGTGTTAATTGGATAACCAATGTAGAAATAGTGACCTAATGCGTACATGTACAACAATGCTGCTGATTGGTGCTTAACACGATGGTGGTGAAACACAACACAGATGGCTAAATACACTGGCAATTTATTTCATGCAATTTTGTGTTACAATATTTATAAAAAAATATACATAAATAAAAACATCAATATAATAATATAAAATATACATGTTCCATATTTTTCACCGGATATGCTTCAAAAACTAAAATGGTCAAAATGCTTAATGCTCGGTGACTCTTCTAAAAAAGGGTCAATTTAGAATGTTATGTTAAAACAGCTGATAGTGTAACTGGAGAGATTCAGTTTGAAATCTCGAAATTACAATTATTACGGTACCAATCGTGATATAAGTCATAATGTAATATTTGCACGTAAACACTGACTAGAACCATGGCAATAAGGACTCACACCACTATTGTCTCCCTTGAGTAGTCCGGACGTACTTTCTCTTCTTTTTTCAGGGCTTTGTACTTCAGTGATTTTGTTTTTCTATCATGTGTTAAATGGTCAGTTTTTTTTTAGAAATCACCACTGAAAATGTTATGCTGATACCAGATTTCTGGACAATTCAGTGTCATTTCAGAATTGTTGGTTCGAACCGCATCGTGGGCGTATAGTTGACATATTATTACTCTGAAAATTGATAGGTATCACAAAAACATTGAATTAAAAAAAAAGACCAAACCTAGTCAAAGTCTGCCTTTTCCCTTTATAATAGAATATCTTGAATCAGGGAAGAATTTGAACCCAGACGCATGCTGATTTTGTTTTTCCCTATGCGAAATGTAATAGTGGTGTGAGACGTAAAACACGTACTTTTGCAGTTTAAATGTGTTATCATGGCTCTCTCTACATACATATATATATAAACATAAAATTCAAACACGCATTTATCAAGACATATATACAACTGAACAATCGTAAAGAGTATGCGTCAAACATACTGAAGGGCTGACGACAGAGGTCATATTGAGACAGTTATTGATTGAACTATGGAAGCTAAAACCTGGTATATGGGGCCATTCCAAACGGACACACCGCATTTTACACGTCTTTTCGTTATGATCCGTTTCTTATCGCTGTACAAACAGTTTTTATCCCTTCAAAACATGAAAAAATAAACAAAATATATGTTGCTGTTCGTTAGAAGATGGTCCTGTTATCGGATGTATAGTCTGGCAGGGTGTGGAGCGACCCCATGGAGACGGATCTCATTTGCAGTCTGGTTGCATTCATTCTGAAAAAAAGGGAACACAATTTAATTTAAATGGGTTTAGCTCCATTTTGGTGGGATATAAATCTCAGACTCCCCATGGATTGTCAAGGAGAGGAATTCACTACTCAACGTGATGACAACATCACCGGACCTAACAAATATACAAAGAAATCTTAAAACAAAAAAGCAAATAAACTCTAAGCGAACTCTCTCACTCGGAAGTAAATACTCGTAATTGTGGCTTTTCCGGTACCATACAGATGTGTACACAGACCCATATCCATTTACATGATTTTGAGCAGAGTCATGGTCTTTCTCGTAGTAACTTTCAAACTTTCTAACAATAATGTTTTGAACCGAGATGGACTTGAACCGAATCAGCGATGAGACATCTTGAGACGGCGACACGGGGGGATTCGAACACAAAAACTAATACATATTGAAAGAGCATTGGCCCAAAACAAAAAAGCGACAGACATGAATGCAGAAATGTCAGGCGGCGCAGATTAAAAAAAAACAAGTGTTGACTGTATCAAGAACACACATATATAGTTCCCAGCATGTATGCAAATATGTTAACGCAAACTTTGTGTGACAAAACATGAGATTCTGACGATATATATAGTTCCCTGCATGTATGCATTATGTTAACGCAAACTTTGTGTGACAAAACATGAGATTCTGACGATATATATATTTCCCTGCATGTATGCATTATGTTAACGCAAACTTTGTGTGACAAAACATGAGATTCTGACGATTATTGAGAATTATCGCTTTTGATATAATTCGTTGGGGGTATCATGCTCACAGTAAGTAGTTAAATCCATTTATTTACGTTTACAAATTGTAATGCTGTAATCTATAGAATTTAGCTATAAAAAGCGCTATTAACTTGAAACTGGCCCGAGGTTACTTTATTCAATGCTCAACTCAAATTTGTTCTCAATCTAGTGCAATATCACTCCCGAATCCTCACTCGGCGTTTTCCGTATGACTCGTTCGTAAAATGTCGAAGTGTTTTCCGACTTGCCCAAATATATAAATAACGTTGATTGGTTATGGTGATTTTTGATGACGTTATTTTGAGACGACGCCTGACGGAAACCAATATGTCCGATTTATTCTCATTCCTTATAGAGTTGATCTATTTAATAAATGGTAAATTTACCATTTTCCTAAGTTCTGTGATATAACGAATCTTATATTTGTGCACATTTATCATTGAATTTATTAAACTCGTTGCAAACATATTATAATGTTCGGCAGAGCCTTGCATAATATATTTTTGCCAACTCGTTCAATAAATTGAATAAGAAACGATCACTCATGTAAGATCCTCTATTTATGCTAGTATATGTAAAACATACTCATTTTCCCATCTTGATGCATAGTCCCTTGACAAATCATCGTCTGAAAACGCATGATTCACAAACACGTCTGCATCTTCTATCCTCGACATTTGACCTGTAATATGCCTATGCGCAGGTGCACCGGAAGTATCGTTATGCATATACGCTACTTGTGCTGGATGGCCGGACTCGCTTGAATGCTGTCTAGTGTAGCTATGTTGGTGAGCGACGGCCTGACTGTGATCACTTGCCAGGTATGACATATCATGTGTCTGATCAGCATAATGTTGAGCAGGTATGACATTTTGGTAGTTACTGGTTCGGGATACAGTTGGTAAAGGTCTACCGTTCATGGTAGGGCACGAAGGCGATGAGATAGAACAATAGTTTTTGTCGTCAACGTAGATAGTTGTGGACGGTATACTTATATTCTCCATGCTTCGGTCTAATCTGTCTGTTGACCTGGCGATATAAATAAATAAACGATTGAACTGGGGTTTTACGGCGTATCAAAAACATAATAGGTAACAGGAACAGGAAAGAAGATTGCAGGTTTCATTTTTTCGTGTTGATAAAATCTTGATTTGAAGTGTACGGTATTGTGTTAAGCGTTGCTTCAAACGTTTTCAAGTCATATCAAGAAGGTGCACGAGACAGTGTCACACTATGGTAGCATGCCAAACACACACCAGTTACATTAAACTGGCATCGGACCGACCAGACATAGAAATAGCCTTTAACTATTGAGCGCCAAGCGGAGAAACTCTTAGTTGCATTTTCAAGGCTTTGACATGCCAGATATACATAAACAATAAATTAATTAAGGCATTTGGCATGCGGGGCGGACGCTGTACCACTGAACCACCGTTGTGGTCAAGAATTAAAATCGCCAGCACAAATTTTGTTAGATCTATATGAGGTGTATTAGAAATTATCTAATGTATCGTCCAATAGGGAGGCATACGTACAAAAGTCATGATGGATTTTATAATTTATCTATAAGTGAACGTGATATTTACGAACTACGTGCACCGTTTACACATTCTTATATAGACAATGTCTCGCGCACACTGAGCACCAATTAACGTGACCTGTTTCATGTCCATATCTAAATATGACGAGTTTCGTGATACAACATACACGTCAGTATCGCCGTTCATGTGTGGTTTCTATAAACGTGTTATAATAACGCTTACCGGTGCAGAAGTGCAATAAACAATAACCTGTTTAAATTGAAAGTGCGTGAACTGTGCTCTGAATCATAAGAAAACGTTAAAACTAAGATTGACGACGAACGGACAATGGACACATTGCCAAGACATAAGATCTTTCTGGTGTATTCAGGCCCCTGCTTCACCTTTTTTCTTTATTTTGACCTTTTTATAATAATAAGTTTTAATTAATATCAATTAAACCAAATGTTGTTGTTCTTAAGCCAGTCTAAAATCGTGATCTCTTAAATTTTTTATTTTAATTTAAATTTGACATGTAGGTATATAATACTTAAATATGTTGGTGAATCAGGAACCAGTACATTTAATAGATCTTCTTTATATTCCCTTGAATAGAACAAAATTGAATCTTATTTGCTATGACTCAAAAATCCTCAAGCTATAAGTAGAATAGCGGGACGGCAGTGTTGTAGATATAGCGTTGGTCGCTCATTCCAGAGGTTTTGGGTTCGATCCCCAGCTCAACCCGATGCTTTTATAAAAAAACATTCAGTGGTGGTTCTACCCAGGAAGCGGACTCAAGTGGTTCATATATGCTGTGAACTTTTATCGTAATCGCTAAAATAAATTAATGTAAACTAAAACTTCGTAGAATAACATTGTTGCTGAAATACATAAGAAAATAAGTGAATAATGCAACACTGTTTTTTAATGTTATACTAAACTGAGTACGTATTATTAAGAAATCAATATAAACATAATTAAACATAACTTAATTTCATTCATGTCTATTTGCGAAACATTATTCATTAAAGTATATTATATATACAAATACATTAGCTGCAAGTAATATGAGTAAAACTAGGTATACTTACACCGCCGACTGCATAGTTTTGTCTCGCAAACACAGGAGGTGTGTGAGAATTATGGTAAGTGTAAGAATAACGATAGCACCGCTTCCGGCTAACACGCCAATCAGGACCATATCCGACTGGGGAATACCATAAAGACTTGATGCTGTTTCAAAGATAATCGAAAGCATATTACATCATCTGATATTGACGATATTGAAATGAGTTTCTAATTTATGTTAGTCAAGTTCAATAGGTACACACCCACCACTGAAATTTGTTCTTTATTGTTTTGTAAATAAAAACAAGTTTGCGTGCCTATTATTCATAGGAAGACGCAAAAAAAAGCAGTGAAATTTACTGTGAAATTTTTATGGTTTGTCTACTACTATGATGAGAAAAGTAGGATTCATGTGTCATGTAAGATATTTTTTCTGTTCAGTGTGTACACAGTTGACAACGTGAAAGAAGACTTCCGAAATCATGTATTCATATCAAATTTTTAAGCATAATTTTTTTTTCTAAACTCATATTACAAAAAAGACAATGATTTAAAAATGTTCAAAACACATCACTTATGCCATTCAAATAAACAAATGAGATTAAAATAAGAATAAAGCATTTTTAAAGAAGAAGGGACAATGCTTATTTATAACCGCCATTATGCGACAACCCCACAAAAGCATTTTCTGTTTCCAATGGTGGTACTCTATCTATAATGGTGCGATACGTGTATGTCTCAGTCAGATTCATAAGATCGCTTTGCTATGAGTTAATAATGTACATATACCCAGTAAGCGTATGATCAAGATGACAGACTCCATAGACCGGAGAAACATTTTCACTTTTATAGTATTTTTGTAGATTTTCTGACGCTTGTTTTTCCTACGAAGATGTGACCCGTCCGGGACCGGGACTTTCCTCGTGTACGTTATTTTACACATATTCAAAATGGAAAGAGGATCATTTATACGATTTCTTACTACAGTCTTTTGGAAGTTGTCGTCGACAAAGAGAAACTGATCTTTAAACATGATTTTCTTTGTAATATGTAGAAGCAGAGCAATCAGCAAACTTGCGATGATTCTTTACAAATGTTTCGTGTTTATTTTCTAAAAAAAAAATGGAAATGAGACATGTACCAACCTGAGCAAGACGGTATTGTCCCGTCATCCCATACTCCTCCATCGAGACACGTGACCATATTTGGACCAACTACATGGTATCCTTCGGGACACACCACGTGGACAAATGGACCAATGTCACTATGACTAAGCCGTATATTCGTGGTTACACTGACGTTGTTTTTGGCTCCTTCTAAATGCCAAAGGCGCTCCAATTCCGGGCATTCTGAAAATGTTTGAAATTATGCAACTTTTTGTTTTTATTTTAAATGATAATACATGTAAATTATATATAATAATAGTTAATAGTTGGTCAAGTTCATCATTGAACAGTATAGGTAAATCGGGCAAATACTGTTAATTCTAATACATGTATGTTCATGTCCGTGATTGAGTACATCTATACCTGTCTTACCTGTATGGAAGATAAGAAGTCGATGATATGTTTACAACCGTTCTCAAATTAACATGAAGCAACAACAGACTGTATGTTGTTCTACTACGTTTTTCTACTACTACTATTGTGGAGCGCGTGGTCCAGTGGTAGAGCACCGAACCCCTGATCGGAAGGTCGTGTGGTGTCCTTGAGCAAGAAACTTTTCCGCATATGCCTAGTCCTTGTTCTAACCAGGAAGGCTTCGGGCGTGATTTGCCTAAGTTGTAATAACTTGTTTCAAAAATCGACGTAAAATAAAGTATAAACTAAAAAACTACTACGAAACGTTCTGATTATGTAATAACTTGTTTTACAGGGTATAATGGTATAACTATGTATATATTTTCATTCGTGACGTAACATCTTTATTAGAAGTATGTTTACAGCTGACCCCCTCCAATACTCCTATCCCCAAAATTCAGAGCAATTTATATATAGACATTAAATGTTGCAGTTTTGCTGATTACAAAATTTGTATACTGTCACTTCAAACACATGAAATATTTCTCCAAACTGCCAAGTTGTTAATTCAGGACCATTTTACCTAGTAAAAACATAAGAGAACATTGATTGTAATACAGTCAAACCTGTCTTAAAGCAACACATCCACGTTTGAACTTTTAATATTTTTTTTAATTAAGTTATTAGCACATTTCCCATACAAACATATGATCAATTAGCTGTATATGAGCAAATAAACACAATCCCGAACAAAATGATGCTCAAATTGAAATGCGTGACTAACACTTTATAAAACAAGCGTGTAACTCACCCGAGTCAAAAAAAATTGTCAAAATGACTTTCAAGGCAGGTAAAGTACACTACGCACTAAAATGTGAAGTTTTTTGATACGACTCGCATAATTCAATTTGAAGCCAAGTTGGAATCCTCGGCAATTTAAAAATAATTTATAAAGCGTTTGTCACGCTTTATAATTTGGACATCTTTTTTTATAATTCTAAAGCGTTCTGGATAGTGTTTGTTAGCACATATACAGCTCACTGACCATATATTTATGTATTGGAAATGTGCTCACAACTCAAATGAAAAACTTTTTAAAAAAGTTTAAACGTGGATGTGTTGCTTTAAGCAGCCAGTCATGGGAATGAGCAAAAATGTCCTTTCAAGACAGGTTGTTACTTAATACAGGTTTATCAGCTCTGAAAGCACAGCGACGTGGCTGCTTAATACAGGCATTTTCTTAATAGTGTGGTGACTGCTTATACAGGTTTAGCTAGCAATGTGTAACATACCACTTCAGTCCATTATATGTATGCACAATAAAGCAACAGTTTGTGAATTTTTAATGATTTTTTTGCCAAATAATTATTCATTTGCGTGTTATTTCATCGACATTTAGCTCAAGAAACAATGGTTTCCAATTTTTCTCTTTATCATTGAAGTGGAGACACAGCTAACACGTATGGTAATGTATGACAAAAATGCCGTGTACCCTTTAATCCTTGTTATTAACTTGATCTTGTCTTGTCCAGTAAGCTCAATCTGTAACGCGTCTGACAATCGATCAAGGGGTCGTGAGTACGAATCCTCGCCTGGCTATAGTCTCCGTGTTGATTGATGTATCACATTGCGTCTCATTGTCATTCATTCAAATGGGAGAGTTATACGTTACTTGCGGAGATGGGTGTACTCGAGTAGTACTACTGGTTGGTTTACTTTCCTGGATCTCATGAAAGAGTAGTTAGGTTAACTGATCATCAGTAGTTAGCCTTCAATTGCCCAGAAATGACGCTAAACATTGAAACAAAAATGATAAATGATACAAACCTGCAATACTGCCCGCCTTTGACGCCATAGTTTACCACTACTATCTCCGGATTCCACTCTTCTAGATCTCGTTTTGTATTTGTCTTACACTTTTTTTTTAAAATATTAAATTAATTAATCCGACAAACTCATCAAATCCGCACCATATACTTAATATAAGATTCGTTATGTTAAAACTGTCTATACTCTTGTTTACGTGAATTTCTTTCTCAAAATCGATTAATCAATCAATCACTCATGTGTATATACGTCAAGCGAAAAGACATGAACTTATCAATTAATCGATGTCAAAAAATGCATCGAATCATAAAATTATGTTTCAAACTTTAAATCATAGACACAATCATATATCTGTCGGCTGTAAGAAAATGCGAGGTACTGTTCTGTATACTTTTAATGACGTAACGTTGCCTAATTTATTGTTTAGGCAACACTTATCAACATTAATAACATTGTAGCAGGAAATGAGAAAATAAAATTAAATAAGATCAAAGGACGCACTAAATGTGTAAGGTGAGCGTGTGCGATTTTGACAAGTACATGAACTACACGCGCCCGCGGTTAAACACGGCATTTCAAAGTTTTGACAAGTGACGTTTACACAGACAAAATGAAAGCCATTACGACATTTTATTGATTAATTTGACAGATCGAATTCTTCATTTTGTATGTTATGTATCAAACCATTTTTATTGTATCATTTAGAAACCTCACGTTAAGCAATAGTCATCAAAGTATATATTTGGCATAGTATATACTATTTTTTTTTATAAAAAATCTTGAGGGTCCCTATAGCCGGGTCGTCTAAGGTGACGGCGCCATATCTCTCACCGGTCGTAGTTTCGAGTCCCGCTCATCCCAAAAAACAATATGTGTGGATGTTTGCCGGTTACTAGCGGAAGGACAGTGGTTCTACTCAGATTCATTCTGAGATCTCCCTCCACTTATAAAACTGGATATGCCATATATAACTTGAAATGTGTTGGAAAGAATGCGTTAATCCCATTGATTTTTTTTTTTTTAAATTTCAGACTGGAGCATCCGACATTACTGGGAGTGAGTAAAATTCCCATTTCATAAAAAGGTTTTGGAAGTCTCCGGTTTGCATCACCTATTCCCTTCTCCAGATCCGCCAGTGATGGTAAGTAGCTGTTTTAAAAATAATAAATGGCGCTTAACGTCATCTCCAACACAGAACAGGTTAGTACCTCGGAAATGAATCTGTGTTGGACCAGCGACCTTCTGTAAGTAACTGATAAGCTTTCTCGCATAAAACATTGGGACCAAATTGGGCTCAAACCCACGACCTCAGCGGTGAGAGATAAGTGGTCATTAGACCACAGTGCCTTACCACTAAACCACAGAGGACCCAAATAGTTAATTAAAGTGACTTCTTAATTAAAATGACTTCTTCAAAGAGACCGAACCATGATCTACCGCACGTTAATAAACAACGCATCCCACGTATTGCTTAGTAACCAAAGTTACAAAATCGACAAAAGATATCTCAAAGATAAAAACATCAAACTTGTTCTATAAATACCAAATTTAATAAAATCATTGCATTAATTTCTGATGATAAACTATCTAACTGATAAAAATAGGTTTATCACTTCAATGTAAGTTTATCAGGCACGTGACGTCATGATGTATAATTATACATTTTGACATGGACGGACTCTCTTCAGGCTGTAACAAAAGTTTGATTTTCATTAGAAATATTGACATGATAAATAAACTACCGTGTTATAGGCTAATATTCGGCACGAAAGTAACAAAGACTCTTCCTGTTTTTTTTTCTAAGATTCGCCTGATAAAGTTGACAATTTCAGACACCGACATGGTATTCTCTATATCGAGGGTTTAATGCAAAAATGATCTCAAACTCGATATCTCAAAAATACATATTGACTAGTTTCACGCTAGCAACTAAGTTTATGTCGGGATAGCAAATAAACTTGAGTTACTTGTAGTTTATAACCGACGAAAATAAAGTTATCTATTATAAATACAAGTATAAATCAGCGAAGGAATGTACTAATACTTTAATTAACAAGAGAGAATAGAATGTTTTCTTGGAATAAAATGGAAACACGTTAACACAATTAAAAGGAGCGTAGCTAGAGAAATTATATTTAAGAATTTAAGCTAATATTGAGAATTGGTGTATAAGCTTATATTAGAATTAGGGTTTAAGCTAATATTAGAATTTGCGTTTGAGCTAATATTGAGAATTAGTGTATGAGCTAATATAAGAATTTGCGTTTGAGCTAATATTGAGAATTGGTGTATTAGCTAATATTAGAATTTGCGTTTGAGCTAATATTGAGAATTAGTGTATAAGCTAATATTATAATTTGCGTTTGAGCTAATATTGAGAATTAGTGTATAAGCTAATATTAGAATTTGCGTTTGAGCTAATATTGAGAATAAGTGTATAAGCTAATATTAGAATTTGCGTTTGAGCTAATATTGAGAATTAGTGTATGAGCTATTTTTAGAATAAGCGTTACACCTAATATTTAAGAATTAGTGTAAAAGGTAATATTAGAATTAGCGCTTAAGCTAATATTTAGATTAAGCGTTCGATCTAATATTTAAGAACTAGCGTTAAGTTAGTGTATAAGCTAATATTAGCGTTTGAGCTAATATTAGGATTAGTGTATAAGCTAATATTAAAATTTGCGTTTGAGCTAATATTGAGAATTAGTGTATGACCTATTTTTAGAATAAGCGTTCGACCTAATATTTAAGAATTAGTGTATAAGTTTATATTAGAATTAGCGTTTGAGCTAGTATTGAGAATTAATGTATAAGCTTATATTGAGAATTAGTGTATGAGCTAGTTTTAGAATAAGCGTTCGACCTGATATTTAAGAATTAGCGTTTAATAAGCCTAACCTAAAAAAAAACCCGCCAAAAATGCAATAAAATGTGATTGGGGAATATGTCTAAGTTGTAAAATGGAGCGAGAAGATGTGTTTATTATGTTTGAAAATGCTGTAAAAAATAAATGACTGTGTATTTTTGGATGTGAACATACATTTTGCTCAATCATCATACGACCCATGAGTAATTGCTGTAAATATGTCTTGAAATGCATCAGAAGCCACCATTTCGAGTTCATATCTAAAGAATGTATGAAGGAGCATGCCTCCAGACCCCTCCTTCCACACTACACATCCAACTGTAGCCAACTACGCCCCTGTTCGATACATATACAAATGTATTCCATTACAGATCGCGGCGTGATCTAGTGGTAGAGTGTCCGCCTCGCATGCGAAAGGTCGTGGGTTCAATCCCCGGCCGGGTCGTACCAAAGACTTTAAAAATGGTACTAGAAGCTTCCTCGCTAAACATTTAGAGGAGAGTTCTAGGTCTGGTCGGCCTGGTGTCAGTATAATGTGACTGGGTGGGGTATCATACCATGTTTCTGCGGCATAATACTCCAGTGTGACAGCGCTCAAAATACTGTCTCAAGTAGACACCGTCGCGATATGACTGAAAAATTGTTGAAAGCGACGCTAAACACCAAACAACAACAACAACAACAACAACAACAACAACAACAACAACAACAACAACAACAACAACAACAACAACAACAACAACAACAACAACAGCATTCCATTACACGAGCTGTTGAAGACGGTGACGAATCACGTTCACATGTGTGTTGTCAATAACATTGACAGGAATAGCTAATATTGTGATTAAGCGTTTGAGCCAAATGCCCGCTAAAATCGCTAATATTTTTATGTGCAATATGTTCTTTTATAAATGATTTTGACACAGTTAAGCTATTCGATTTATACGTCTAGCACAGATCAAGTGAAATGTACACCTACAAATATGGCTAGGGTCATTAACAGACATTACAGGTTAATTGTCAACGCCATCGCACAGCTGTGGCCCTCCACACACACACCTACAATCCTGCTGTATAACTTCCACCGGCAGACGGGATTTTTATCGCCGTTAAAGGCCGTCAGGTACGTTTTCTACAGATATAAACAGAAGTAATGAAATATGGCACAGGTATTTGTAGCACCTGCCTTTCGACTTCTGATAATTTTAAAATGACGTCCACTGGCATGGATTGCACCGAATCACCCAAATGTTCGACCCTTTCTGTCTTGGTTCCAGATTTTAAAGTATATATTCAAAGTAGAATTAAAATATGAGAATTGAACAAACGTACGTGCGTTTCGTTGCTATAGCGATTATGGCTAACATTTCTTCAGTGTTGGGAGGTAGGCGTGTGTTTTTTCATTTCATTTACGTAGCTATTTACTTAATATGTTGATACTTAATTTAATCTGTTTAACAAATTCATATTTAGCGAATTTATTCGTTTAAGATAAACATGCATCTAATTAACATGATGTGTCAAGGGAATGGCCACCCAGCGGCAAGTCGCAAGATTAATCGCAAGATTAATATACCCGAGTAGTACAGACACACGGGTATGGCCATTAATTAATTTACAGAAAGTAAATAAAGTGTTAAGTTAATTTAGTAGTTTAAGTGCATAGACAGCGGTAGTATGAAATTTTAATACCATTTATAAATTATTTAAACTTGGTTGTTGACATTCAATGATGGGCTGCTGCTGTATTTAGACACCCAGAAGACAGATTCGTCACGTTTGCCCACCCAAGGCATGAATTGTCAATTATTTTGATTTTTGTATATTTTTATTTGAGGTTATTTTTATTTTACATCGATTGTGAAACGAATTCCTACAGCTTAGACAATCATAAATCACAAAGGAGGAGGTAGTGGTAGAACATCGGATACGAGATCGGAGGGGTCGTGGATTCGATCCTCATTCATGTGTAGCGTCCTAGAGCAAGACACTCCATCTGTATTTGCTTAGCACTGGCTCTACCCAGGAAGAATTCGAGCGCGATTTGTCTTAGTTCTAAGAATTTTACCAATGTTACCTTGAGTAAATACTTTAACTTTTTACTCATGCGGATACATGTTCAGATTGAAGTGAAACCAACTCTCCCGATTGGGTCCGTTAAATAGCAATGTTGGGAAAGCCACATTTGAGTACGTTGATTGGTCCGTTGCTTCAGGGAAAGTTTGGATGACGTCAGAGTTAATTAAGCGTTTAATTTCTATGAATTGTGGGACAGGCATAGCATTCCCTGTTTTTTTTTCATTGGGGTTAATAGACTTGATTCGAGAGATGGCAGGTTCTGGGACAGACTAGATAATAATGAACATTTACCATTAAGTTATCTAATGTTGCGTGCGTAGTTTCAGGCCTATTATCAGGGGGTTTGCAGGTTCGATTTTCTGCCACGGCTATCTGTTGTGCCACTGAGCAAGACACTTTATCCTCGTGTATGATTAGTACTGGTTTTACCCAGGAAGACTTCGAACAAGACTTTTCTAAGTTGTGTAATGACTTGTTTCTCAATCGATGTAAAATAAATATGTTGCAAACCAAAAAAATAAGTATCAGTTGGATTAAAGACTGAAAAACGGCCATTGCCCTCCCCATCAGGAGCCGTCACATACAAAGTGCTCAGATACATACAAGCACGCTGATTTGCCAGTTGTTTCAACGGAAGTTGAATTACGTCACACGCATCAACTGTTGGACAGGCAGGGACTTCCATGCTTTTATTACAGGGCGGCAAGGGCTTATATCAAATTCCTTATATTAGGTATTATTGACATGAATCGACTGGGAAATACTTAATGTGATTAAGTAAATGTTGATAAAACTTATACTTAAAAACTGAAAGAGTAAAAGTTATCCAATCTAGTTTACTTACATTAGGACCGTGTTTCACTAACACTAACTTAACAAAGGAATTAAATAAATTAATTTTATTTCCTAAATAAAATTCCTTGTTAATATACATACTAAACCTTTTACATAATAAATCCGTATACATTTCTGCATGATTTCAGTTCGTTTAACGTATTTACTAAGGCTAAGTCGGTCATTTCAGCTTACGTTAAAATTCCGAATACAGGGCGGAAATGACCGAACTATGTCTCGATTATATATTAATGTATCATAATAACCTATTTACCGAAAGAGTTATCTGAAATGGGTACACCTATTTACTTTCGGTACGATTTTGTGTTTAGGTCGACGAGGTTAAGTTCTAATATCTCGTATCCATCCATAATTCTGACAGATGGTCGTCGAACTAAACTTAATGGGCGTTACATTTTTTCACCATATATCAACACATTTCAAATAAATTGTTCAGGTTAATGTTCGTTTTATCTAGGGTCACAGAGGGAGTGTTCAAGCGTTTTAAAGCTGTTAAACGTCCTTAGCCAAAGATGACCTTTCTGTCGTTACACATATTTGTGTACTGAAATAAAAACCGCTGGAAGAGTGCCTGTAAACAAACCATAAAATGGTTTGATTGATTAAATATTTAGCGTCATTTTTATGCCATCGAGGGCTAACAGACAATCAGTTAACCTAACCACTGTTTCCTGGGATCCTGGAAGGTTAACCAGTACTCGAGCACACCCCATCTCCACAAGTAACTGATAACTTTTCAACTTCAATCAGCGGTGAGAGACGAATTGATAATGAGACGCAATGTCGTACATCAATCACCACGGAGACTGTGGCCGGACCGGGATTCGAACTCACGATCCCTGAATTGATAGTCAGACACGCTAACGACTGACTTAATGGGGCCCGGCTCCACCACAAAATGCATGTCACTTGCTCGGTTAACAGTTAAGTGGTGTCAGTTCATTAACATGGAAACAACTGTTACCTATGAAACAGTGCATGTCGACGCTGTAATTAGCTGCAAATAAGTGTTATATTCCTATGAGGATGAAATGTATACTGTTTACTGGAGGGAAGCACTGTCAATTGAGATGCAGTTAACCCATTTCCCCCAAAGTTCGACAAAAGCTGTGAAGACGTTTGTCTTTTAAATTAAGAAAACCAAGCGTCACAGATGATCAAGACTAATGTTAATAGTCCTTTTAAATATGATATTTAGATATATGGACGTGTGTGTGTGTGTGTGGGGGGGGGGGGGGGGGGGGGGTGTAGGGGTTATTGATAAGGGTTGGTGGTTCATGCAAGAGGATACGGGTTCAATGGTTCAATCCCTAGCTCGACCCGATGCCTCTCAGAACAACACTGAGTACTTGTTCTACTCACACTGAGTACTTGTTCTGCTCACACTGAGTACTTGTTCTGCTCACACTGAGTACTTGTTCTACTCACACTGAGTACTTGTTCTGCTACTGAGTACTTGTTCTGCTCACACTGAGTACTTGTTCTACTCACACTGAGTTCTTGTTCTGCTCACACTGAGTACTTGTTCTGCTCACACTGAGTACTTGTTCTACTCACACTGAGTACTTGTTCTACTCACACTGAGTACTTGTTCTGCTCACACTGAGTACTTGTTCTGCTCTCACTGACTACTTGTTCTACTCAGGGAGTGGACTCGAGAACGGTTAATATCAGCTCTGAGCTTTTGTCGCATTCGAGCTAAAATAAATTAGTATCAACTATAAACTATTGATTGGCCTTTTACCGTGAACAGTAAATTATTAACAATTGACTTGAATCAGTTTTGTTCCAGGTTTGGAAAATTCCTGGGATTCCAATATAAAACCAAGGAGGTTTTTGTTTCAGCCATCTACCACCTCGCAACAAAGTATTTATTTCTGTACGTTATATTGTCCTCTGAGGTGTCCTAATGGTTACGTCAGATCTGTATCCGGATGCTACCTGTGCCAGTGTGCAATACAAACAGTATCTGTAATGACGTCATCAGCAATAACAACTCCAGCGGCCGGTAATGAAATCGTTTATCATATTTATTTACTTTTACTGATCTGTTTGTTCTATTGTGATTGAATCTGATTGATTGGCCGATTGATTGATTGATTTGTGAATGAATTAATGAATTATTTAATTATATAATTCACACGCCAAACGGCCGCCGTTTTAGGACCAATCAGCGTGCTTGTTATATAATCTGTTTATTGCCTAGAAAATGACGGACTCCGTTAAGCAAACATGTTGTGGAGTGGGATCGCTCTGACCAACTGCCATTGGCAATACTGATATAATATAAATATGTGAGCATGAAATAGTTCATCTGTTGTTGACCTACCTTGAAACGTGTTGTCATACCAGGGCTACAGTTGTTTAATGTCGACTAAACATTTTAGTCGCTGAACGAGCGATTTGAAAGTGTCTTATTCCTGAACGGCTGTCACGGAAGTTCTGATGTTTGGCTTATTTTGTCACCTCATACCTCAGGTAGATGTCTGTGTATGCCGTATAAGAATTATCGTCGGATATCCACACCTTATCCATTCCGATACTCTCCAATTATCAACCATGGGAAATTACGCTAGCTCTGCTAACGTTAACGTCTTATCAAAACGGCGTTTGCATGAAAACTGGCGTTGCAATTGGATAATATCCCTTCTTGAAATCGCGAAGGAACAAATCATATGGTTGCATCGTGGCTTGGTAGAACGACACAAAGCTAGTGTAATATCTGAATTTGATACATAGAGAGTATCGGACTTGACACCCACGGGTATCCAACGATGTGGATAAATATTCGTTATAGTGTTTGCACTGCAGTTTTCAGTTGGGAGATAAATGGGCCGTTTCTTGTAGTAAAAATAATTTCATAAAGCGAGTGGGGGGAGGGGTGGGAGGGGGGGGGGGGGGGATTACCCAAGGTCCGTTACTACTGACTATGCCTTTTTTTAAATAAAATTTGGCACTGCGGATGTCATCACACACTGAAATGTATGTTTCATTTTTTTCATATTTTATTCACTTTATAAATAATCAATTGCCGTTTACACTTGTAGCATTTTTAATCTCCGACGCTTGTTTCGTCTTTGGGAAAAAAAGCAAGCGTTTGAGATAATCAGTTTTCATACAGAATATGAAGAACCTGAGGTGCATTCTGGGTTCGTCTCCAATCTATTGCTCAAATGTCGATCCTTTTGATTTAAAATTATTTGATAATAAAAAATAACTTGGTTATTTCATATACTTTACGCACGTAGTATACAACGGCGGTGTGTTCTTCGACAAGCCCTGCAACCCGGCTTTACGGCATTGTAAGCTACAATGTTCAGCGGGATATAAGCTGGGAACCAACGGTTGTCAATATTGTATTTGCGAGACAAACGCGACGAACCCAGCAACCATTGTAACAAATACCACTGGTAGGTACCCAAGTATACTAATCCACAGTTAGATTTATATTGATTTCTGTGTATGTTAAATTGAATAGAATGATATGTTTTAACCCAAATGTATAGAAATAAATTTAATATACTCATTATGGTGTGATACTGTAATACATGTTTTTTTTTGTCAAACATGAAAATCAAATCAAATTTAAAGGAATTATATTGGCATGTTACCGTCAATTCCCTGTCCTAAATTCACACGCCCAGCACGAAGATACAGTTATAACTTAGAGATATACGCGTCTAAAGTGTCTTATTGTATAATCTCTTTATTACAAACATCGGGTTTCTAAAGCCACGTTTTTTGTTTTTGTTTACATTCGCCATTTTCAACGAACCGCTTTCGGATTTCCGATCAATCATCGAATAACATCGCTAAGACTCGTTTCCGATCTCGTTTTCGAGGCTTTGTTCGGGAAGTTTACGGAGTTCAATGTAAACATTGCGCAATACTTTATTGCGGAACGTATTAAAGTTTTGGCCAATATTCAATTAGTGTTAATTTGATAACTTTCAAGTAAATAAAGGTTATACGTCAATCCATAAGCATTATTTTGCGCACACTGCATACAGGAAAAGTCTGGATTAACAGTGTGTTTGTGTTACTTGCCAATATAATCCTTTTAAGAAGTTTATAACGAATGACCAATAGAGGAAATTTACAAATATGAGATTATTGTGGAATTTCATTGTCTTAATTGTTTAAGGGTGTAAATCAAAGTTCACAAAAGAGGACTATGGTTGACCACATCAAATATATATCTGATTTATTGTCGAAACCCTTTGAAATCACATATCAGCTTAATCAACATGTATGTATACAGTGGCAAAACTAGAATGTTTCAATTTCACGAGAACATATATTTAAGTAGTCAGAAATTCTTTGTACACATATTAACAAGTAACAATAGTATTCATACTTCTATTATTACCAGTAATGCAGTAAGCTTACATGTGTCAAAATTGACGTGTGTTTCTTTGGTGTGTTTGTATTTCGTAATTTATGTACGAAATGTTTAAAAAAACAACATTTTTAAGAGTTTTATGAAACTGTTTTATAATGGTAAGCTGTTACATTTCATAACCAAGCAATGTCAACATTACCTACATCACAAACGATACAACAGCAACTATCAACACAGCGACCAGTAACATCACGGCGACCATCAGCGCGACCTTACACTGTAACACAGCGACCATCAATACTACCGCCGATATCGACAGCGACAGTATCAACAACAACGCACGCGATAACCACAACACCTACAAAGCCGACACATAAAATGACCACGCCCTCTGTTGACAGCTCAGCTTATAACGACCCATGTATACCGTCACAGAAAACCTGCAAAAACGATTGTGCGGGGGAATACGTTAGAGGTTGGTAGTTTATGATTAAAACCGTTTAGGATTGCCAGCATTTTAGTGTTCAAAACAAAACGCACTAATCCTTTATCTCCGTCTTGTTATATCCTCTTGTGGCTCCATGCAAAATCATAGGTTACTTTTGCGTATGGCATACCCTTTTTCTTTTATTTGCAAAATCACATGTGTTTTAAATTATGTATACATAGGCGTACATGCTCCTGCATTTGTGTGTGGTCCGGATGGATATCTTTATTTACACCGCCTATTTTATTGATGTTACATCGTGGAAAAGAGTGAGGTTGGATGCTCCCGCAAAGCAGGTTAACGCTCCCCAGTGGCAGCGACCTTTTTTAAGGGGTGAAATATTATATCGGTTTTCTGTATAACATTGAATTTGTTACGGCCATGGGTATTGATTGGTGTGTTGTGGTGAGGCTTTCTGCTACGTCATCGGCTTTACTGCTACGGCTTTGCTGCTACGTCATCCGCTGGATATATATTTTCTTATTGTTTTGCTTTTACAAATAATGTTTTATCTGATAGGACCAGATGGCTGCCAATATTGTTTGTGTATGTCCAGATTGCCAGCGGAACTTCGCCACCCTTCAACAACTGGTAAACAAATGCATTTGCTAAGTTGTTTCTATAATCGATTAGTACTGTAAAATATACCAGTTCGAAAGTAAAACATTGTTTGAAGTATAAGCCAATGCTAGAAATAAAACATGTTTTAAAAATAATAATAATAATGCGGTGACAGTTTTACTAGTCCTTATGAATCACAATCAACACAGAAGTCCGATGTTAAGCGTTTTATATTAAACAATTATATTTGTTGAATACTAATCCAAACTATACTGAACGGAACATCTAGCCCGCCATTTTTTTGTTTTTTCCAATATCTTCAAAAAAAGTTGAGTAACGTTATAAATTATTATACGACATTTAACATACAATTATGTAATGATATAACATAGCCTAATGATTCTTTTTTTTATTCAAAATCCAAAATATGTATGCGCAACTCTATCCTGGTTTTTTATCTTTTTATTAAACAGCTACACCAACAAGCACTGCCGGTAAAGGTCCAAAACAGCAATCAACTGTTTTATTACCATCATCACCGGCGTGCATCATGGCAAAGGTAAGTGTTTGTGTGTAGAGGGTCTCATGAATAACTGAAATTGTTCAAATACTAAATATGTCGTTATTTATAATATAAACTGTAAATCACCCTAGCTCTCCCCGCTAGAGACCGTTTCATGACAGTGACATACAGGTATGAGCATGCTGATTGGTCAGTTGCTTCAGCGGAAGTTGAATTATGTCACAGTTTGGTAGACGCATTAAAGTGCAATGAATTGTGGGACAGGAAGGGGATTCCATGCTTTTAAATAATGGTACTTTAGACCATAAACGGGAGAAAGATACTGGGATAGACTTCTCATAATATAAACTTTGGAAATATGTTGATATATAGGTATCAGTATCCGTGTATTAATATATGAAACTTCATAATACAGGAAATATTAGATGTTTCTATTATATACAGTTTTTTATTTTTACATTAGCGGTTTCATAGTTGTTTTATGATTTTGTTAAAAATATGGTTAAACTCTTTAACATACGGACATTCCTCTCTAAGTTGTTGCTATCGTAACAATAAAGATTGGTGACATTTTAATACATTTACATACCATGATGAGATATTCAATTTCTGTTTTGATAGATAGTATGGAACCTGTTTCACCAATATATCCTTAAATACTTAAGAACTAGAATCTCAGAAAAGCAGCCAGGTGATCACGATTTTAGACGGGTTCCAGTAAATCTGCATTGGTTTGAAATTCCGATTGTTATTTATTATATAATAAATAAATAACTTAATCAATCTTTTTTTAAGTATTTAAATACTATGTCGGTGAAACAGAAGCCAACTATGTCGAATTCAATGCCTGTGAAACCTTTAATGTATTTGACAGATAATCTGCAACCAGAAATGTCAAAACGGATTCATCAGTCGTCCAGATGATTGTTTGTACTGTGTGTGTAACAACAACACTGGTAAGTAATGTTTGTTTAGACAGTGACAACTGGGTGGCGAGTCCCCGCCGCTGTTTACGGTGTTAAACACAGCTTATTTTCCAATAAAATAAAGGCAACACTTCCGTTCAGATTTTGCCTAAATTTTGTTCTCAATATCCAACGGATCATGATAAAGCAAACTGGAGATAACCATAGAAATAAGTACTTCCTTGGCATTTTTCAAGAGTCTAGATAACTGCATATTGGGTAGTTTTCAAAAATAATTTAACAGTTATTTTAAATGTGCAAAATGCCATGGTAATTTTCAAATACAGGCCATAATGGGAAATGGGATAATATATAACTCACAGGCGACGCAGCATTCCAAGGAAAACAGCCAACAAAAGCAGAATGAGCACAATAAATAACCAGAATAATGATAACAAGTTACTTGCTCTATGTATTAAACTCATTTTATCTCATAGTTTACGGTGTAGGAGTTTAATAAACACATGGCATATTTTTTATATTAACCTAGTGTAATATCACTTCCGATTCATCGCTCGATGTTTTCCGTATAATTCGTCTCTCGTACGTAAATTACCGAAATACTTCCAACTCGTTTAATAAATTCAATAATAAATGAACACTCATGTAAGATTCTCTATATTAAAGTATTCCTGTAATTAATTATTACATAGATGAGCAAATATTGTGTAATAAGATATTATTAACCACGTTTATTATCTTTTGAAGGTGTTTCACAGAATGATCCTCAAACTGCAGATCTACAATTACCGAGGCAGTGGTTGTAGTTGGTGTGACTTTTTAGAAAATACTCTTGATAACATCAAAAGTGTCACAGTTTTAAACTTCCGTGGAATTTGACTAGTTAGTTTTATTGTTAAGATATTATTAAAGATTTAAAGAAAAATGTATTATTATTATTTAAGCCATATTAAATACATTGCTAGATTATCATCGACGCCTGCCCACTCAATTCCATGCCACCTGACCCTTTTTATTTTCATAAAATATATATATAGATAAATACATGTATCTCTCTCTCTCTCTCTCTCTCTCTCTCTCTCTCTCTCTCTCTCTCTCTCTCTCTCTCTCTCTCTCTCTCTCTATATATATATATATATATATATATATATATATAAAAATATAAAAGTGAAAATAAAATCCTTCCTCCTCCCCCTTATATGAACAATTTGGATGATAGTCTAGCAATTAATTTAATTTAATGGCCTAATACACAGACGGAGTGTAGCTTGACTGATTTCAGTAATGGACTTCCTTATAGAGCACAACATCTTGTTTTTCCTCAATTTAGGTACTGAATTATTATATGGTGTATACCATTCATTTATTTTGCTTTTTGCTTCTTTTTGCTTTTTAATGTTACTTAAAATACATTGAATAAGCATTTGAACCTATTTTCCAAGTTAAATTTTTCAATCGGAATTTCCAATTGGAAAACAATTTTTATAGAACCAATTGAAATTTGATGTATCCAATTGGAATAAATTTCGAACTTGAATTCAGGAACTTCCAATTGAAATAAATGTTATATCTTCTTACAAAATGTTTATTTCGGGATATTACAACCTTTTAAAGTAAATATGAATTGACATTATAAGATTCATGTTTCTCAGAAAAGATCAAGTTTATAACACAAAAGGAAATATCAAATTCTATGTCCTTTGTTAATGATTAAACGACCCATTTCACAATTGCAGAACCATAAATAAAATTGGTATATGTAGAATTAGAAAGAAAACAAGTTTGGAGAGCTATGAAGGCCTGCTTCTAAATGTAATTTAATTCTCTCTCGAATAAAATACAATATAATTTAATCTACTGCGCATTGGATATCATGATAAGAGTTTCAATATCAAACAATAGCACTTTCCTTTTGCAATGGTCTGTCCCTTTTGTTTTGATAGTTCAAATGTCACAAAGCCCCGCCTCAATTTGCGATCGTAAATAATTAACCAATTGAAGATGGTCCAAGCAACTGTCATTGACCGAGGCCATATACAAGGTTTTTTAGCTGACTTGAGTCGACCAAGTACGTGGGGAATAAATTTAGCAAACAACTCTACAGCCGTCTGTCATATGCCACATATGTATAGCTGGTACATGACCAAATTGAGTACATTTTAGGCCTAACTTTGATTTTGAACGTATTTATGTATATTTTAAGTTAAATAATGATTTAACAGCATCAAACGAATTTAAATAAAAGTTTGCCACAGTACATAATTTTAAAGACATAAGACAAAAAAACACATTCAGAAACAATCAAACCTACGGTGTCCCGTTGAGGTCATCACGGAATATTGAGTAAATTAAGAAAATTAAAAACAACGAAACAATGGAATTACATTGGTGAAAAGTCGAAACTTAGATGGCAAAAAGACGAAATTATAAGTCGATGTTTCGACTTTTCAAATCGTAGTTTTGTTATTTCGACTTTACTTAAAACAATAAATATGCCGCGATGGCACCAACGGGACACCGTCAAAACGTTAACATTTTATAAATTAAAAACTTATCATATGAAGAGACGTATATATAATTATATACATATATGTATATTCACATAACTATATTATACATTATTCAAAAACAACTGCCCGACATCAATTCTAGTTTTGGGAAGGTCTCTTTATTCATTACAAGCACAATACTGGCAATCTCTGGGACCTGTGCGATACCCCGAGTTACAGAATATCATGCACTGGTCGAACCCAGCAATGCAGGGTTTCGTCAACAGTACCATTGGTTGTCGCTCTAACGGGATCGAGGCTGAAACAAGAAAACATTATAAATATAAAAAATAATAATATCATTGTCAACGGTGACGCTTAAATAATAGTAAAAATATATTCTGACAGCAACAGTAGTAAGGCGATATGTTAATGCATGGATGAAACTGGAATTTTACGGCATACCAACAATTGAAATACTTATCAAACACCATGTGTATTATGTAGAACGGCCACAACTCTCTAGATTTGTGGTCCGTTAAAAGCAATGTTGGGAAGCCACATTTGAGCACGTTGATAGGTCAGATGCTTAAATGACGTCACCGTTTATTAAGGTGCTTGAATGACGTCACCGTTTATTAAGGTGATTAAATGACGTCACCGTTTATGAAGCGTTCAACTGCTATGAATTGTGGGACAGACATAGATTTCTCTGCATTAGTCATGGGGGTTAATAGACCTGATTCGGGAGATATCAGGTTTTATATATAGATATATTGCGCATAAGCAGCAATATAGACTGTATTTCTGCAAGTTAATTCACTAAACCTGAATGTATATGAAAACAACAACAAACCGGAACCGGAACCGTTACACCTAAATGTACATAAAAAAACGGAACCAGAACCGGAAATGCAGTATGAATACATGTGTAGTTTGTACGTTACTCACATGCTTGGTATATTACATCCTTGTCGATACACAACGAACATTCGTCGTCAGTCATGAAGCCGTGGGGATGAAGTAACTGACATTCCGTTATCTTCATCAAACACTCATCCGTTGTCGACGGTGTGGTCGGCTCCGGTAAGGGCGTTGTTGTGGAAACTGAAAATAAAAACAAAAAAGAATGAGCTGTTAAAGCTATATAAGTTGGAAATTCGTGTTTCGCCTTTCGATATATAAGGCGTTGATCTTCAGTATTAAAGATATATAAGGATATGTTTACGGTTAGAAAATGCTATTGAATTTTCCTCCATCTTCCACGATCCGATTTCAATTAGTATCTTAAATGTTACTCACAGTTATGCAAATTAGAGGCAAATTGAAATTATTGCAAATACAGTCAAATCTGTCTTAAGCAGCCAGTCAATGACAGGAGCAAAAGTGGTCTTTAAGACAGGTTGTTGCTTAAAACAGGTAAATTTGCTCTGAAAACATAGAAATGGGAAAGAGCGAATTCGGCTGCTTACGGCAAATGGCTGCTTAATAGAGGTGACCACTTATACAGGTTTGACTGTAATGTGTTTTTGTCTAACGCGTTGAACTAAGGACTTATATAAAGAAGGTAAACTGATTGTGTTGTTATGAACATTCTCGTATTCACGCAAAATCTCGCCAAATCTTGTTTTCAAATATCCTAACTACCGTTCATCTCAGAAATACAAATTAAAGTTCTTTCTTTGCACAATGGAATTCTCTACAATACGAGACAATCCCAAGCAACTTGTGTTCAGCATTGTTGACGTACTAAAGATTTACAAAGTTTGTATACTGAAACTGAAAAATCAAGGAAAGTACTTGAAATTTTACTTCAAACTGCAATATTTTAAATTCAAATCATTTTGCGTGTTTAAAACATAATATAACACCTAAGGTTACATACGCCCTACTTGTTTGTAAAAGAAATCCGTAGCCTGTGAAATTTGAATTAATAATTTTCCTAATTATTTATTCTTCGCATGCTATTTTATCAACATTTAAAAGAAAGATGCAAGTTTCCTATCCGACTATATAAGTTCTTGGTCCAACTATGACCTAAAATAACGTCTTTGAAACGACTTTTTATACATTTATGAATATGTTGAGGATCTCATGGAATGCATTCGAATGCGTTCTCTATCTCTCTATCCACATGGCAAAAATCAGCGTCCAAAAAGATGGAAAGCTGTAATGAATGAAAATAAACAAGATCTGAAAAGTCTCGTCACGCGTGTCCTCCTAGCTACAGACATACCTGTAGTTTGGTCTCCGGCGCATGAACAGTGTTGGCAGCCTCCTGGTCCTAGCTGGTAACCGTCCTTGCACGTCAAATCACACGTAGCCGCCGCTCCTGAACAGGGTCTGGTGTAGTTGTTTTTCATTTCTGAAGTATAAAACCAGATTTACGTAAAAGCCGAGTTACTTCAGGACAACACCATTATTTCCCTTGAGTACTCCGGACCTATAGATGAAGGAGGTAGAAATAAAACTTTAGCTCTCTTTTTCATCTTTTTTCAGGGCTTTGTACTGCAGTGATTTATTTTTTCCTAGCATGAGTTAAATAGTCAGTATTTTAGAAATCACCACTGAAAATTTACTGCTGATACCAGCTTTCTGGACAATCCGGTGTCATTTCAGAATTGTTGGTTCGAACTGCATCGTGGGCGAATAGTTGACATATCATTACTCTGGAAATTGATAGGTCTCACAAAAGCATTGGATTTTAAAAAAACCTGGCCAATGTATGCTTTTTTCCTTTATAACTGCATATCTTGAACCAGTGAAGAATTTGAGCCCAGACACATGCTGCAGATTCTGATTTTTCACTGTGTTTTGGACATAAATGCTACAATGGAGCCCTATGGGAAATGTAATAGTGCCGTGAGACATTAAGAATGTATTGTATTTATAATTTTTATAGTGAACGTCTAAATCAATGATAACTGTAGAACACAATCACGCATGAATATGCATGTACATGTGCATGTTTATCAATAATTAAGTAAAACGCACTGCAATAACTGTTCAAAAAAGAGGAATTTCCATGCGTTATCTCACAATTCAAAGCTTCACATTTATTCTTAAATCTTCGATCAATCAGCGTGCCAATACCAACTGGCATTGAGCAGTCCTTAAAATAGGGAGGTAGGAACGTTTTTTGCGTCTACTGAGAAAATGATATGTCGTCACTAGAATGTTGTTTTGCATAATTAAAGATTAGAAAACAATTTATTTCAAAGAATAAAGGTCCCAACATACTATTTTTAGGTACCCGATTATTGGCGGTCTTACATGCACGTTTGCGTAACATGTGTAGCGATTTAAATAGCAACTTATTTTTAATTCATTTACATAATTCTTCTCTGTGTGATTGTAGAATTGAGACTGAAAATGCTATTTCATTTAATGCAGTAGATTCACAACTTTTTCAATCTACAAGAAACTTTCACCCGCTTAATATTAACATTATCTTGTATGGAAACACCGAATTAAAACAAGGACATAATGAACATTTAATTAGATGCGTCCATAAGTTTATTAAAGAGAGTGGACGCTTTCGACCACATATACCGCCTTATGATTAATGTTAAATCAAATTTTCAAAGTTTATTTATATATTAAATGCTTAATTGCACAAATAATGAACAGTATAAGCATATACATATACTTACAATATTATAAAAGTATAAACGAAACACGTGAAATCATGAAGACATTGTTTATACACATATACAAACGAAACGACTAAGTCGTTGTAGTTTTAGTAATCAGCAATACATTTAAATCATAATTATATATTTAACAAGTAATTGTTGTCTTTTTCAATTTCTTAACATATCTTACCGAAACGAAATTCAAGTTAGCCCGTTAAGCAACCATATCACCGAGCAATGATGTTTGGTTGACATGTACATGTATATATTTTCTTCTCTTCTATCTTTCCACTATTATCTATTCAAATTACTGTTTATTTTCGGTTTGATCAATATCCTTAGCATTTACTGATTCATCCTAGTGTTTACATGAATATTGTAAAGTATTCACAGAATCAAAGAATTACATAGACGTCTATACACGTCCTTGACAAAATATGTTTGTTTTCGCTTAAGCATTGTGTTTATTTATAAAACTGTAACTAATAACTTATATAAATAATAACCTTTTAGTCATGCATTAATTCTATGTAATATTGTATTTAGGGAAGGATCGTAACTAATGTCGTAAGAATTTGTGACCCGACCCAGTTGTATATGTGTGGCAATAAAATATGTGGCGACCCGATCCAATTGTATATGTGTGGCAATAAAATATGTTGCGACCGACCCAATTGTATATGTGTGGCAATAAAATATGTTGCGACCCGATCCAATTGTATATGTGTGGCAATAAAATATGTTGCGACCCGATCCAATTGTATATGTGTGGCAATAAAATATGTTGCGACCCGACCCAATTGTATATGTGTGGCAATAAAATATGTTGCGACCCGACCCAATTGTATATGTGTGGCAATAAAATATGTTGCGACCCGATCCAATTGTATATGTGTGGCAATAAAATATGTTGCGACCCGACCCAATTGTATATGTGTGGCAATAAAATATGTTGCGACCCGACCCAATTGTATATGTGTGGCAATAAAATATGTTGAAAATAACTAGAAAGCAATTGCACCAACAAAACAACTTTACCTGGCTTGGAGGCACATATGCAATACTGGCACCCGTTCTGCCCGTTAAAATATCCGTACTGACATTCAAGGTTACACGTTGCAGGGCCAATACATGGGTTTGTAAAGTCGGGGGAGCTGGTCAGAGCGGCGCTAGACGTCATCCCCATAGTTCCGCCTCCTTGATGAAAAGGGTCACCACCGGGATTCATGACACTAGCTGTAATATACATAGACTGGTGTAAGGAGTTGACTATAGACACGTGACGATTTTAACGTTTTACGGAACACCTTTTCTGATAATGATGTACCTAAAAATTGAAATTACCCTGGTCTCATATTTTGGTTTTTATCTTTGGATGCGTTTAAGCTCATTCGTGATATATATGCCATTTTTTAAATCTTATTTATTTTACATCGATTGTGAAACAAGTTCGAAGACTTACACCTTAGTCAAAAATACGACTCCCGAAGTAATCTAAGGTAGAACCAGTTTAAAACATATGTGTGGATTAAGTATCTTGCTCAAGGAAATCACATATAGCCTCAGTGGAGTATTGAACCCATGACCGTCGATCCTTGGTCGGATGCTTTACCGCCATGCGCTCCACACATAAGATTTAAAGTGAATTTCAAGTATACTAATTCTATCCGGAATTCAACAGTGTATCTTTTAAACGTCGTTGGTGTTTCATATCGTTCAAAATGTATTAATCAAAGGAAACTAGGACTGCATTATGAAGCATTTAAAGAAAATGTAGTTGAAACATTTTGGGAACGGTGTGGCGACCCTAGCGTAAATAGTAGAATTGCTTACGCACACAATTCTGTATATTGGTTAAGCTACGAAATACGTCATAGTGCGATAATGCCTTATTCACATGCATATAATGTATCAACTATTAATTTGAATATAATCATATAGATAAAACAAGAAAGGTTACTTATTCTAGCATATTAAGTTAATCAATATATAACTTACATGCTGCAGAAGCACCACTACCTCCTGTCTGTGACGCGCATGCGCACGTTTTACATCCGGTAGAATCCACAACAAACCCAAACTGACAGTTTAAAGGACACATGAACAAACTGGGACATCCATTATTGCCCCCTACTCCTGGGGGATAAAATTGTCCGGAGACGCTATAGAACGCTGAAAATATGTAATATAAAAAATATTTACATGTATATAAATATAATAATTTGGATATACAACGCTTTACTTTGTCAGAATACATGCATATTGAAAGAATTTTGACCTAATTCCATATATTGATTGAGACTGATATTCGGACATTTTCAACACATTTCAGGTTATATATGGCATATCCAGTTTGACTGGTGAACGAAGACCTCAGACTGAGTAGAACCACCGTCCTTCCGCAAGTAACTGGAAACTTTCTCACTTTTTGGAGAGAGCGCGACTCGAACCTACGACCTTAGCGGTGAGAGGTAAGTGATCTTGAGACGGCGCCTTAGACCACTGTGCCTTATAAAGATACATAGGCTAAAAATCGATAGAAGTAATAGAAAACCAGGAGGAGTTACAAATAGGTAACCTACTTATAAGTTGAAGTATGAACTGTTCCATGCATGACGCAACAGTGTGTCCTTTATATAAAAGTGTCCAACCCGAGAAGCCATAAATCCGGGCTGATATGTCCCGCCGTAGGTTGATATTTTGTTTAAGTACTGAGTTTAAGCGCGATGAAACATAAAAGTTTAAAGAGTTAGCAGAAGCCATTATTTATATTTCTTTTCCTAAAATGTTTCGAAGACCACCATCAGCAGATGTGGGAATCACCCTCTCACATCTTGTCCTTGACTTTAAAAAATTGTCACGCTACGCCCTAGTCAATGCTACTACTGACAAGCTTCCCACTTGAATCAGCGATGATACACGATTGACAACGAGACGGGTATTCGAACTCACGACAGCGGGATCGATAGTCAAATACGCTGCTGACTGAGGTAACATGGCCTGCTTTGCGGAAACACCCAGTTTTAATGATGGTTTGACTGACTCGGAACTATCTTAACTATACGTATTTAATAAAATTCAAAGAAAGACAACTGGCTGTTTATAGCAATATTGAGATGCGTTGTATTATCTCCCTTTACCAATTGAGAAATTGGCAGCTTTAATGAAATCAAGTACAGGCTTGACGGGTCATATACAAAAGGTCAATAGTTGACATTTATGTGGTATGTCTACTCCCACACCACGGCTATTATTTACCTCAAATAGTTCCTTGTGTTTCAAGGACGGATTCATCGGGGGTACGAATCCGCACGCCTCTAAAAATAAAAATATAGCGTTTTGTCCTGCATATTTAAGCCCTAAATCTTAACTGAAGATTTCTGTGACCTTTTTTGTGCCCAATGTGCAGCCCCCCACCCCCCCCCCCCCACCCCTCTCAAACGAAAACTTTTGGATCAGCCTATGATTTAAGATCTAACAGTACACCAACAGTTACCAAGCCAATGTCTTTATTTGACGGACTGGTTATGCGATTATATAATCTATTGTATAATTCAGTATATTATAACGTCTGAACTTTGAAATGTTTTGTAATATATGATGAATTGGCTATGCGTTATACATGATTTGTATAAAATTCAACCTGTCTATACAGCCAAATCTGTGTTAGTGGTCACCTCTATTAACCGACCACTTGTTTCAAACAGACACACAAAATATAATATACATGTAAATATATCATTATAATCTAGTTTTAAAGAACAATCGTTTGATAGTCTCTGGTATGAATTCGGATAACAAAAAAACAAACAAACATTTGTTATTCTTCAATTCTGATTTGAGCAATGCTAATTGCAGAATATATTATTGTGATCTGAGCAATGTTAATTGCAGAATATATCATTGTGATATTTGTAAGCTTAGGTAAGCTATCCTGTCTGCCTTTTTCTGTGTCTCTTTCTCTTTCTTTTTGTCTCTGTCCTACCTGTCCTGTCTTGCCTGCCTGTCTGTCCGCCTGCCAATTTGTCCGCCTCTGTCTTTTCTTCCCATGCCTATCTCTCTCTCTCTCTCTCTCTCTCTCTCTCTCTCTCTCTCTCTCTCTCTCACTCTCACTCTCTCTCTCTCTCTCTCTCTCTCCCTCTCCCTCTCCCTCTCCCTCTCTCTCTCTCTCTCTCTCTCTCTCTCTCTCTCTCTCTCTCTCTTTTGTCTAACGATTAATCCTGATTTACACTTCCAGATACCCTAAGTCTGATATACCGCTATTGATTTATCTTATGATAATACAACCATTATATAACTTTCTCAAGACCAGAGATAAATATCAAGGCAGCTGTGCCACGATAACAAATCAAAGCAATAAATTTCCAATTTTAAAATAAGACGCCGTGTTTTATTACCTATAAATCTTATTCCCTCAATAATCGTTTTTACTAATCTATTTAAACTCGATTGCACTGAAATCAAAACTGCTGTAAATCCCTCTTGAGTTGATTTTCTTAATAGATTCAAATACTTATGTGGAAGAATAGGAAACTTGCAACATTCTACTCAATATTTATATAAAAAAACACATGCAAAGAATTAATAATTATGCAAATTAATTATTTAAATTGCACAGGCAACAGAGTTATTTTACATAAAACGTAAGGTGTATGTAACCTTCGATGTTTTAAAATATGCAGTTTGAAGTAAAGTTTCAAGTGCTTTCCTTGATTTTTTAGTTGCAGTATACACATTTTGTTTTTCAATAATTTTCAATACACTTAAATCGAAATGAGGTCGTTTTGTAGAGAATTCCATTTTGCAATGAAAGAATTTCAATTTGTATTTCTGAAAGAATGGAAGTTAACGTATTTGAAAACGAGAATTCGCGAGAATTTGCGTGAATACACGAACGTTCATAATATCCACATCAGTTGCTTTTCCTTCTCTATATAAGTCCTTGATAGAATCAACGCTGGACAGTAGCTAAGTTTCAGTGTCAGTACCAGTACCAGTACCAGTACCAGTATCAGTATTAGTATCAGTATCAGTATCAGTACCAGTACCAGTACCAGTACCAGTACCAGTACCAGTCTCAGTATCAGTATCAGTACCAGTACCAGTACCAGTACCAGTACCATTACCATTACCAGTACCAGTACCAGTACCAGTACCAGTACCAGTATAAGTACCAGTACCAGTACCAGTACCAGTGTCAGTACCAGTACCAGTACCAGTATCAGTATCAGTATCAGTACCAGTATCAGTAACATGACAGTACCAGTACCAGTACCAGTAACAGTACCAGTATCAGTACCAGTATCAGTACCAGTACCAGTACCAGTACCAGTGTCAGTACCAGTACCAGTACCAGTACCAGTACCAGTACCAGTACCAGTACCAGTATCAGTATCAGTATCAGTATCAGTACCGGTACCGGTACCGGTACCAGTACCAGTACAAGTATCAGTATCAGTACCAGTACCAGTACCAGTACCAGTACCAGTACCAGTATCAGTATCAGTATCAGTATCAGTACCAGTATCAGTATCAGTATCAGTACCAGTACCAGTACCAGTACCAGTACCAGTACAAGTATCAGTATCAGTATCAGTATCAGTATCAGTATCAGTACAAATATCAGTACCAGTACCAGTATCAGTATCAATACCAGTGTCAGTACCAGTATCAGTATCAATACAAGTACCAGTACCAGTATCAGTATCAGTATCAATAAAGGTATCAGTACCAGTATCAGTACCAGTATCAGTATCAATACAAGTATCAGTACCAGTATCAGTACCAGTATCAGTATCAATACAAGTATCAGTACCAGTATCAGTATCAGTATCAGTACCAGTATCATTATCAATACCAGTACCAGTACCAGTATCAGTACCAGTACAAGTACCAGTACCAGTACCAGTACCAGTACCAGTACCAGTACCAGTGTCAGTATCAGTATCAGTATCAGTATCAGTACAAGTACCAGTACCAGTACCAGTACCAGTACCAGTACCAGTACCAGTACCAGTACCAGTACCAGTACCAGTACAAGTACCAGTACCAGTACCAGTACCAGTACCAGTACCAGTACCAGTACAAGTACCAGTACCAGTACCAGTACCAGTACAAGTACCAGTACCAGTACCAGTACCAGTACCAGTACCAGTACCAGTACCAGTACCAGTACAAGTACAAGTACCAGTACCAGTACCAGTGTCAGTATCAGTATCAGTATCAGTACAAGTACCAGTACCAGTACCAGTACCAGTACCAGTACCAGTACCAGTACAAGTACCAGTACCAGTACCAGTACCAGTACCAGTACCAGTACCAGTACCAGTACCAGTGTCAGTATCAGTATCAGTATCAGTACAAGTACCAGTACCAGTACCAGTACCAGTACCAGTACCAGTACCAGTACCAGTGTCAGTATCAGTATCAGTGTCAGTATCAGTACCAGTACCAGTACCAGTACCAGTACCAGTAACAGAACCAGTACCAGTTTCAGTGACACTGTCAATACCAGTATCAATACCAGTGTCAGTACCAGTATCAGTACCAGTACCAGTATCAGTACCAGTATCAATACAAGTATCAGTACCAGTATCAGTACCAGTACCAGTATCAGTATCAATACCAGTATCAGTACCAGTATCAGTACCAATATCAGTATCAATACCAGTATCAGTACCAGTATCAGTATCAGTATCAGTACCAGTACCAGTATCAGTACCAGTATCAGTATCAGTATCAATACCAATATCAGTACCAGTATCAGTATCAGTATCAGTATCAGTACCAGTATCAGTACCAGTATCAGTACCAGTATCAGTATCAGTATCAGTACCAGTATCAGTACCAGTACCAGTACCAGTACCAGTAACAGTAACGTGCCAGTGCCAGTTACAGTAACGTGCCAGTGTCAGTACCAGTATCAGTATCACTACCAGTACCAGTGTCAGTGTCAGTATCAGTATCATTACCAGTACCAGTATCAGTACCAGTATCAATATCAGTATCAGTATCAGTACCAGTACCAGTACCAGTATCGATACCAGTACCAGTAACAGTAACGTGCCAGTGCCAGTGTCAGAACCAGTATCAGTATCAGTATCAGTACCAGTGTCAGTATCTGTATCAGTACCAGTATCAGTATCAAGAACCGTAACAGTATCAGTATCAGTATCAGTACCAGTATCAGTATCAGTATCAGTATCAGTATCAATATCAGTATCAGTACCAGTATCAGTATCAGTACCAGTGTCAGTATCAGTATCAGTATCAGTACCAGTAACAGTGTCAGTGTCAGTGTCAGTACCAGTATCAGTATCAGTACCAGTACCAGTACCAGTAACAGTGTCAGTGTCAGTGTCAGTACCAATATCAGTATCAGTACCAGTACCATTACCAGTACCAGTACCAGTAACAGTACCAGTAACAGTGACAGTACAAGTATCAGTACCAGTAACAGTACCAGTACCAGTACAAGTAACAGTACCAGTAACAGTAACAGTAACAGTAACAATGACAGTGCCAGTACCAGTATCAATACCAGTGCCAGTGCCAGTGCCAGTGTCAGTATCAGTATCAGTATCAGTATCAATATCAGTATCAGTATCAGTATATATACCAGTGACAGTTTCAGTACCAGTACCAGTACCAGTATCAGTACCAGTACCAGTAACAGTAATGTGTCAGTGTCAGTATCAGTATCAGTACCAGTACCAGTATCAGTATCAGTATCAGTACCAGTACCAATATCAGTACCAGTACCAGTACCAATACCAGTACCAGTATCAGTATCAGTATCAATAACATTATCAGTACCAGTACCAGTATCAGTACCAGTACCAGTGTCAGTATCAGTACCAGTATCCGTATCAGAATCAGTACCAGTACCAGTATCAGTATTAATACCAGTATCATTACCAGTACCAGTATCAGTATCAGTATCAGTATCAGTATCAGTATCAGTATCAGTACCAGTATCAGTATTAGTACCATTACCAGTACCAGTGTCAGTATCAGTATCAGTACCAGTATCAGTATCAGTACCAGTACCAGTATCAGTATCAGTATCAGTATCAGTATCAGTATCCGTATCAGTATCAATATCAGTACCAGTATCAGTATCAGTATCAGTATAAATATCAGTATCAGAATCAGTATCAGTATCAGTATCAGTGTCAGTACCAGTACCAGTACCAGTATCAGTATCAGTATCAGTATCAGTATCAGTATCAGTATCAGTATCAGTATCAGTATCAGTATCAGTACTAGTATCAGTATCAGTATCAGTATCAGTATCAGTACCAGTATCAGTACCAGTACCAGTATCAGTGTCAGTATCAGTATCAGTACCAGTATCAGTACCAGTACCAGTATCAATATCAGTATCAGTACCAGTACCAGTATCAGTGTTAGTATCAGTATCAGTACCAGTACCAGTATCAGTGTCAGTATCAGTATCAGTACCAGTTTCAGTACCAGTACCAGTATCAATACCAGTGTCAGTACCAGTACCAGTATCAGTATCAGTATCAGTACCAGTACCAGTACCAGTATCAGTATCAGTATCAGTATCAGTACCAGTATCAGTACCAGTACCAGTACCAGTATCAATATCAGTATCAGTACCAGTACCAGTATCAGTATCAGTATCAGTATCAATATCAGTATCAGTATCAGAATCAGTACCAGTACCAGTACCAGTAACAGTGACAGTACCAGTACCAGTACTAGTATCAGTAACAGTACCAGTACCAGTACCAGTAACAGTACCAGTAACAGTGACAGTACCAGTACCAGTATCAATACTAGTGCCAGTGCCAGTGTCAGTATCAGTATCAGTACCAGTATCAATATCAGTATCAGTATCAGTAACAGTAATGTGTCAGTGTCAGTATCAGTATCAGTACCAGTACCAGTACCAGTACCAGTACCAGTACCAGTACCAGTACCATTATCAGTATCAGTACCAGTACCAGTACCAGTACCAGTACCAGTACCAGTATCAGTATCAGTATCAATACCAGTATCAGTATCAATATCAATATCAGTATCAGTATCAGTACCATTACCAGTACCAGTGTCAGTATCAGTACCAGTGTCAGTATCAGTACCAGTATCAGTATCAGTATCAATATCAGTATCAGTGTCAATATCAGTATCAGTATCAGTATCAGTATCAGTATCAGTACCGGTACCATTATCAGTATCAGTATCAGTATCAGTATCAGTACCAGTACCAGTAACATTACCAGTACCAGTATCAGTACCAGTATCAGTATCAATACCAGTATCAGTACCAGTATCAGTATCAGTACCAGTACCAGTACCAGTACCAGTATCAGTATCAATACCAATATCAGTACCAGTACCATTACCAGTATCAGTATCAGCATCTGTTTCAGTACCAGTACCAGTAACAGTGTCAGTGTCAGTACCAGTATCAGTACCAGTACCAGTACCAGTAACAGTAACAGTACCAGTAGCAGTGACAGTATCAGTACCATTACCAGTATCAGTACTAGTAACAGTAACGTGCCAGTGTCAGTATCAGTACCAGTATCGGTATCAGTATCAGTACCAGTACCAGTACCAATACCAGTACCAGTATCAGTATCAATACCAGTGACAGTTTCAGTATCAGTATCAGTACCAGTACCAGTACCACAGCCAGTACCAGTAACAGAGCTAGTGCCAGTACTAGTACCAAGTATTTGGTATGACACGGCCGGGGATCGAAATCACGACGTTCCGCGTTTAAGAAACAGAAGAAATGTAATAGATTATTTACATCGTTTGAAACTAGGACAAATCTTCATGCTAACTAACCACATCTCTTTCACCTCGAAATATTAAACCAAGAATCAATCTACGCCTGAAATGCTATCACTTGCACCGAACTGAAAATAAATGTGCCTGGTTGCGGGTTCGAACCCCGGCTCGATCCGATGCCTTTCAAGTAACAACACTCAGTACTGGTTTACCCAGAAAGCGGACTCAAGAACTTCCATATCGGGCTAATATCAATTAGTAAAAACTAAAATTATTAAAGTGACTGTTTCATACTCTAAATTTCTCGTTTTAGGCTTGCAATTTTGAGACCAACCGGGCCATTGCCCAGGCAAAATGAATTCGATAATATTTTTGGTTACTAAACCTAATTTTATTCCATCGAGGACAATACGACGAACCGTTAACCGAATTACTCTTCCCTGCGATCCTGGATAGTTAACCAGTACTCAAGCACACTCATCTCGTCAATTAAGTGATAACTTTCTCATTACAATCAGCGATAGGTTGGTTGGTTAAATATTTAGCGCCATTTATTTGCCATCGAGGGCTAACAGACGATCAGTTAACCTAACCACTATTTCCTGGGATCCTAAAAAGGTTAAACAGTATTCAAGCATATCTCATCTCCGCAAGTAACTGATAATTTTCCCATTTACATGAGAAACGAATGACAATTAGACACAATGTCGTATATCAATCATCAGGGAGACTGTTGCCGGGCGGGGATTCGAACTCACGACCCCTGGATTGATAGTCAGACGCGTAACCGACTAAGCTAATCGGGCATGGCATCTGCGATACAAGGCGGTTGACAATGAGACTAAATGTCGTATATCAATCAGTATGGAGACTGTAAGCGGGTATGGATTCGAACTCACGATACATGTAGTCAGGCGCGATACCGACTGACCGGACCGGGCCCGATTTCACTTATTTTAGCAAATCTTTGTCGTTACAGAACGCAGCCCTTGGTAAAACTTTTAAATTAAATCTTAAGATATGTCATGGCGCTTACGAGATGCTGGCCGTGTCAGTATCTATATAGAAGATACATCGCGATTACAGATAGCGTCTCTTTAAGTCAGTTTTGTTTATTTGCTTGAATATTTAGTGTCCTTTTAGGCCATCGGAAGCTAACAGACGATCAGGTAACTTAACCACTCTTTCATAGGATCCTGATAGGTTAACCAGTACCCGAGTACACCCATCTTCGCAAGTAACTGATGTATTTACCATTTGAATCAGCGGTGAGAACGCCATGTTGTATATAATTCTTTACGAACACTGACCGGTGGGGATTCAAACTCACGACCCCTGGATTGATACGTGTAGTTAGACACGCTACCGACTGAGCTAACAGGTCCCGATTTCGATAATATTAGCAAATGCTCATAGTCCTGTGTACAAATATTTAATTAAACTAAAGATATGTCACGGCATTTACGTCGTGCTGACAGTGTCCGTTTCTATATAGAAGATAAAAACATCACGATTTCAGATAGCGTCTGTTAATGTCAGATATGTAATAAGACGTAGAACTTACCGAACGTCACATAGCCTGATAACACGATCCAAGAGTTCATTCTGATATTTAATATAAACGGTCACCAAATACAGTTTTAATGATTTTTTTTTTAAAAAATGTTAAAATATCCTTAACAAAATCGAAAATAAAATGTTCTCATCCAGCATGGATTTTTCACAAAACTCTTTCGGACACAGTTTTCGAGGTAGCTCCACACCATTCGAAATCAAAATATTGATAGAACGCCGCTGTTAAAAATTAGCCATCGGACTTTGTGTGTACGCTGATAACATGGTTCAATTAAAACGCCTTGAAACGACAAACTTTGATAAATAATATGGGACACGTGGGCTTGGCTGTTTATACCTTTGTATTCGCCAGTGATAAAATTTTAATTTATACTATTGCATATGTATATATAGAAACTATAATACCAGAGTAAATTTATTTTCCATAATAAAACTCTTGGGTGGTGAACAATTGGAATGTTTTCGCTTTGAAGCAAAGGGCTTTTCAATATTGACATAACTATGATTATACATCGATATAAATAAAAGAAGCAAGTGTTTTCATATGAAATTTATTACAATAATAAAACATTTCTAAAAACTATTTTTGATATTTTGGCAACACCCAAGAAATCGTTTCAAATTATGATATGTATAGTTTTTGCATCATCCGCCTGAACAGAAATTGCAACACCATGTAAAACAGCGATTGGTTTAAACATATCTAAGTTCCAGTATTTACAGAAAACTAGTAAAATATTCAAAATATAAAGGATTAGAACGAAAGAAAACGATTCTAATAGAGTTCTTCTCCAAAATAGAGCAGCGTTTTGTGGGATATTTTCAAACTAGTTATTTTTCCAATCGTTTGTTTGTAGAGATTTTTTGCCAGGAAATTAAAAAAAACAAAAACGCAAAGAAAGTTTCCGAAATTGTATCATGAGTCGGCAGATGGTAAATTACCTCCCTTTATATAAAAATAAGAATATTATATAAAAATTCATCATAGCACACTCTTTGCAAATGCTTTAATTGTTTTTTTTATGTCAGTGTGTTTCATTATTTTTCCATTTCATTCACCAAATATATGGTGACCCATTTAATCACTCTGTAATAGGTCTGTGGGGGTCGGAATGGGCCGCCTCGTAAGTGTGTAATTTAGCACATTGATGCAAACAATGTATATAATTATGTTTGAGTAAGGAACGCCACAGCTGCCTTAAGATACAGCTCATCATAATATATGGTGCCGCGCACATGTTATATGGTCAACATTCTATAGTATATGGTGCCGCACACATGTTATATGATCACCCTTCTATAATACATGGTGCCGCGCACATGTTATATGGTCAACCTTCTATAGTATATGGTGCCGAGCACATGTTATATGGTCACCCTTCTATAGTATATGGTGCCACGCACATGTTATATGGTCAACCTTCTATAGTATATGGTGCCGAGCACATGTCATATGGTCAACCTTCCATAGTATATAGTGCCGAGCACATGTTATATGGTCAACCTTGTATAGTATATGGTGCCGAGCACATGTTATATGGTCAACCTTCTATAGTATATGGTGCCGAGCACATGTTATATGGTCACCCTTCTATAGTATATGGTGCCGAGCACATGTTATATGGTCACCCTCTATAGTATATGGTGCCGCGCACATGTTATATGATCAACCTTCTATAGTATATGGTGCCGCGCATATGTTATATGGTCAACCTTCTATAGTATATGGTGCCGAGCACATGTTATATGGTCAGCCTTCTATAGTATATGGTGCCGAGCACATTTTATATGGTCAACCTTCTATAGTATATGCTACCGAGCACATGTTATATGGTCAACATTCTATAGTATATGGTGCCCAGCACATGTTATATGGTCACCCTCTATAGTATATGGTGCCGCGCACATGTTATATGGTCAACCTTCTATAGTTTATGGTGCCGCGCACATGTTATATGGTTAACCTTCTATAGTATATGGTGCCGAGCACATGTTATATGGTCAACCTTCTATAGTATATGGTGCCGAGCACATGTTATATGGTCAACCTTCTATAGTATATGGTGCCGCGCACATGTTATATGGTCAATTTTCTATAATATATGGCTGTGTGTACATGTTATAAGGTCAACTATCTATAATATATGGTGCTGTGCGCATGTTATATGGTCAATTTACTATAGTATATGGTTGTGTGTACATGTTATATGGTCAATTGTCTATAATATATGGTGCTGTGCACATGTTATATGGTCAATTTTCTATAATATATGGTTGTGTGTACATGTTATAAGGTCAACTGTCTATAATATATGGTGCTGTGCACATGTTACATGGTCAGCCTTCTATAATATATGGTCAATATTCCAGTATAAATGATGTCTGAGGTATATTACGTTAACGAATTTTATAATATTTTGGGCTCGTGCACGTGTTATATTGTTTATATTACATGATTGTACAGATTTGAGAAAAAAATATTTGAGAGTGGAAATGTCATGGCAGCCACGACAATAGATAACGTACTCAGAAAACTTAATTTAGGCGATCTTGTCAGCAAATTTGCAGAACAAAAGATATCACCAGAAATAATAATAGGAGTTTTGGGGATGGAGGACATGGTAAACCTAAGAAATGAGTGTGTGAAATTTGGAACTGGACGAGTCAGATTGCTCTTCACTATACATTCATTGAGAAGATTAACAACAAGCTAGATGTATGGAGAGAAGCATGGGCAAATCACAGAATAAGAACTGTTAAAGCTTCACCAAATTATCTCTGGATCGCAGGACAAATGCAGAATCCAGTTGGTCTTTAACCAGAACATATACACGTGTACGGTGTTGAAGGCTTCATCAAATAAAATGCCGATGAAGTATCACAGTTTAGCAGACCAATAATAGATTCTGTATCAGCTCGTGTAATTAATGACCAGTGCCGTAGAGAACTTCGTAACAGTATTCCATCTCCTTGGTATTCCAATGATTTTGGAATGGATGTTTACCAACGGGTGTTGGAGATAGTTAACAGGCACAATACTACTTGAATTCACCCAAAAAACACACCTACATTTTCAGTTTTGTTAGCTTTTGCATGTGTAACAAATATACATTAATATATCATTTCAAATAATACCCAGATTGAAGTTAATTTTGGAAAGGAAAATAAAAAGGAAACAACAATGATGCCATTTAAACAGTTCTATTCTATTGTATTATATTTAAAGATGACATATTTAGATGAACCATTTTCTGTTGTAATTTATCTTAGTCGACTGTATTTTTTATACATTTACGGCTTCTTCATAGGATTTGATGTATTTGCATGCTTTTTGTATGTCTGGCAGCAGTATAACCCTTTACTCCATAGATACGCGTTTTCCGGCACCAATCAGGAAGGCCATGGAAAACAGTGCAGGAAGAGCTCAGATTGCTCGTAACGAGCAATCTGAACACTTCCTGCACTGTTTTCCACTCTGTCAGTTAATATAAACATAATTCACCCAATAATTCAAAAACCTTCTATATAGAGGTGTCCAAAGGCGTCAATATTAGAGGTGTCCAAAGGCGTCAATATTAGAGGCGTCTAAAGGCGTCAATATATGAGGCGTCCAAGAGGTGTCCAAAGGCGTCTTATGAAGTAAAGGGTTGTAGTAAGTGCGAAAATAAAATTACCTTAAATATCTTAAATACACATTTCAATACAGTTGGTAAGTTCAGTGACCAACATATTGTTAATGTTGAATGATAAGGCATTAGTACTGTCGCTACGGTAACAATATCTACAATAAATTACAAAAAGGTTTTAAAATTTAGCTCATGCACATCTCAATTCTATGAAGATTTTTTAACTGTGGTAATTCTTATTTTTTAATTCCTGCACATTTTATTTCTAAAACTATATTTAGGACGATGATATTATTATAATATAGTTCTCAAATTTTATGCATTTTCTAGTTTTGACAAAGTAATTTAATGTAAACAAACAATTTCAAAGACCAATTAAAGTAACAACTAGATAAAAATTTGCAAACAGACATTCAAAGCTGTAAAATGAATAGGGTTTTACGGCGTACCAACACAGTATAGGTTATTCGACTCAAACATGAAGGAAGATTCCAGGTTCGATCTACATGTACAAAAAACAACAAATAAACATACAGATTAAAACAAATACATACACAAATGAATATGCAGAATGAACTAGAACCTTGATACCTGCAGAACAGCAGAGTGTCAGCAAATTCTATCGTATTACTCAAATTGTCGCTTCCTACGACATGCATGAGTCACAGTGATTCTATTCTTGCCATCACTCATATGGCTCCCTGGAACCACACAGGGGTTACTTATTTAACCACAATAGTGAACATGACAAAAATGATAAAATGAACATGACACCCATTCGGAGAATTCCTACCCCTCTGCAGAGATCGACAGTGCTTCTATTCTTAGCCGGAACCACACGAGCTCGAAGCTGTAAAAAAATGTTAAACTGGATGTAAATCAATCTCCTAATTTATAATTACCTTCCCTAGGCCTATCTGAATAAATTGAACTGAAATCAATATATGATGGCAATGATTCAGCAAGATATGTGACCTAATGCTCAATTCAAGACTTTATCAAACATGCTTTCTGGTGAATCTGTTTCATATCACTATCATTTTGTCAACTCACACACTTCACATCTTCTAACAATAGGGTCAAATGGCCTTATTGCACTCACCCGTGACTCCTAATTTAGCCATATGGAATCCACTAGAACATATATAGCAGAGAATAGCATATAATGAATGAATGAATGAATGAATGAATGAATGAATGAATGAATGAATGAATGAATGAATGAAAGAATGAATGAATGAATGAATGAATGAATGAATGAATGAATGAATGAATGAATGAATGAATGAATGAATGAATAGGGTTTTATGGCGTAACAACACATTATAGGTTATTTGACGCCAACAAGAAGGAAGAGTCCAGGTTCACTCTACATGTACAAAAACAACAAATTGACATACAGATTTAAATAAAATACATCAACAAATGCATATGCAGAATGAACCTAAAACCTAGATACCTGCAGAACTGCAGAGTTTCAGCAAATTCTATCATATAACTTAAATTGTCGCTTTTCACGACATGCATGAGCCACAGTGATCCTACTCTTGCCAACACTCATATGGTTCCCTGAAACCACAAAGGGGTTGATAATTTAACAACAATAGTGAACATGACAAAAAATGATAAAATGAGCATTACACCCATTCGGAGGATTCCTAACCCTCTGCAGAGATCGGCAGTGATTCTATTCTTAGCCAGAACCACACGGGCTTCCGGTAGTTGACATTGCATGTTAGTCGGTGTAATACAATGACCTTGATTTGACAATGTCTGACTATGGTTTATCCTGTGCAACCATTTTACATTTTTCTCTGTATCATCTTTATCAAGATAATGTAGTTTTCAATCATTATTTCATTTTTAAGGGAACTGGTTATGGAGAGAGGCGGCAAAAATATCACAAATAAGGCCTAAAAAATAACTTTGTTTCCGCTAACCCTACCGACCCTATTTTTTACCGCCGACTTGAAAGTTTTTTGGGGTTCAGAAAAAAAATACAACAAAAATTAAAATAAAAAAACACTATTTTTGACTTACAAACCCTCATTTTTTGGGCATGTTAGCGGAAACACAGGTATTATTTAGGCCTAAATGTAAATGAGCCTTTTGTTCATCGGTGCATTATATTTTAGTGCAACGAAAATTCTTTCTTTCCCTAATTTTTGTTGTTTTACTGCTCATTCCCCTAAAATATTTGTTTTTTACTTCAAATCATGCAATTCACTCTAAGTTAGTATTGCTAATTGGTGATTCCCATTGAAAAATGATTAGTTCGAATCCCCGCACCACCACAGTCTACGTGATGACTGATGTATGACATTGCATTTCTTTGTCATTCGTCTCTCACTGCTGATTCAAGTGGGAAAGTTATTAGTTACTTGCGGAGATGGGTGTGCTTGAGTACTGGTTGACCTTTTAGGATCCCTGGAAAAAGTGGTTAGTTTAACTGATCGCCGGTTAGCCCTAGATGGCACAAAATGACTTAATATTCAAATCAATATCAAATTATTACGAACATTGAATTCAGTGTACACAAACCACACAAAGTCGCTCATTTAACTTTACGTAACTTACCAAAGATTTTGCCAATTATTTCATAATCATCTGACAGTAAGTCTCTTAGGCCTTTATCTAAGTACTTCTCCTTTATCTCTCCAAGAATGAGTCTGAAAAAACTCCTGAATGAATGAACCTAACCTTTTACTTGAACAGACTTGAACCTCCCACCCCTCCCCCCTCCCCCTAGAGATCATTTAAACAAAAATTATAATATAAACACATTCGGTTTGTCAATTCTTGAGAAGAAAAAAATATTAAGTTTCACAATTTCATCTCTTTTCGGGTCCCTGTTGGCCCCTTATAAGTCTCAGCTATTATAAATGATTAAACAGATACTCCAATAATGAAGATGATTAAACTATTTTACTGTTTTCCCCTAATATTCCTATGTAAAAATCCAAAATACCCTTACAGGGCCAGAATAGATCCTAGCCCTTTCATTTGGACAAAATATATGATTGGAATTATACCAAAAATGGATGAGAAAAACATAATTTCTTTTTTCCCCCCAAGGTTTTCCTATGTAAAAATGTATTTTTTAAATCCTATGTAAAAAAAGGTTATCATTACTGGACGCTAGCCCCTTTATTTGATCAAACTTGAAACCCCTACTCATAGGAATCATTTAACTATGAACAAATTGGCTGGTCTGTTCTTGAGAAGATTTTTAAATGAAAATTTACCTATGTTAAACCCTGCACTTTCGAGGAAGACTTTTTTTTAAAAACTTGAAATAAAACAAAAACATGATAAGCCCCTTGGGCGGGCAAAATGAACAAATTTGAGAGAGAGCTTCACACCAAATTTGGTGAAAATGTATATGTTAAGTGGTTTCATAGAAGAATTCATTTGAAACACAAGTTAACAACAGAAAAACGAACGACAGACACAGGACAATCACAATAGCTCACCTGTGAGCCTTTGGCTGAGTAGAGCTAAAAAGCCCTAAAAATAAAGTAAAAGGTGAAATAACCATTGAATACTAACAATTTCAGTGTTGATTGGTTTATTTTAATAGCACTGTGATTAAAATGTTTATTTTTAAACTTAACATTTTGAAAATTAGCCTTGCAGAACAGAAAAGTATGGTTAAGTTAACTAATCGTCTGTTAGTAATCGATGGCATAAATAATGACGCCTAATATTCGAACAAACTCCTACTTCTGATTCAAGTGGGAAAGTTATCAGTTACTGGCGCAGATAGGTGTGCGTGGGTATTGGTTAACCTTCCAGAATCCTAGGAAGTAGTGGTTAGCCCTCGATGGCATAAAAACTATGCTAAATTTTCATACAATACTACTAACAAGAGCTGTCGATAAGACAGCGTGCTAGACCATTTGAATATGTGTCACAAAAGGACACATTTGATTGAGACTGATGACCAATTCATATGACATGAAATAGCCCTCAGCAGGTTCTACTCAGTTGTTTTAAGTGTATTTAAGTGGAATCCAAATGAATGGTAATGGATATGATCCTTTTGACAAAATTTTACTTTTTTATTTTATTTTAAATTATCGTATGAGGTTAAAATAGGTGAACTTTGTTAAAATGCCGTTATTGACTTATCGTGATAACTTGAGCCTTGTCCAAGAAACATTGAAATCACTTAAAAAAATTCTCTAAAATACATTGTGAAGCAAAAGCGCACATGAAATAGTGAGTTGAATACTAATTTTGAATTTCAAGTTCCAAAATATGTGTACTTCAGTACTGAATTTCAAATCTGGGCTCAAAATGTGCCAACTTCCGATATTTTTATCATCATTATCCTCATAAAATCAGCCATACCATAATATTATATCCTAATTTTCATATTAACCCTTTACTCCATAGATACGCGTTTTCCCGCACCAATCACAGGAGGCCTTTGATAACAGTGCAGGAACTGTTTTCCACTCTGTCGGTTAATATAAACATAATTCACCCAATAATTCAAAAGCCTTCTATATAAGGTGTCCAAAGGCGTCTATATTAGAGGTGTCCAAAGGTGTCTATATGAAGTAAAAGGTTAAACGTCCTAATTGAGCAGTATTTAGTATATCCAGTCAAATACGTGCATTGATGGAGTGCCTGGTAGTATGTGTTGCACTTCAATGATGCTATATAACTTCACAATTTGAACATACGTCATGCAAGGAAGAGTTTAGGTGCATAATTTTGGATAAACTTCCCATTTTTTACTTGTTTTTCTTGCTTTTCGTCTTAAATGTAACATTTGATGCAAAGTTTGTATAGAAAACAAATGTTATGCAAGAAAATGGTATGTCCTTTGTCCCAAATCTGTTAGAACTGATGAAAATCGTGATTTTTTACAATTGACTGATTTTGATGTCATTGCTGTCGTTTCGACATGTTTTATAATTTAAGACATAGAAAACAATGTATACCAATTTCATCTGATTAAGGAAATATTGAACCGCTAGATAAATATGATATTTATTTCTATCTTGGTTACCAATGTTACGAAAGGTTCTATTTCTGTAAGAAAGTGTGTAATCTGAATGAAATTCTTTAACTGGTGCGACAATTAAAGTTTACGAAATGGTCTCAATTATCATTTGGTTATCAATTATCATCAATCAACATCTTAAGAAAAATGTTAACACATTTATTATCAGTTTAGAGTAAATGGTCAATTTATCCATTTTTCATGAACTTAAGAAATGATGCGGTTGTTGACCATGATTAACTTTTTATTGTGACTTCTATTACTGTTGTAAGTGGGTGGTGTTAGCATTATGTAAAATGGTGTGTGTGTCTTGTATATAAGTGTAAATTATTAAGAAAAGTTATTCTTGCAGTAGAAATTATTTAATTTGTTTCTAGAACATAATTTATTATAGATATATAAAGACGAGTTAGAAGTTTAAAACTCCGTCTCTGAGGCTGTTTTGTACCAGTTGTAGAAACCTAGTTTCAACACAGAAACGAACATTCCCGTGTAATTATACTGTACATGTTTCATAATATATATTTTTTTTTTTATTTTTTACTTATCAACTATTTATTAGTGACTTAAGTTTATTGTTATATGAATTTTATTTCAGTTCAATTAAACTGCCGTTGGATGACTATTGTTGTGTGTCCTTGTGAAACCACATGAAAGGTAAAGTTCCACCACGTTCTACATTTTACACTATTTCAAAAGAGCCCAACAGTGGCAGTCTGGGATCAAAGGGAGTTATAAAGATTAGAATGGCAAACTTAAGCTATTAAATAAAAGAAAATCATAGTGGTTTTTTTTGCAAAAAACTACATTTAGGTTATATTGATATGTTAAAGTAATAATGTTTTTTTTAAAAAATCATTTACCTACGTTTTAAGTAAAAAAGGCCCATTAACTGTGCAACATGCATGTCGTCATTTGGGTCCGAAATTTGGTAGATAATACATCTATAAAAAGACAATAATTATTAATAAAATCCGTCATGTCGCATGAACTATTTAACAAATTAAATATAACCATTCCCTATTTGTAAATGATAGTAGGGATATTGATTAAAAAATTAATACTAATCTTCTCAAGTTTACAAATTACCCCACCCATCACCAGAAATCAAGCATTCATTAAAACACGCACAAAACGATAAAAGGTATTTTTTTATCATGAGAAACTTATTTTTTTATTTTCTTTCATATCTTGTATTTTTTTCTTTCTTTTCATGGCTGTTTTATGTAACTTTGTTGTAATTAACTACTGTCAGAAACACCAATGCGGTTTTTTATGGTGACGCGATTCCGCTGAGCTCAAGTCACGCACAGATCTCGTCACGCACGAGAGTGAGACTTCACCTTTTCGAATTGGAGAATAACTGACCTGGCGCGGGCTGGCATACACAAGTCGATGATGCAATCATTGATTGATATTGGTTGCAAAGCGGCCATTTTCCTTAGAAATGTTTACGATGTCTTAGTTAACTCTTCGATGTTGTATCAAGTTAACAAGTAATGACATTTGACTAAGTGGTGGAGCGATCACATTTCTCGCCTCAGGTCAACTATTAGTATAGTTTTGTGTCGATTCGAGTGGTTTTGTAAATATTTACGGATATTATTTATAAAACATTACATTTTATAGTTGGCATATTGAATTTGGGGAAATTGGGCGCCTATACAACACATATTGTCCACGAAATTTATGTTCAACTAACACGTGTACGTATTTTTGTTTGAAGTTTCACGCAAGTCATTATCTAGCTGTGCAACTTCGCAAGAGATTTCAATTTAGGAGTACATGTTTACCTCATTCTAGATACTGACATACAGAGAAGGGGAACGATAATTTATATTTGGTTAGACATATTAATATGGTTATAATCCATTCTAAAAGTTCACGTATACCTAATTCTAGATACTGACACACAGAGAAGGAGAAGAAGTAATGTATCCCAATTAGACATATAAATAAGGTAAGGTTAACATAACGAAAATAGAATTAGGAATGTGATATCACGGGTGGTGAACCAGTACGCGTGTAAAAAAATGTACGTGCTTTTCTGCTCCCGTGTATAGCGTAATGTATTTCCAATTCTGCGCCGTAAGCACTCGTAAATAAAAAGGATTACAATGTAATTTCTACCCATTTTGGTGAATTATAACTGTATTATTAACACGATATGGTCCATCTATATCTGCACCATAGTTAAATATGCTTTACAATATTGTAGTTAACGTTGTAATCGCCAAGGCCTGGAAACGTATTTATTCGTGATATATTGTTACCTTGACATAAATAAAACTAAATCAGGGATACCACCATAATTTTAAATAATCACTCTCTCCTGTCACTCAGCTTTTGGACGCATTTTAAGCTTAAAAGCATCATTTACATACCTGCTGTATAATTTTTGTGTGGCACACGTGTCTTGAAAAATAATATGAGAAAATTCACGGATGCCGTGTCATTTGCTGAAGCGTGCTTTCACGCGGTTATTTGAAACCAATTTACATTACGGTTCATTAAAAGCAAATATGACATCGTTTAATTAAAGCAAGTGATAACACATATGTTGCTTCATTTGTTTGAGTCGAGCCCGATTAGCTCAGTCGTTAGCGTTTCTGACTGTCAATCCAAGGGTTGTTAGTTCGAATCCCCGCTCGGTCACAATCTCCGTGATGTTTATTATACGACATTGCGTCCCATTATCTTTCGTCTCTCGCCGCAGGGAAAGTTATCAGTTACTTGCGGAGATGGGGTGTGCTCGAGTACTGGTTAACCTTCAAGGATCCCAGGAAACAGTGATTAGGTTATAGCATTTACAAACATATTAAAACATACACATTTATTAAATTTCAAAAACCTTTGCTAATCAATCCCAGAATAATTTTGTTTTTGTTTCACGTGTGCCTTATTGTAAGTACACTATAATGCGCGTATATTTTTTTACGGATGCGAACAACGCGTACAGGGTCATGGCCTGTGGTTGATATCATGACGCACAAATGGTATGTATGTTTACTGCTAAAACTATATGCATCACGTTATATTTACATTTCTACCGTAATTGGTCTAAATGACTATATTTATTGCGTAGAGTAACATCCGGTGCAGAAATGTTATAATTTTTCCACTAACCTAATTTAATACTACCAATTCATCGATCGGCGTTTTCCGTATTGCTCGGCTATCGTACGTAAACTGTCGAGCTACTGTCCGAACATTTAACAGCCTTCCAGAAGCACGTATGCTGCAGAGTGAGCCATAAGTGTAGCTTCCGGTTCATAATTCAACTAAAACAACACGCGAAAGATAAGAAACACGTGATATTTTAAAAATTCAATTTCATAGTTCGATCATGGTCTCTGTAAAGTTCAAGGTCAGTGACTTGCAGGGATAAGATGTGACTTGCGGATCACAGGAATCATGAAATACAGTTGAGTGTCAAACGAGGCGGAAAAAAACATAAAACAAGACAATACACAACTGAAATCATTGTGTCATCCGTGGCCGAGGGATTATATTATGCTACTAGTATATCAAAACAACTGGTCTCTCACCGCTTAAGTCGCGGGTTTGAGTCTATTTTGGTCCCAAAACGTTATGTGAAAAAGTTGCCAATTACATGATGGAAGAACGATTGTTTAATGTGGATTAATTCTGAGGTCTTCCGCCACCAATAAAATTGGATACCCTATTTAACCTGTATGATTAACGTGTGGAAAATGGCGTTTAACCTTTTATATGAATACTTTACAAATATATGGAATTCACACACTATCATGATTAACGTTTAATGCATCAGTTTTACACACACAAAACGTGCAATCGGACGGGTCCACAAGGTAGCCATCAGAACAGTTCAGTTTACACAGCTGTTTTGCTACTGCACAGTACCCGGATGTTGTAGATGGCGCAGCAGTCGCCGTTGTAGGTGGCGGGGTTGGTTTTAATGGTGTTGTAGTTGTTGGCCCATTCGCAGTTAGAGCGGAAGTAGACTTGATTGTCATAGAGGAAGCTGTGTGTAAAGGAAGTATAATACAGAGAGCATAATTTGAAATGATTGGGAAATTAAAAAAAAACAGTAATGAGTATAGATTATAGACATTATATATTGATAATAAACAAAATAAATTATAAAGCGAATACGCCATTTAATTTTAACTTGATCAACTATCTAAAGTCAACATATGCTAACATACATAATATCATTGAGATTTGGAAAGTATGAAATGTAAGACAGGATAGTGGCCGAGTGGTCTAGACTAATGGTACGCTGGCTCGGTAAGAGTTACCTTTCACCACTGTTGTGGTGGGTTTGAGCCCAAATCGGTCCAAAAATGTTATAAGAAAAAGTATGAAAGTTATTTACAAAATGCAGAAGTTTTACTCTAATTTCCTCTGAGTTCTTCCTCTGCGAATATATAATTCATTTTCTGTTGTTGAAGGTATATGTTTTGAAAACAATATTGTAAAATTGAAACTTAACATTTACTAACCTGCTGACACTGACGGTGCAAGACAACTGCAGTATAAATAATGGCAGTCAAATCGGTAAGATGTTGGACAAGGACAGTCAGATTGCGATGTCACGCACTGACCCGACGACGTCATCAACTGTTGCGTATGACCCTGTTGCTGTAATGGATTGCCAGCCGGCCATTAGTTATCACTCGCAGGCCCCGGATATATATGTGGGTTTGCAGGCCCGGCTTGTGGATAGGTCAATTTCTGAGAATCTGTTACATAAACAAAATACCGGAATTTAATCGTGTATTTCATAATTTTATGAGTTGCACTCACTCAGATCTATACACATTCCCTTTACCAACATATAAACCCTATCTATGAATTTACTGATTGATTGATTGAATATTTAGCGTCATTTTAATGCCATCGAGGGCTAACAGACGATCAGTTAACATAACCACTCTTTCCTGAGATACTGGAAGGTTAACCAGTAGTCGAGCACACCCTATCTCCGCAAGTAACTGATAACTTTCCCACTTGAATCAACCTTGAGAGACGAATGATAATAAGACACAATATCAATCATCACAGATATTATGTCCGTGAGGGGATTCGAACTTGCGATCCCAGCTAAAATACCCGGAGCCGATTTTTAAATCAAAACACAGATATGAGCTTTCTCATTTCCTGTTTTAAACACAAGCATGTAAACAATCCGCGAATATTATTCTTTTTTTTTTGGAACGGAAGCAGATGCGGGATAAAAGCTATTTCTTTTTACAAAAATGGGGCTAGGCCACAAGTTCTTCCACCATAAGATTCGGTCCTCCCCCTACTGTTTAACAAATAACATAATATAGAGTACGGTAATTGTAAACAAATAAAATAAATATGAAGGAGAAAAGGACAGAAAAAGAGAATAAGAGCAGAGAGAACAGAAAACTTATAACATATTTTAAAAATACTAACTAATTTGTTTAACATAGTTAGTTAGTCAGAGAGCTGGGTTCGTTCTGCAGTCTTTGAATGATAGGTAACGTGTATAATACAGTACATCGACTTACCGAGTGTAAAACGACGCTGAACAGCCGTGCAGCCTATTCCTGCAGAACAAAACATGATAACATAGTTACTATATTTTCAGGAATAACAGTGTTTTCGTTTTGGGTTTGAATTAATCATATGTGTCGTCATCTAATGATATAGGTATATATAGTGTAGCTTATAATATGTAATCCGTTTTACAAATGTAAGCATGATCAGTTTTATATCACGTTATTCAATATATAACGAAATCGGCAAAAATCGGGTAACTTCGGTTAAATCCGTAACATGGGAATTCACCGAAGTCTTTGTAACTGCGACGAGTGCATGTACTTTGACCTAACCTGCCAGTAATGAGACATTCTTAGAGACACTTACGCATGTTTGAAGCGATTTTTTTTATATTTGAGGTACTATGAAATCTCCGACGAAGTCCGATTGTTTGAATCAACCAATCAAAAACGTTATTCGATTTTCGCTAAATAAAAATGATTTTTATTCTCGGCCGAACTTGTCAAGACTTTTGTCTTTTAAAAGTCTTCAAGACTATTTAGACGGTTTGTCTTAAAAAAAGCAAGCGTCGATCGAAGATGATCAAATGTAATATTTAACATAGAATTGTACGCAACAAAAATGGAAAATACTGCTACAACAATACTCCACGCCGGTCCCATGACTTACGTCAATTCATAAATAGAAACAACATATAATCATTTTATCGTGTATCGTACATCGTCGATTAATCATGCAGGCATGCAACTATCAGAAAGATAACGGAGATTATGTCATACGAAACATCTGCCGGTGCCACTGCGTCTAAACTATTGTCTTAGGCAAGTTTATCTATACAATTCCTTGTTATTATTTAATCAAGGCAGATGGGAGATAAAATAGGAAAAGTAATTTTATTCAGCAAATACGTCAAATTGACACGTAGCAAAAGCATGGTATCACAGGTCAATTTATCGTACCCACTACCCACCCACCCACCCACAATAGAAATAATGTCTTATTGGTATTTATGTGTTTTATATGATTATAATTATGTTCATTTAAAAAAAAAAATTATTTTTATGAATATTATGACAAGACAACCATGACCCTCGTGAGGCTCGCACAAAAAAGTTTATCAACAAAACATGTAATCCAACCACCATGTTTTACTCACAAATGCTTCAACGATCAGGGTAGGGCTATAGGTACGATACTTTGACATGTGCATGGTATAAATATATTTATTGTTTTTTTTCAGAATGAGTGGATACAGACCAGATACCGATGAAGATAACATCAGTAATAATAATCTACTACAATGTGAATTTTTAATTCAACAGTAAGTGTTTTTTTTGTCATTTCGACAAAACAACAAATGCCAGATAGCATATCAATTCGTTAATGACACGTGATCCATGGTGACGAACCCACGTTTAATGGTAAAGAGTGGTGAAAAAAAACGGAGAAAAATGCCCGCTTCCAGTAAGACTGTTTTTCATGAAAATAAACCAAAATAAAGACGAACGCCGTTTCTATGTAGAGATGAACCAAAAAAAGTTCTGTGTTTCCAGGTCACTTAATGCTTAATTGTTCATGCCTTATTAATCTCACGTTCTTCTCAACATTCCAGTGTCGCTGCTCATTGTTTCATATTTTTAAATTAGAGTTAGGAGGATAGGTAATAAAACGCATACCAATCTGATGATAATCCAAGAGTTGTCTCTCTTACCAGACAACGCCGTCTTGTTGTTTGGGCAAGCCTTCTTAAGAGGTGTAAGCCCGACATCGATGTGTGCTCTTTACTCTATAGTATATATAAAATGTATGTATGCTTGTCATCCACAGAGACCCCCAATGAAAGAAATAAAACTTACATTGTAGTGTTTGTCAGCCTCTGCTCTGCAAAAATATGCCAGGAAAGTAAGGGTCATGTGTCATATAAGAGATATCTTTTTTCTGTTCAGTGTGTGCATTGTCGGCAAAATGAAAGTAGACTTCAGAAGTCATGTATCCATACCCTAATTTCCAAGCATCATCGTTTTCTTCAATGAAGACGGATCCACCTCGATGATGATATTTTTATTTATTGTCGCCACCGGTTTCCCTCGATTGGGACCGTTAAATAGCAATATTGGGAAAGCCACATTTGAGCATGTTGATTGGTCAGTTGCTTCAGGGACAGTTTGAATGGCGTCACAGATTAGTAAGTGTTTACGTTCTATGAACTGTGGTACAGGCATATAATTCCCTGTTTTTTTTTCATTGCAGGTTAGTAGACCTGATTCGAGAAATATCAGGTTCTGGGATAGAATATGGCGAGTTTGACAATATCGATGAACCAACACAAAATAGCCACATAATACCTAAAAGAAACGAAATAACAGTAACTTCCCCATGCACAAAACAACAAATTAACGTACAAATCAAAATAAACCAAGATTTTTAATACCTCCATAACTGCAGACCTGTAGTAAGCTCTATTTTATCATTAGCCGATTTCGTATTTTTTTTTATTTATTTCAGCTATATTGCTAAGAAGAACTTAATGTTGAATGACTCATTAACGAGACAATTTCCTGGGTAAAACCAGCACTAAGTGGTCCAGTGACAGAGCACCGAACCAATGGGTGGAGGGTCGTTGATTCGATCCTCCGGCACGATTTTGTGTGGTGTCCTTGAGCAAGACACTTTTTCGCATATGCTTAATACTGGTTCTACCCAGGAAGATTTCGAGCGCGAATTGTATAAGTTGTAAGAACTTGTTTCACAATCGAAGTAAAATAAATAAGTTTAAACTGAACTACTGAGAGCTGCGTTTGAGGTCATCGGGTCAAGCCTGGGACAGAATTCGTGACCTCTGGCGGAAGCAGCGGCCAACACTTAATCCACTGGCATGTCACACGGCATCGTTGGATACCCACGCGTAATCAATTCCGATACTCTCCTTTTATCACCCGTGGGATATTACACTAGCGCTGTGTCGTTTCTACCAAGCCGCTACGCACCCATATGATTGGTTCCTTCACGATTTCATGAAGGGAGCGTCATCCAATCATAACGCTAGTTTCATGCAAACGCGTTTCGATAAGGCGTTGTTAACGTTAGCTGTATTTTGTTCTGTTACGTTCAAATATAACGACGCAGAGCTGACGTAATTTCCCACGGGTGAAGTATGGAGAGTATCGGAATTGACACCCGTGAGTATTTGACGATGGTCTCACAGCTTAAGATATAATGAATGTATTACCTCGTACAGCAAGCATGCGCCAAGGTGACCTCGTCCTTGCCATCACTCATGCAGCGCCATTCAACCAAAGTTATAAAAAACTAAAGTTTCTTTAGACACGCCGCTGTAATATTTTTAAATACTTATTCCTACTAACTTGTTCGACTACGTGCACACGATGAATAGCACGTGCTTTATTTATTGTTAATGAGATAGCTAATTGAAGTGATTGTTTCTGCATGAAAACGCTTTGCTTTACAAAACTTAACAAAAAAAAAAATAACTTCAAAGTTAACAAAACGCTCTGTCTACTTGACGTCAGGACAAAATAATGAGGTGGCAAAATATTATTTATAATAACAGTGTTATCTGGGGAGGTTTTGCTTAACCACAACACAACCAAATAACAAACATAATTATAAAACGAACACAGTGTTGGCTACAAATAGACTACGCACGATATTGAAAATATCTACGTGTCAAATATATTTTTAAACTTAAAGCTTGAACAGCAAAGGCACGTGGTGAACTAAAAGAAAGTTATACTTTTGATAAAAAAAAGTTTTTTTTTGAGACGTTACGCAACGTACGTAATTCAACGACTGGCGGGAGACATAAATTAATATGCCCGATTTTTTTCTTTCTTTCCTTATATAGCGGTGGTCTAAAACTATGGAAATAGTACCATATTCCTGAGTTATGTCGGATAAAAAGAATCCTACATTCATGAGAAAGAACTGGTAATGTTTCACAATCGATGTAAAATAAATAAGTTAAAACATGTACTTATAATGTCTACAGTGTGATGTACCGCTTGAGCAACGGATAAACCAGTATTAAACAATATTTACCCTATAACTGAATGAGTTTAACAATAATAAAAAAAATGTTGGTTAAATTTAATGTACAGTACATGGAAATACGGTCATTGTTCTAAGTCACTCAGCCACGTCACTTCCCGCCTCCTAATACGTCACTTTTGCACACACAGAAGGTACAGTCGGACGGGTCGGTCAGATAACCCCCATCTGAACACCGAGACGAGCACAGTACTTTGGCAACTGCACAGCTGTCTTGCGTAACTGGTTCCTGTGTACTTGATGGTACCCTGGCTGCTGCTGTGGTTGTTGTTATTGTTGTTGTAGTTGTTGGGGTACCAGTTGCTGAAAAAATAGTTTAATGTGTAATGCATGCTGATGGACACTTACTAATTATATCAGTTGCATTTTATGATTTACATGCAGTTTCAGTTTTGAGAATGTAATCATCCGGGTCGGGTCAGCTCAGTCGGTAGCGCGTCTGACTACATTTGTATCAATCCAGGGGTCGTGCGTTCGAATTCCAGTCCGTCTACAGTACCCGTGATGTTCAATATACGACATTGCGTCTTATTGTCATTCGCCTCTCAAAGCTGACACAAGTTGGAAAGTGTTTGCTTGAGTATGGGTTAATTTTCCAAGATTCCAAGAAAGAGTGTTTAGGTTAACTGGTCGTCTTTTAGCCCTCGATGACATAAATGTTATCAAAAAACGTTTTACAAGTGTTGTGTTATAAATAGATTCTTATATTTAAATTTAAAAAAAATGTAGGCCTACGTATGTATACAGCACATATAAGATTTACGATCTTTGAATTTGAGCTTAGGTATCCATAGATAAGACATATGAGTCCAGTGTAATGGTTTATTTTAAATTGATGTTGGAATTTTTGCAGAACTAACCTAGAACTTTGATACATGCAGAGTTTCAACAAATTATATCCAAATATTCAGATTGCTGCCTCTTACGGCATGCAAAAGCTTCAGTTGCTAAATGTTTGCCATCTCTCATTTGACAAACTTTGGAACCACGCAGGGGCACGCAGTTTAATAACAATAATGAACATAAAATAAACTGATAAAACAGACATGGCACGCATTTGGAGGATTTCTACTTCGCTCAACAGAGATCGACAGCGATCCAATATTGTTGAAGTTGTCTGTTGTTCAATATTTTTTTCAGTTATATCGCGACGACGTCTACTTGAAACACTATTCATATTCTGAGCGTTGCCACACTGCATTGTCATGTCGCAGACACATGGTATGATACCCCACGCAGTCACGTTATACTGACACCGGGCCGACCGGACTTAGAACTTTCCTCTAAATGCTGATTACCAAGCGAGGAAGCGTCTAGTACCATGTGTCAAGTCTTTATAATGACCCAGTCGGGTCCAACCCACGGCCCTCCGCATGCGAGGCGGACGCACTACCACTAGATCACGCTGTGGTTATATTAACCCAGACAAATGCAAATTCCTTTCTGTAATTACGGGAGTAATTAAGCAAATTTAATTTAATTTAATATCGAACATGTACATATGAGGGATTGTGTATGACAGATTGCGGCTCATTCTTGTGGTATTAACGCGGGTTTTGACTTTTAAAACCACCTTACGAAGAAAGCAACATGGAACGGCAACACCTGCAAAGTTTGTGTTTTAATTACAGCCGTACTTCCGTGTATTGTTTAGCATCGTGCCATACATATACATGTATGTACAACGAAATAGGAATTGGTCGGAACCAGATCAATGGATCGAGCTCATGATGTATGGAGTTCCAGCCATTTGTGCTCGAGTCAACGAAGTTCTACTGTACATGTATATCAAATAAGACGTTCTCAAAAATGTTGGAGTTTACACTACCAACTATAGAAAAACTTCCCGTTTCACATGTGTATACAAATTAGTTCTGTTCAAGCGGCGTACCCATTTTAAATTGAACGTGTTTACTTAAAGTACAAGAACGATATTTAGTTTAAACTTATTTATTTTACTTCAATTGTGGAACAAGTTCTTACAACTTAGGCAAATCAGGCTCGGAGTGTCTTCCTGGTTAGAACCACTACTAAGCAAACGTGACTTGCTCAAGGACACCACACATAGCCGTGGCGGAGGATCGAACCCACGAACCTTCGATTATGGGTTCGGTGCTCTACCACTGGACCACGCACTCCACACAAGAGCGCGTTAATAATCAAGGGCCGTTACTCGATCTTTACTATCAGTAAAGGGGAATAAATCATATCATCGAACTGGGCTATATACACTGTCGCTTTAAGACCATTCTTCAAATGTCAATTAATAAAGACCTTTAAATATTTAAATATTTAATTAACAAATTAGCCGGATTTGGTAGAAAAAATACAATATATTAAGTTGTAAACTTACGGTCATTGACCAATATCTTGTCAATTGAAACTTGGTACTTAGAAACCATTTTTAAAATAATATATAGAATGACGCGTAACATAAACAAACCCGTCTAACGAGCAAATAGCCGACACAGTCTATCTGCACAGCCGTACAAAAAAGTTTCTATCAGTTTAATTTTGGTTTATTAATTTTTATGTTAAATGTTTAACTTACAACTTTACCTGAATACTGCATTCATAAAAAAGACGTACATGTCGTGAAATGCCACTTACTTGGGTCTACTAGAACTGATCCTGAGTCCGTCACGTGACCATGTTGGTCACACATACAGAAGTCACATCCGTTTGGTCCTTTGACATATCCAGCGCTGCAGTGTAAATTGCAGTACCCTTGTCCACCCGGGTTACAGGGGTAATAACTCTCACCTCCCGTTACTGGGCCTCCTCCGCCGAATCCCCCTACAAAAATAGTACAGTTATAAACAATTATATATTACATGTACATATACATATTATATGTACATATATATATCTATCTATATATATATATATATATATATATATATATATATAAAATATTATGATTCCCGCTTTTCAGTAAATACCTCAACATACATTCATATGTGTGTGCGTGTATGTATGTTTGCATGGGAATGTCTGTGTATATATGTGTGTGCGGGCGTGTGTGCGTATGTGTGCGTGCGAGCGTATAACCGTGTGTGTTATCGTGATTACGGATATATATTTTCTCATTAACTACACTTTATGTCATTCATATTTACTTGCCAGGAATGTAATATATCTTAATCATCGTTAAAAATTGCAAAATATAGTTGAAAGAGAATGGCCGAATCTAATGTTGAGAGAACTTGTGGCCAAACCCTTTTGCCTTAAATTGTATTTGACTTATATGCATGATAAATATTGTAATATGTGTTTATTTGGCAATAAAATATGTTTAGACTGAAAAATAGCCGAGTGATGTTTCGATTGATTCGTTTTGTGACTCTTTAATATTTGAGGTAATCGAAGTTACAGTTTGGGCTATTTTCAAGTTAGTATCGATCGTCTGCGGCGCTTGCTTTTGTAGTTTTGATCATCGACACTTGCTTTTCTAAAAGACAAACGTCTTGACAAGGTCGGCCGAGAATAAAAAAACAACATTTTTATTGAGCGAAATTCGAATAACGTTTTGGATTTGTTGATTCAAACAATCGGACTACCTCGGAGATTTCCGTAGTATTTCAAAAGACATGGTACCACCACTGGAAAAATGAAGTGCTTCAGTAGGGTAGTCCGCATAATGGGGGTTATGAATAGTCCTTGTTTCTTCTTCTTTAAAAATGCATTTTCCTTATTTTAATGCTCAATTTTTATTTGTATGGCATTATTGATGTACTTTGAAAAAGTTGGCAGTATTGTCATATTTGAATTGTGAAATTAGAAAAAAAATTGGATGCTAGGAAATCGGGATATAAATACATGATTTCGGAAGTCTACCTTCACTTTATCAACAATGAACACACTGAGCAGAAAAAAATCTCTTATATGACACATGGCCCCTACTTTTCTCATCATATTTTGGTAGTGCCGAGGTTGACAAAAAGTAAAATGTAAGTTTCACTTCTTTCATTTGGGATTCTCTATGAATGACAAACCTTCACACTTTTATTATTTACTATAGAATAAAGAACACAAATCAATGGTGGGGTTATACCAAAAGACTATCATTCGGATGCTTATTTATACATTCATTGTTTTTATATAATTAGATATTTTCTATGACAAAGAACTTGTAAAAAGATGACTGCAATGACTTCCGTCCGAATATATATTTTTAAATTTTATCATTACATAACCATTGCAGAGGTGTGTTTGTTTCAGCCAATCAGATCTTACTTCCAATTTCAAACGTTTCCTAGGACAACTTGTCAAGACGTTTGTCTTTTTAGAAAAGCATGCAAGCGTCGCATATGGTAAAGAAATTGCTTTTGTTAAAAATAATAGAAAAGCAAGTATCGCATATGATCAAGATATTGCTTTTGTAAAAGATAATAGAAAAGCAAGCGTCGCATATGATCAAGATATTGCTTTTGTAAAAGATAATAGAAAAGCAAGCGTCGCATATGATAGAGACTACTTTCAAATTGAATACCAAAAGACGAACTTTTGTCTGCCATGAAGTGAATATTTGATAAAATCAGTGTCAACCTTTAGCATGATATTGTTATACGAAACTACGGAAACAATGACACATTGGTTTACGATAGTCGTAAAATTCTTCCATGTGAAAATCATGTAAAGTTTGACAAAAACTGGAAACAAATAACGATCACAGACAATAAAACTGTTATAAAACAAATATCAAGAGACGCAGTCCATCAATCCATTCAGTTATTTCCCATTTGGTTCAGAAATTCGTTCTCCTTACTTTTTATCGCTGTGAGACTTTGCGACAATGTACACACTTATTATATTTTAAACAATGATTACCGGCAATTAGATAGATTTCTCATCTATGCAGCCAAGAATTTTTGTTAAAAAAGTTCAAACCGCAATGTTAATGATTAAACACAAGCGTTCTCACCCGAAGGTCCTCCGGGAAAATGATGGCTGCCATCCAAGAATAAAGCTCTTGAGGTGGTAACTAGCAAAAACCCTGAATAGAATAAATCATTATGTTTAAATAGAAAAGCAATGAACTGTATAGAATGGCGTGTTTCAGTGTTTTTGGTTTTAATGATTGAAAACAGTGTAATTGCCCTCTATCGTTTAATGATGATAATGATAAATAGATAGTAATATTAATAGTAATAATAATAATAATAATAGTAATAATAATAATAATAATAATAAAAATGATAATTATAATAATAATAATAATAATAATAATAATAATAATAATAGTTATAATAATAATAATAATAATAATAATAATAATAATAATAATAATAATAATAATAATAATAGTTATAATAATTATAATAATAATAATGATGATAATAATACTAAGAAGAAGAATAAGAAGGAGAAAAAGAAAAAGAAGAAGAAAGAAGAAGAATAATGGAAAGAAAAGAGAAGAAGAAGAAGAAGAAGAAGAAGAAGAAGAAGAAGAAGAAGAAGAAGAAAAAGAAAAAGAAGAAGATGAAGAAGAAAGTATTTATTTAACGAGTACATTCATTTGAACATGTTAATATTTCTAGAGGGAATCCATCATTTATATCGTTAACGCTAAATAACATAAACACAATTAGTACATTATTATATAATATTCACTTATTAGTTTATTTACTTAAAATATAACTTATCGAGAAATATTGATATATTTCTTAAAAAAATATAAAATAAAATATTCTTAATTTTTACTTGCCGCAGATCAGTACAGAAATTATATCTCTCTTCATTGTAGGGCAGGACGGAACGCTGGCTGTATTACGGTTAGGCTGTTTGAAGAATGAACTCTTAAGACGGTATGGATCTACGGTTAAGTATAAGCTTGGTACATGGTTGCCATGGGCATTTGATAACTTAATCTGTCAGCTGGTAACAGCTGTGCACAACACGTGATAGTCACATGATAATGATACCGTGATCACGTGGTAGTTGATTATTGAAAACTTTTTGAATTATGTAATTACAAATTGTTCTTTACATTTTATTGCATTGTATTTTTTCCTTTGTATAAGGAGCAGGACGTCACAGGGAAACAATGAATTATCTTCCAATCCAGTTTATTCAGCATTATAACGATTCATAATTTACATAAAAATAATTAAATAATTATCCCAAAATAACATGATTGAGCCGTCAGCATTACGGAAAATAACGATTGGCGATTAGTTATCGCTTGTTTCCAACAAAGCCATTAATGACAGAGGCAATCGGAACAAAGCTCGGTCGATTCCGTCTAAGTTAGAGATAGTCCGAAAGCAATCGGAACATCACCAGGCCGAGCGATGTTTAGATTATTTTCGAACGTTGGCGTTGTTCCTGGCGATTGACGCAAGGACACATGACGTTAAAATTAAAACTTTTGTTAATGATCGGAAAAACCGAATACGGTTATAAGTGTTATATGTTAGAAAACTATTCGCATATTCTGTTCTTTAAAACGAAACTACACAGATGAAAAAAAGCGGTTAATGCATATTAAATATGGCTTTAACCTCTATCCATTAATTGCGGGTGATCTCTTTAGTTGCTAGCTTCTGTTTTTTTTTAATTTGATCTTACATTTTATAGTTTGTCAACCTCTGCCCTACCAAAATATGACGAGAGAATAAGGGAACATGTACCGCATAAATTATGTTAGTTTTTGCCGTGTTCCCTAAGTAGTTTTGCCTTGTCCTGGCACCAATTTTGTCAGTTAGTGTATTGTACTGTTACTTATTTTGTCAGTAAGAGCATTTTCCTGCCATCACTTTTGCCATTTAGTGACGTGTCTTGCCACTCATTCTATTCTTCAGTAACTTGTCCGGTCAAAAATTTCTCACTTAGTGCCGTGTCTTGCCACTTATTATGTTTTTAGTGACTTGTCCTGTCAACAATTTTGCAGTTAGTTATGTTATATATTGTTTTTAAAAAAATTCTTATACTTAAATTACGCTAAAATATTAAAGATAACAGAGAAAGATTGCAAGATATGTGCAAAGATATACATATCTGCAAATCATATTAGCTCGACTATTCGGAAAATAAAGAGAGCTATTCTACTCACCCAGGTGTCGGCGTAAAATTTGGTTAAAGGTTTGCATGCAAGTCCTTTTCTTAGTAACAATTGCATGTATTGTCTTAGATAACTCTTGCATGAATATAATACAAATTATTGCCCTTGTTTGACTGAGAAATTCTGGTTAAAGTTTTGCATGCAAGTCCATATCTTAGTAACCATTGCATATATTGACTTAAAACTTTACTAAGGCCTTCCTAGTCATCAACCCTATTATAATAACTAAGTAAGATAACTCTTGCATGAATATAATACAAATTATTGCCCTTGTTTGACTAAGAAATTCTGGTAATAGTTTTGCAAGCAAGTCCCTATCTCAGTAACCATTGCATATTTTGCCTTGAAACTTTACACAAGCCTTCTTAATCATCAACCCTATTACAATAACTAAGTTAGATAACTATTGCATGAATATAATACAAATTATTGCCCTTGTTTTACTTAGAAATTCTGGTTAAAGTTTTGCATGCAAATTCCATCAAGTCTATATCTCACAAACCACTCAATGTATTTGATTGAAACTTTAAACAAGCCTTCCTAGTCACCTACCCTACTACAGATACTAGATGAGCTAATTCTTTCATGAATATAATTCAAACTATTGTCCATGTTTTACTTAGAAAATCTGGTTAAAGTTTTGCATGCAAGTACCATCAAGTCCATGTCTCGCCAAAACACTCTATGTATTTTACTGGAATTTTACACAAGCTTCCTAGTCATCAAGCCATCTACAATAACTAAGTTAGATAACTCTTGCATGAATATAATGCAAATTATTGCCCTTCTTTGACTTAGAATTTTGGTTAAAGATTTGCATGCAAGTACTGTCAAACCCATATTACACCAACCGCACAATGTATTTTTACATATAGCTTTATAGTCATGAAATCAACTAAATTAATCAAGTTGGATAACTGTTGCCAGATTTTTGGCAAATAAGGTTTTTTTTAACTTAGAAAATTTATAACTCATCAGTCACTGCATGTATTCGATTGAAACTTCATACAAGATATTGCAGTTATATGGCCTACTCAATTTTGTAAGTTATATAACTCTTATTTGTTTGAATTTGTCATCATTCTCAATCAAATGTGTACTTCTGTGACAAATATTCGAAAGATCGAGTGCGCTGTCCCTCCAACAGCTCTTGTTGATAGGATAGTCGTTTATGGAGTGCTGTGATAAAAAAATAGTATTCTAGTGAAATACCCCCACCCCACCCCCTTCAACCCCACCCCCCCTAAAAAACAACAGAGACGTTTCTTTAGAATACGAACCAGGGTACCGTTTCACTAAACTTCGTAAGTCTACGAACTTCATAAGCCTACGAAGTCAAGTTACGAAGTTCTTAAGAAAATCTTAAGTGCGTTTACCTAACATGTTCGTACGAAAATAGTTACGAACTTCGTTGCTACGAATTTCGTAGATACTCTTCAATGACGGAAAGTATATTCGGTTCAAACAATTGATAACATCCGGTGAAGCGCCGACCGTATAGTAAGCACATACACTCGTCAGACGACAGTTATTCAGTCATGCACGGAAAAGCGAGAAAGGGCAACTGGGGCAGAGCGAAATCAAAGCAATGGTGGATGGTGTCGTGGAACACATAAGGACTATTGATGGGACATTTTGTAATACATGCACATCTGCAGATAAGCTGAGTTGCTGGAATACGATCCTTGATAGGTACGGATAATATTTTAAAAACATTTTTTACTTTGACCCAATTTCTATTAATTATAAATATACGGGATGTTTGAAACCACGAGAACCACGAGGACTACAGTAGGGTATAAGAAACTCAGAGCAGATCCTTTTAAAAGAAAATCACCTCTAGTAAAAAGCACATTGCCACATATTTATATTAAAGAGCTTTCGTAATATACGTTGTCGATGACAACAAATCTAAAAATAGAAATAGGGGAGGAGCTAATTCAAACACATCCTAGTTCTGTACACACACGTTATAATATTTCATTTGTAGTATAGTCTTATTTATATCGGTGCTCTTGGTGTAATGGTTATTTGATTGGCTTCCCATGCTGAAAGTCCGGGTTCAATCCTATAGTGGGTGCAATTTTATTTTCTTAATTGCATTTTTTCTTCTTCATTGCATGCTCAAGTGTTACTTGATATAGAAAAAAAACCCAGTTAAAATAGTTGTGATTTCCCCCTACCCACCCCCTGAATATCTATTTCAGTTTCATTTGAATCAGTACTTTATGCTTCATCTCTGACAACCAAACTTTAATAAAATGAATTTTGCTTTTTAATAGTGTGAATTGTCAGGGACATGTAATAGGAAGTGTTGACGAAACTAAAAAGAAACGGGCCGACTTAAAAAGACAGACCAAAAAAAGAAAGAGAGAGAGAGAGAGAGAGAGAGAGAGAGAGAGAGAGAGGCGGCTTTCTGCGAAGAAGACTGGAGGGGTTCCACAACCAGAACGTCTGAAAGATTCGGAGGAAAAGGTTTGTACCTTACTTTTATTTATTCATTCTAAGTTTTTATTTGAAATATGTATTAGAAATGGATTTCTACGCTTTTTCATATTTAAGTTCTGTTATTTAATATTGGTTAATACCCGCAACATTTGTTTTGCAGAGTGTGGGTTCATTATATGAAGTTGTACTGGAAGGTGTTCCGGATGGAACAGACGCTTATGGCTCTTCTTGTGGAGGGAAGTCATTATATATTTACATTCTCCTTTTATAACCCAATATGAAAGGTTTGCATACATATTTTTATAAATTAATAATTATCCAATTCATAATGGGTGATCTTTTTGAAGGTCATCTTTTGAAACGAAATCTAAAGGAAAATGTACAAACTTATTTTATTACCTCCCTTTAATAAAATAAATAAATCATCATTGCTCTACAAACACAATCTAACCACATATTCATATGCAGTTAGTCCTTTTAAACTTTTAAGGCTCATTAACTCTGCTGGCAACAGGGTGTTAAGTCATAAATCAAGAACATTTTTTTAAAAAAATCCTTTCTTTCCTTAATTGAGAACGTATACATGTAATAATGGACATAGTTTGTACAACTAGCTTGTGAGTAATACAAAGCTTTAAAAAAGTGATTATTTAATATTACACACACAAAAACGATTTATTTATTATTCTTTACAGCTTAGTAAAAAACATGGAACACTGTTTAGGACAGTGCAAATATAGTAGTTTTATTGTTACATTAATTGTTTAATGTTTTATATAAATTTGTTAAATTATGACTTTCACATATTTTTTTATAATTTTGGGGATCATGACATTAATATTAACACAATTAGAACACATGTACACCCATTACTTCTTATTTCTTTTAATATAGGAAGTCAGAAAAGTAACATGATGAATACGCCATTTACATTATGACTCAGCTGAGAAAATAATAAATAATAAATCAATAAAAAGAGAAAGTACCAAAACTAATTCCAAGATAGCAGTAGTCAGAATTAGGATAATCGGCGATTCAGAACTCAACTACTGAACTATTTTTTCAGCGGTAGAATTTCATGGACGTACTTTGGTGTTTCTATATATAGAATATCTATCCTACGAAATTTTAAAATACGACTGCTATACCTAGGCTAATTTGCCCAGATAAAAAAAGAGCATTAAAGTAAGGAAAATGATTTTTTTAGAAAGAAGAAACAATAATTATTTATAACCGCTATTTTGCGAAGTACTTCTTTTATCCTATAGAAATAAGAACACAAACAATGGTGGCACCTTGACCAATATCAAAATTGGCGACGGACAACTATACACACATGCATAATCTAGGACACCAATCAATTTGAAATCTGATTTACATGAAAATTTGAAATAGAAAAAGAAGAAGATTAATATATGCGCCATCTATGGTTGGTCTCCATTTTTGGCCGTTTTGTTGTTACTTTTATCTAATAGATACAAGGTTTATTTTTTAAAATAGTGTTGTTAAATGCTGTTGTTGTTATTGTAATTATAATAGCAGTTGGTGATGTAATAATATTAATGATGTTGATGCTGTTTTTGCTGATTATGTTGCAGTGATTGTTGTTGTTATTGTTGCTACTGCTGCTGCTGTGTTTGCTGTTGTTGCTGCTACTGTTGTTGCTGCTGCTGTTCTTATTGTTGCTGCTGCTGCTGTTATTGTTGTTGTTGCTACTGCTGCTGTTGTGTTTGCTGTTGTTGCTGCTGCTGTTTTTGTTGTTGTTGCTGCGGTTATCTTTGTTGTTGTTTTTGCTGCTGCTGTTATTGATTGTTGTTGTTGTCGTTTTTGTTGTTATTGTCGTACATTCGCAAATCTGCTGATGTTGTTTCAATATAACATACCTAATTGCTATATATCAGTGCAATTCATAACAAAAACCCAAAACGATTATTAAGCCTAACGACGAAAAAAACAACAACAAACTAAAAAAACAAACCCCCCAAAAAACAACACCAGTTTCTGTTCGCTACTAGCAAATTTAGATACAGAAAAGCGAAGAAAATGAAACCTCGCAATAATTGTTGCGAAACGAAGGTTTGAAAAAAATATCATTCACATTGAAAGAATGTTGCACACAAAAGCTATGATAAATGCTTACGAACGATTCATCATCATTAATGCGAAACTCCTCCTTTATAATTTCAGCTTGATATATTTTATGATTTTACTCAGTTACAGTGCTTTAGTTGTTCTCGGTTATCGGAAGCTTGGTTTATTTGTGAGTTGAGAGGGACTTTTGCGGAATTTTCTGCAGTTTTCCTTTCCTTTCGTGACGTGACCATGGTAACCGATGAGTTTCGTCGGCACAAATTTGTGGGATTTTTGTTTCTACAATTGAATTCACTCTAGGTGAGTTTAATATCTTTTTTGTGTGTGTGGATTATTGAATTTTCATAAGTTTTGATATTGCGAAAAACTATTTTAGCATATCGTTAGAGGACGCGATATCGCAATGGCATTACGATGTGTGTTTTTTTTTCAATGACGTGAGTTGCTTAATTTTCGCTCGGGCATGCGCAGTATTTTAGTCTGGACATAAAACTGGTCGTCGTTAAAAATACACTAGGGATGTTTCTTCTTAAGAAATGGATTATTTATACATGGTAATGGCGTCAGACATTTTACACATCTGTTTTCAAAGCAAAGTAGTCCAAATCCTTCGCTCAAGATTAGAGTTTTTGTGCATAATTATATTGATGAAAAACCAACAACACGTATACAAAATCCCTACAAACCACATAACAGTTAATAATTTTGATGTTGCTTTTTTTTAACATTTTATTTCATCAGCAACTGTGCAAATTGCTATTCCGTGAGATTTAGTCAATCTAGCGTTTTATAATGATAGAGTACAGTAATTTAACCAGACTGCACTTTTGTCGTTGTCCTGACATACGTGCAGTATGAACTTTCTTTGTGTGTCAGTAGCTATGCTAATTTAGTTTCGTGAGATTTAGTCAATTTTGCTTTTTGTAATAACACCGCGTTTTAATTTAATTTTGTATATATGTGTTCTCGGTGTCGTAACATAAATGCGATATGACGTTATACGTCTCACACCACTATTACATTTCCCATAGAGCTTAACTTATGTTCAAAAACACAGTGAAAAATAACAAAATGTACATCGTGTGTCTGGGTTCAAATTCTTCACTTGTTCAATATCTGCAATTCTAAAGGAAAAAAGCAACATTAACAAGTATTTTTTAGTTTTATATGTCAGTGGTTTTGTGATACTTACCAGTTTTCAGAAAAATAATATGTCAATTATTCGCCCATGTTCGATTCGAACCAACAATTCTGAAATGACACAGAATTGCCTAGAAATCTTGTATCAGCATCAAATTTTCAGCGGTGATTTCTTAAATAATGATCATTTAACACATAGTAAAAGAAATCACTACAATATAAAACCCTGAAAAAAGAAAAAAAAAATAACTAAATTTAATTTCTACTTCCTTCATTTCTAGGTAAGGGGTACTCAAGGGAGATACTAGTGGTGTGAGTCCTATATATGGTATCGCTGTCGTCATCGTCATCGTTATCGTTATCGCCATCTTAATCGTCATCATTATTGTTATCGCTATCATTATCGTCATCATTGTTGTTATCGTTATCGCGATCTTAATCGTCATCATTATTGTTATCGCCATCGTTATCGTCATCGCCATCGCTATCATTATCGTCATCGTTATCGTCGTCGTTACCATCATTGTTGTCATTATTTTTATGTTTAATGTAATATTATGTTCAATTATGTATTTTTATCATTATCATTATCTTTATCAAAGAAGGATTGTCTACGTTACAACCGTCCACTATGTACGTTATTAGATTCTAAAACCATTTTAAAGGTCATAGAATGAGATGGTCGGGAATCGAAACTGCTACCTCTGTGTGGAGGACGGACGCTTCGTAACAAGATCACCGCTGAGTGTGTTAATGGAGTTCGCTATAGGATGGAGTTTACAATTATTTTCTTTTAAGTTTTTTAACATAAAAAATACGTATCACGCCTAGATTCCTTAAAGTTATAATGATAAATTGTAAAATAAATAGGTGACAGAAAGTAGCTATTAAAGCCATGTCAAAAGTATAAAACGAAATGACATTTAACCCCGTTACTATATTTCTTCCGTTGCGTATTACCCTTGACTGAAAATACGTAACGGTAACGCACTGAAATGGCGATAATATCCTTTTTATAATATTATGTTTAATTCGTTTACAAAAATGTGTATACTTGACAAATTTACTTCCGTATGAAATAATGATCAACACACATAAATGTAGCTATATACACGTCCATGTCACACATTTAAAGAATAAAATAACATTATACAAAGTTATAAAACAGAATTGTACGTCACGCAATTTATATTAGAGATGCACCTTACTTAGTTTACACTTAAATATACGTTTTTTTCACTTATTGAAATTATATATTATTCCATAATTTACCTTTAAAATGTATTTTACAATGCCGGGCCTGAGTAGCTCAGTCGGTAAGCGCGTCTGTATATCGATCCAGGGGTCGTGAGTTCGAATCCCGGCCAGGCAACTGTCTCAGTGATGATTGATATACGACATTGCATCTTATTGTCATTCATCTCGCACCGCTGATTCAAGTGGAAATATAATCAGTTACATGCGGAGATGGGGTGTGCTTGGGTACCGGTTCACCTTCCAGGATCCCAGGAAACAGTGGTTAAATTAACTAATCGTCTGTTAGCCCTCAATGACATAAACTGACGATAACTATTCAATCAATCAATCAATCAATCAATCAATCAATAAATAAATCAATCAATCAATCAATCAATCAATCATTCAATCAATCAAACAATCGATCGATCAATCAATCAGAATGCTACTTATTTAATAGATAAACATGTTTGCGTTATTTAAAATTTGTTAGAAATGTAAGTGTTTCGTTTTACATAAGAAATACTCATCAATCCGTTTACAACAGAGATATCAATTGACATGCGAATTGTACGTTATAAGACTTTATTACAAATGTAAACTGTTCAAATGACATAAGTAAATATACGTTATTTGATTTTTTTATTAAAACACGTACAGTCAAACCAGTGTAAGAGGTTACCTCTATTAAGCAGCTACTTGTCTTAAACAGCCACATCTGCCATTTCCCAGTTCTATACTTTCAGAGCAAATTAACCCGTATCAAGCATCACCCTATCTTTAGCGGCCATTCCCCCCTTCACTGGCTATTCAATGCAGGTTTGGCTGTATATTATTCAAATTTTAAATATATATTTATTTTTTATTATTATTATGTACGTTATTCAATTTACATTACCAATTTACAGCTATCAATATACATTACCAATTTACAGCTATCAATATACATTACCAATTTACAGCTATCAATATACATTACCAATTTACAGCTATCAATATACATTACCAATTTACAGCTATCAATTTACATTACCAATTTACAGCTATCAATTTACATTACCAATTTACAGCTATCAATATACATTACCAATTTACAGCTATCAATATACATTACCAATTTACAGCTATCAATTTACATTACCAATTTACAGCTATCAATATACATTACCAATTTACAGCTATCAATTTACATTACCAATTTACAGCTATCAATTTACATTACCAATTTACAGTTATCAATATACATTACCAATTTACAGCTATCAATATACATTACCAATTTACAGCTATCAATATACATTACCAATGTACAGCTATCAATTTACATTACCAATTTACAGCTATCAATATACATTACCAATTAACAGTTATCAATTTACATTACCAATTTACAGCTATCAATATACATTACCAATAAACAGTTATCAGTTTACTTTATACTTTTACAGTTAAATTTAAATTTACATTATAAATGAACAGATTATACTTCAAGTTACACATTTACAGTTACCAATTTACTTTACACATTGGCAGCTATTAAATTACATTACAAATTTACAGTTATCAATTTACATTACCAATTTACAGTTACTAATTTACTTAACACATTGATAGCTATAAAATTAAATTACTAAATAACAGTAATCACTTTACATTACCAATTTAGGGTTATCAATTAACATTTCAAATTTAGGGTTATCAATTTACATTACCAGTTTACAGTTACTAATTTACTTTACACATTTACAGTTATCAATTAACATTACCAATTTACAGTTATCAATTTACATTACTAATTTACAGTTATCAATTAACATTACTAATTTACTTTACCAGTTTACAGTTATTAATTTACTTTACCAATTTATGGATATCAATTAACATTACCAATTTACAGTTTCTAATTTACTGATTAAATTTACAGTAACTAATTTACTTTACAAATTTACTGTAGTTATCAATTTACGTTATCACACATTTACAGTTATCTATTTCCATTACCTATTTACAGTTATAAAATTGCATTAGAAATATATATTTCTCAAATTACACTAAAATAGGGAAAGTGAGGGAGTGAGAGAAGAAGCGAGGACAAATAGAAAATTTACATAAGAAAGATAATTTACACATATAAAATTTTAAAAAATGTACGTACATTAACAAAAAACATTTTAGGCAACATATTACATAATTTTATTTCGGTGATTTACTGGATTCAAACATCACAGGCTAATTAGTACATAAAAAAACAATCTAGTAAATTAGAAACAGTTCCCGCCCTGCATAAATCTCACTATGGTCTAAGGTTTTATTTTTTAATTAAGTGGTGATGGTGGTTTTTTTGAAGTGCAGCAATTCTACGACTTTCATATCTACAACAAACGAAACAAAATGTTGGCATTTACGTCAAACTTTCGTCGGATGTTCTGTTTTGATATTTATATTCTCATGCTACAGCGACCACAAAGGTTTAGTTTATGTATATATTTTATCCATAATTGCCTAATGCTGCGTTAAGGTAATGTAATTGCTCCTTTAAAGACGATAAATTGAATTGCTTTATCCTAAACATAAAAAAACGAATATATTCACATCTGTGGATCGTCACAATATACGTGATAGAAACAACAGTTACTTGCACTTTGCAGTGTTGGATTCCGTTCTTTTAAAGAAAGTGCGAAAATGATGATGATGATGATGATAATGATGATGATGATGATGATGCTGTAAATGTCAATGACAGTGTCAGACTGAGTGTCTGTGACTGTGTCAATGTCATTGTCCTGAGCAGTTGCTAACGCTAATTGCTGTGTCCGAGCAGGTGCCAATGTCATTGACAGTGCCTGAGCAGATGCTTATGTCAATGACAGTGCCTGAACAGATGCTTATGCCATCGACAGTGTCTGAAAATGTGCTAATGCCAATGACAGTGCCTGAGCAGGTGCCAATGCCAATACAAGTGCCTTAGCAGGTGCTTATGCCAATGGCAGTTGTTAACAGGTGCTAATGCCAATGACTGTGCCTTAGTTGGTGTCTATACAAATGACAGTGCCTGAGCAGGTACTGATGACAATGGCAATACCTGAGCAGGTGCTAATGCCAATGACAGTGCCTGAGCTGGAGTTTATGCCAGTAGCAGTGCCTGAGCAGGTGTCTATGCCAATGGGCAGCTACTAATGCCAAAGACAGTGCCTGAGCAGGTCCTAATGCCAAAGACAGTGCCTGAGCAGGTGCTAATGCCAATGATAGTGCCTGAGCAGGTGCTAATGCCAATGATAGTGCCTGAGGAGGTGCTAATGTCAATAACAGTACCTGAGCAGGTACTAAAACCAATGACAGTGCCTTAGCAGGTGCTAATGCAAATGACAGTGCATGAGCAGGTGCTAATTCCAGTGACACTGCCTGAGCAGGTGCTAATGCCAATGAAATACCTGAGCAGGTGCTAATGCAAATGACAGTGCCTGAGCAGGTGGTAATGCCAATGACACTGTCTAAGCAGGTGCTTATGCCAGTGACAGTACCTGAGCAGGTGTCTATGCCATTGACAGTGCCAGAACAGGTGCTTATGCTAATGACAGTGCCTGAGAAGGTGTCTATGCCAATGGCAGTACCTGAGCAGGTAGTTATGCCAAAGACAATGCCTGATCAGGTGCCAATGTCGTTGCCTTAGCAGGTGCTTATGGCAGTTGCTGAGCAGGTGCTAATGCAAAAAAAAGTGCCTTAACAGGTGCCTATGTCAATGACAGTGCCTGAACAGGTGCTAATGCCAATGACAGTGCCTGAGCAGGTGTCGATGCCAATGAGAGAGCCTGAACAGCTACTGATGCCATTCACAGTGTCTGTGCTAATGTATATACCATAATGTCTGTGCCAATATCACAGTGTCGGTGCCGGTGCAAATATCCTTGATATGTTCCTATGCCAGTTTCAAATTGTGATAATATATTTATTTCTTCATCAAGGAGATAACAATATGACAAATCACAATTTATACAGTTGTGCGACTACGAAATCACAATTGCGACGATACTGGCAAATATTACCTGGACTATTTACATTTACATGTGTTCTTAATCATGCCCACATAAATAAAATGATTATTATTAAATAACTTATATGTGAACAATTAAATATGCAAATAACACAAATCTTTGCAATCCCATGACGTTGGGGATGATGCAGGGTTTATTAATAGAAGCACCACTTAATTGATTGTTATTCACAATATTGGCATGGTGATGTTGAGTCTTTACTTAAAGAATTACGTATAAATACTATTAGTCTCTACTCAACGTTAAGTATTATTTAACTCTAGACTTGTCATATAAATATAGGAGGGATATGTCTAATTTTCGTTGCTCAAGCCATAATCTAATGATAGAAAAGCGAGGAAGACATATATGAATAGATAGGCACTTAAGATACTGCTTTTTAGCTCGCCGGGACGAAGTCCAAGGAAAGCTATTGCCATGACCCCGGCGTCGTCGTCGTCGGTGTCGTCGTCTGTAGGCACCCAGGTTAAACTTTTGCGTTTAAGTTATAGATATCTATGCAACCACTCATTGGATGTGAATAAAACTTCGCATGTGTGTTCACCATTACCAATGAAACACAAACAGACAAGAACCATAACTCTGGATTGCATTTTGGTACAGTTATGACCCTTTTTGGACTTAGACACCCAGAGGCGAGCTGTGTTGTCTTCTGACAACTCTTGTTCTGCTTAAGGACAAACACGTACGTTATTGAAGATGAATATCACTTTTCTTCGATATGGTTAAAATTGAAAGATTTTATTCTATTATCTTATGCCATCTTCAAATATAGGTGAAATTTTGTCAATTGTTGAATATTTGTATCACGCAGTGAACATTAGAAAACTAGAAGTTCATATTCTATAGTTGCTTAAATAATATCCATTGTAATGCTACAACTGCATTAATTATTTGTATATTTGTCGCTGTATTGTAAAATTGAACTGTTTGAATTTTGTATTTTAGGTCAGATAAATGGTACTGTAACTTCATTGTATTCAGTCTTCGCTATCGCTCTTTGGCACGAGCACGAATAGCTCAATTGGTAGCGCGTCTGATTTTCAATCCAGAGATCGTAAGTTCGAATCCCAGTCCAGCTGCAGTTTTCATGATGATTATTTAATACATTGTGTCTCATTATCATTTGCCTCTCAACGCTGATTCATATGGGAAAGTTATCACTTACATGCGGCTATGGGGTGTGCTCAAGTACTGGTTAACCTTTCAGCATCCCAGGAAAGAGTTGCCAGGTTAACGGATCGTCTGTTAGCCTATTCGATGACATAAATATGCCGCTAGATATTCAATCAATCAATCACTCAATCAATCTGTTGCACGATGACAGATTTCTCTTATTCAGAAAAATATGCTTTATTCCATTTGGCAATTTCGGCTATCGACGACTTTGACCGACACGACAACCAATACTCAAACAACGAATAGAATATAGAAACTTGCTACTTATACATGTTTGGATAATTTACTAATTTATTAGTGTGTTGTTGTTGTTGTTAGGTGTTTAGCGTCTCTGTCAACACTTTTTCAGTGACATCGCGACAGTGTCTTCTTGAGAATTCTGAGCGCTGGCACACTGTATTATCATGCCGTAGACACGTGATGCATGTATGATACCCCACCCAGTAACATTATACCGTGACACCGGGCCGACCAGACCTGGAACTATCCTTTTAATGCTAAGCGCCAAGCAAGGAAGCTTCTGATATCTTTTAAATGGGGTTTAGCGTTGCTTTGAACAACAGTTGTTATTCATATCGCGATGGTGTCTACTTGAGAGATTACTTTAGACAATATTCTTAGCGCTACCACGCATGGCATGACACCCCACCAAGTCACACTATACTGACACCGAGCCGACTGGACCTAGAATTATCCTATAGATGCTGAGCGCCTAACGAGGAAGCTTCTAGTGCCATTTTTTCAAGTCTTTGGTATGACCGACCTGGGGTCAAAACCGCGACCTTCCGTATATGCGGTGGAAGCTCTGCCACTAGACAACCACTGCGGTTTACTATTGTGAGAAGTATTCGCTGAGACGTATGCTGACGCCTATGCCTCGTAAGAAAAACAAAGTCACCATACACGTGCCCAGTGTTTAAAGCTTGGGCTTTTGATGCCCAAGGCCATATTCACCACTGAATGTCAGGAAAGTGAATAGGTTTCACCACTGAGGTTTTCTATTTTTTATAAGCACACATGGTGAAATCTACTGAAATGCTCAATTAAACAAACAAGAAGCTTTATTTCACCTCAAACAAGAACCCGGCCTTTTCATTGGACGAGAGCGGTCAAAAGGCTTACGCCTTGGAAATAAATTATTAATCATCTCTTTATTTAGTTTAATAATATCAAATCAGGCAGTAGATGAAAAAAAAAGCAAACAAAAACAACAACAACAACAAACAAATAAAAACGCATGAAATGATTTAACGGTTTTAAAGCATGTGGTAAAGAAGCCATTTTATTTAAAGCATTTATATGAAATCATGATATATCTCAGTTAATTAACTTTGATAGCTGTTTAAAGTTTTTTTTTAAATTTTACATTGATTGTGAAACAAGTTCTAACAGCACTTGTACAAAACAAGCTCGCAGTCTCTTCCTGGGTAGAACCAGTACTAAGCATATACGGAAAGGTGTCTTGCTCATGGACACGACACATGGCCGGGCTGGAGGGTTGACCCACGGCTATCTCTCTTCCACTCGTTGTATCTAATCTTTATTTTTAGTTCTCGATCTCCATCTGTTTATAAAAAGAATTGCAAAAAAATTACACGTTTACGTCTTAGTGCCCATACTTTAGAAATAGAATCAGGCATATACACCTTATGTAGAAAGAGAAAACTCGACTTTGTGGATTATGTTACTCAAATGTTGTTGAATCAGAGTATCATTTTCTTTTAAGTTGTCCAAAAATAGATTGATTGATTGATTGATTGATTGATTGATTGATTGATTGAAAATTTAGCGTCATTTTTATGCCATCGAAGGTTAACAGACGATCAGTTAACCTAACCACTGTTTCCTGGAATAAACCAGTAATCGAGCACACCCCATCTTCGCAAATAACTGATAACTTTCCCACTTGAATCAGCGGTGAGAAACGAATGATAATGAGACACAATGTCGTATATCAATCATCACGGAGACTGTTGCCGGGTGGGGATTCGAACTCAAAAATCTAAAAATAGAACAATAAGAACTAAATATTTAAAAAAAAAATCCGACTGTCAATAAATTTATAATTTTATTTTCATCTACAAATAAACGACTAGTGCGTAATACATCAAGATATATTACTGAGGGTTTTATGCTAAGAAAAATCTACCATGAATAAAATGACTGCTTCTTAACTATATTCACTTAATTGAATTACTCAAAATATAATGACTTGATTTGATATCTTACAATATTTGACTGTCTGTGAGTATTTAACCTATGTTTATATATTGTGTGTCTATTCAATATTTGTTTAAATATTCTTTGTAAATGGTCATAGGCAATTGTGTATTGTCATTAGGCCAATAAACCTGAAACTGAAATTATGAAATCTTAAATAATTCTATGTATGTATATACCAATTAAAATTTCCACATTATATATTATAATCGAGTCAGGTGTAAAATTACCTCATTTTTCATATCCGGATCATTTATAACTTATTTAACCTAACGTTTGAGTGAGACATCCGTTTTGCCCCCATAAAAACAAATCATCGCCACCTTACCCCGCAGTGTGTCAACAAATATTTACCGGTATGCATCTACATTGTATTTTGAGCTAACAACACAGGTTCCTTTCACATTAAAATACTTGGAGATTAACATATATGTATATCCATAGAATTTACTATCAGTCTTCCGAAGGGAAGAAAATTTTATATCACTGTCTACATTAAACTCTTTTTTCACAAATTTCCGGCTTCCGCCTTCTTCAGGAAAATCGCAGTCTTTTAAGGACTATGTCACATCCATTTTGTAAAGTTTAACTTAATGTTGAATGTTAAGCTTTACAAAATGGATGTGACATAGTTCTTAAAAGTCTGTGATTTTGCTGAAGAGACGGAAGCCGGAAATTTGTAAAAAAAGAGTTTAATATAGACATTGATATATCCCTAGAGTTTGATAAAATTTACATATACGAAGATTGGTTTGTTGCGTGCAAATTGCGAGTCAGTTCTTCTTCTGTGTGTCCCGATACGCACTAACATCATTTTAACTTAATCAGTTGATTTTTTTTTTGTATAATGCTTAAAAGATGGCAATTTAAATTTTAAAGTGAGTGAAAGGTTTTTTGCATAGATATTAAAATAGAAAGAAAATAAATTAACGCGACATGTATGGATTAATATCATTTTTCAAGTCTTTGGTAAAGTGTTTGATCCGCACGCGGGGCAGACGCTTTACCACTAGACCACCGCTGTGGTTTTCACTTATAGGAATCAGTACATACATATTATTCAAACCGGAATATTTAAAGCTACATCCTTGTTTTTAGATTGTGTTTCTCTGTAAATAATGCATTAACCCGTTACTTCATATAGACGCCTTTGGACACCTCTAATATAGACGCCTTTGGACACCTTTAACAAAGACGCCTTTGGACACCTCTCATATAGACGCCTTTGGACACCTCTAATATAGAAGGCTTTGGACACCTCTAATATAGACGCCTTTGGACACCTCTAATATAGAAGGCTTTTGAATTATTGGGTGAATTATGTTTATATTAACTTACAGAGTGGAAAACAGTTCAGGAAGTGTTCAGATTGCTCGTTATGAGCAGTCTGAACTCTTCCTGCACTGTTTTCAAAGGCCTTCTGTGATTGGTGCGGGAAAACGCGTCTATGGAGTAAAGGGTTAAGGAAAAGACTGATATTGATGATGATGCATCATGCATACAAAACAATGCATGTTGTTATTCTCAGACTGTATGAATGAGTAATATGCAAAAAGAAAAACAAAAGATGGGAATATGCAATTCAACGAGACAAATGTGTTTTCCATTTATTATATAATTTTATTTTCATATCCTCAAAGTTTTGTATTTGTAAATTGTTTCTCAAAAATTGCGTCTCTTTTTATATTTGGCAAGGGTGTTCACCTTGGACGGGTGGTCTAAGAGGCCGTCTCAATATCACCTTTATTTAACACTACTACGGTCTTGCTCCACCAATATAACTGGGTATGTCATATATAATGGAAATGTGTTGAAAATGACGATAAACCACATTCAAAAAAAAAAAAATATCAAAAAATATATATGACAAAACGAGTTATACAATGACAGATAGTACATGCGCTCCTCAATTTCATATGCGTTTTGTTGAATTGACACGTTATTAATCATAATTGCTCACGTAGTTCGTGCACTATCATACAAAACATATTTTTGAGTCAGACATAGTAAATATAAGAGAAAAAAAAACACTTTAGTTGATAGATATGGCTGGTTTGAAAGGTATTTTTACTGCAGGCTTAACAAAAACATGTAATGCATAGATGACGGATTTTATTGACGTTTAAGTTCAATAACCCGCACTTTACATGGTTTCGTTCATCATTTATATTTTCCCAAGTGTCACTAACCAGTATGATGAATATACATGTTCTATTATATTGATTTATATTGTATATAAATAAATGCTCGTGCTTTTGTTTTTGGGGTTACGCCTTCATAACTTTCACTGTTTGATGGTGGTCGTAATAAAAAAATATAAATGAAAGGGTGCCGTTATTTATGTCGTTAAAATGCGGTACACGCCGTTGTTTAGTGCGGTCCTGTTCGCAGTCGGAACAACGTTCGGTGTCCGCGTACGTATTTTGAACGTAGGCGGAAATAAATGAAAGTTTGTTTTTCTGATTAGTTATTTTCCCTGGCTACGATACGATAATAATAATAATGAAATAAATAATAATAATAATAATAATAATAATAATAATAATAATAATAATAATAATAATAATTAATTAATAAATAAATAATAAAAAATACATAATAACATTAAAATAATATTAATAATAAAATCTTTACTTAACAAGAGAACTCTTTGAACAAGGCAATCTTCATTGAGGCCTTCATACATATTTACATTTAAGCACTAATAAACAGGCACATGAAAAACAAAAACAATAAGAGCATGTGATAATATAAAAATAGTATTCAGGTTTTGGTACAAAAATGTGAATAGTTGGTGAATTTTTGACAATGCGTATAATACAAACAGTAATAATGTGAATATTTAGTGTATATTTGACAAAGCGTTTAATACTAACGGTGATAATGTGAATATTTGGTGTATATCTGACAATGCGTGTAATACTAACGGCGATTATGTGAATATTTGGTGTATATCTGACAGTGCGTGTAATACTAACGGTGATTATGTGAATAGTTGGTGTATATCTGACAATGCGCGTAATACTAACGGTGATAATGTGAATTTTTGATGTATATCTGACAATGGGCGTAATACTAACGGTGATGAATATTTGGTGTATATCTGACAATGCGTGTAATACTAACAGTGATAATGTGAATATTTGGTGTATATCTGACAATGCGTGTAGTACTAACAGTGATACGTCATACTAAGTGATGAAACAATGAGGCTTGTCTCTGGAACTTAAATAAAGTTTTGAAATGGTTCACTGAATTGGCATTTTTAACCTTTTAAATGAAGCCTGTTCCTACTGTTTAGTTTATACTAATTATTTTTTGCTCGATTGCGATGAAAGCTTATAGCTTATATGAACCGCTCTCGAGTCCGCTTCCTGGGTAGAACCAGTACTAAGTGTTGTTTTCTGAGAGGCATCGGGTCGAGGTGGGGATCGAACTTGCAACCACTGGCATGAGCGGCCAACACTCTATCCATTAGACTACCGCCCCGCTTTCTACTGTTTGATCAGGAATATACAACGATATCCTAAATAAAATATGGTGTGGTAGAGGTCATAAACCTTAAGGTTAGACGAAGATCTTAAACTTGTATGAATGTTAATTGATTGAATATTAAGCGTCATTTCATGCCATCAAAGGCTAACAAACGTTCACTGAACCTACCCACTGTTTCCTGGGATTATGAAAGGTTAACTAGTACTTGAGCACACCCTATCTTCGCAAGTAACTGATAACTTTCCCGCTTGAATCAGCGATGAGAGACGAATGCTTATGAGACACACATTGTATGAATGTATATCGGTATATCGGTATAAAGTATATCGGTATTTAGGATAAATACATCCCCACGACGGAGCAATGTTACGTTTTATCCAAGTTTACCCCATTGAGGAAAATAACCCAATCTAGTTCTGCAAACAGTTCAACTGACGGTGTAGCAATTGTTTTTATATAAAAATGAGAATTGCACGCCGGTTCTGAAATCTTGCAAGTTTAGTTCATAAAATTAAATTACAATTTCCTCAAATAACGCAGCAATTATCAAGGTGTGGGTAAAATATGGACATTGAAAAATAAATTTCGCTTATAGGAACTGAAAGAACGATATGAATAAGCGACAAAAGATAAAATAATGAAAACAAATTTTTGACGTCTTTAGTAACTAACATGTTTATCCCAGGAAAGAGTTTCACCAGTTGTTACAACAAGTAAATTTCATTTTTATAGCGATGAATTTCTAACAATTGAAATAAACAGATGATGGCTATTCTGTCATCATGCAAACAGTTAGTTTTGGTTTTTATGAAAAATGTAAACTTTTAATTTTAGATAGGCATTCAAATAACAACAAATATCAGCATTGATAAGGCCATTTGACAAGTCATCAACACAACTTACTATTGAATTAAATGTAGACAATGTTATATCATTAGAAAAAAATATCAGTATCAGTACTCTCCATGGGATTAGCAAATCACTGATAAAGTTACAAATAAAATGAGTCCCAATACTAACCCCTGTTGAATTGTGGATGATATGGGCAAATCATATAATGTAGTCCAAAAAACTTGATCCGAGATATGAGATGAAATTTAGGCTTTTGGTGACCTCTTCAAAATATATTTAACTTTAACTTTAGATGCCAAGAAAAATGAAATCGCTCATAATTTTATATTTTACGTTTAGAACATTGTATTAATGTTTCCTGTAGTCATGCAAGTAGATAGTGAGTTTTTAAAATCTATGTATACGGTGTTTTAGTTTAGCTAAGCTTGACGTATAAAACGCCCAGCTGTAGTATATCAAATTATTAAGTTTTGAAATGGCATCCAGTACAATTTGGTAATATAGACGGTAAATGTTTTTTTTTAGTTTTTGTGTTTGTTTGTTGTTTTAACAATCGTTCAATCATGATGGTCTTGTCGTGAAAAACAAATATAGCCTTTAACATGCCCACGTGAAGTACAAGTTTGACTTTTAAAAAAGCTCACGAAAACCTCGAAAGCAGCGTATTTAGTTCTAATTTAAGCAAGTTGTAAACTCCATCTATCAAGACTACATGGTCGTTTGACTTCTTAGAATGTATGTACACGGAGATATATCTATACATGTATAACTTTTGGAAATTTGGATTAGTTCGACCAAGTATTTCCGGTCAAGACATCCAGTCTATGATTCCGCAACAAGTGAGGAGTCACGGGGCTCAATCCACTTGATTGGTGTATTCCCGAACAGGGGCGTAACTTGGCTAAAAACGATGTGTAGGCATAGTTGTAGGGGGATCTGGAAGCATGCTACCCCAGTTTTTTTTAGCTAGACTATCGTAGGTACGTTTTCACGCATATTTTTATGTTTTTAGGGTCTTGTTATCCTTAATCTGATTTCACTGTTTTTTTACCAAATAAATTGATAAAATGATGTTAAATATCTGGATCATATTTTCGTTGCGAATGTATTGTTTAATTCCTCTAGAGGTTCGATTTTATTGCATTTTTGGCATTTTTGGCATTTTTGATTTGTCAGTTGTGGAACTCTCCATGACATAGCAAAATCATGAAATTAATTCCAGATACGTGTACGTGTAATGTTTAACAGAGATATAAGATGAAATTCAGGCTTTAGATGAACTGTCCAAAACAGATTTAGCTTTTGATGCAAAAATAACGCGTTTAAATTTACATTTTACGCTTAAAATATTTTATTAATTTTTTTTTGTAATCTATATAGGTGTTTTAGTTTAAATAAGCCTGAACAGACTCCCCAAGCTGTTGTATAGTAGACGCGATGAACTTCACCTGTGCTAGCTATAAAGCGATTGTATAAAAATGTGCTATTATACACACAGAGGTATTGTCGTAAACGGATAAAGAATTGTTAAGAAAAGGCATTGTAAGTTCAAAATGGTATTCAGTGCAGTTTGATTATATAGACGCTAAATGTTTTTTTTTTACTATATATGTTTGTCTACTATTTTAACAATCGTTCAATCAAGACGGTGGTATCGTCAAAAACAAATACAGCCAGCTGACATGAAATACAAGTTTAGCTTCTTAAAAAATTCATGAAAATATCCGAAACGGCGTGTTAAGTTCAAATTTTATCAAGTCACTAAATCTTCAAGTTTCAAGACTAAATGTTCATTTGACCACTGAGAAAGTACACGGAATATATATTATATCACATGTTTTACTTTGAATTTCCATCTTCACGGTTTGACCGAGTACTTCCGAAGATCAATACTCGCCTCTTTCCGGTGAAGTTATTACCATGATTCGGTACAAATGAAGAGTCGCGGGGATTAAATCATTTGAATTGCGTCATATCCTCTTGATCCTCAAATTGTAAAAATCCAGTTAAAGCCAAAACTTCTAGGTCAATTGTTTGATGCATTCTAGGCAATGCAAGTGAAATGTTGGGATATATCAAGTCAAAAGTAATAGAAAAAATAAACTTAAAATCGTATAAACGTTTATTGAATGTTAGATTGAATACGTGTACAGTGGGTGTGTACAGAGAGCTTAGGAGATAATCTTTACATATATCACGGTATGTAAGGATCATAGACTATTGGTGCAAAGTTAATACTGATGATATATTGATAAAAAAAATATACGAACAAACGTTAAATGACTGTAATAGAAGTTGTAAGAATTGGGTATCAAATATTAAAACCACGTTGATGAGTATGGATATACTCAGTATTTGAGAACGATCATCTTTTAAATCCCAAACTGTTTCCAGTTATTTTTAAACAAAATCGACAATTTCATTCACCAGTGGTTTGGTTCAATAGAAAAAAAGTTCAGTCCTCGAAAATTATAAACTTGTAAATATCAGTTCAAATATGAGAATTATCTCGATATGTTTTTATTGTAATCTTAGATTATTTTACATTATATTAAGACTATCTGTTAATCCTCTAAGATTAAATAAATCCCCCGAGATGATAGATATTGTCTATGTTGTAATTCAAGGGATATAGAAGATGAGTTTCACTTCTTATGTATATGTCCCTATTTCAACATTCTTCGAAAAAAGTATTTGAACATATATTACTATCAAATACCCTCTGTGTTGAAGTGTTTAGAGTTATTCAATTCACATAATAAAACCATACTATATAACATTTCAAGATATATAAAAGAAGCATTAGAAATTAGAAAAAAACAGTGCTAACTAATTAAGCATAGTGGTCATCCTCATATCATTTATCAACCTTTATCAAATATTTTGTTACATACTCTAAACTATAGATTATATACACTTGTATATTGTATTGTGTTGTGTTGTGTTGTATTGTGTTGTGTTGTGTTGTGTTGTATTGTGTTGTGTTGTGTTGTGTTGTGTTGTGTTGTGTTGTGTTGTGTTGTGTTGTGTTGTGTTGTGTTGTGTTGTGTTGTGTTGTGTTGTGTTGTGTTGTGTTGTGTTGTGTTGGATTGGATTGGATTGGATTGGATTGGATTGGATTGGATTGGATTGGATTGGATTGGATTGGATTGGATTGGATTGGATTGGATTGGATTGGATTGGATTGGATTGGATTGGATTGGATTGGATTGGGTTGGATTGGATTGGATCTTAATAAAATCTACTTTAGACTTTAATAGTTTATTGGAGTGTCACATATAAAAGTTACATGAAAGTAAATCCATAAATATATGTTCTGTTCTGCTGTGTTCTATGGCCAACGTCTGTCTTCTTCAATAATAATTACTTATTGTTTTGGCGAAATCAGTTTGTAGTTATTCTATTTCAAATTGACTGTCATTATTACGCACGCACAAAGAAGTTTCGTAGTTTGATAAACAATTAAATAATTTCTTTACAATACGGTTCTTAAGTTAAACAGAACTGCGAATGAGCACGGGCATTCGCACATATCTAGACTGGTTCTCTATATTCATTTATTTTTCCTTATTCAAATTGCAAACACGAACATGCTTTTAAAATGACCTAAATAAATCAAAATGTCATTTTAATCAAGACAAGATCATTACAATAAGGAAAATGAATTCATAAATTGTAAGAAACAAGTATTATTTATGAAGCATTTCCCGTTGTATTACTAGAAGGCAATGACAAAATATGTACAGTAAAGATGTTTGTAAAAAGAAACATCAAGAACTATAGCTTGTCAGCCATTTTGTTTCCGTTATCTTATCGATCCCTCCAAAAAAAATGCATAATCCAAATGATTGGAAATTAGCAAGCGTTATGTTATTACTCAAAAAAAAAGGGGCAAAACACTCACCATCTTATTTCGAACAAAAGGCTCATTTCACCTATAAGTTGTTTGGGAACAGTTATTGAAACTGTACTATTAAAGAACATTAACAATCATTTAGGTGCGAAGAAACGTTTATTTTAAAAGTATGTTGCTTTTATTACCTGACCATTCAAGGGTTTACCGTATGATCGATATTAACAATCAAATTTGCAAATTTCGATGTTAAAAATGTGCATGTATGATGGTTTGTAATACTTCATTCCAGTCTGGCATAACGATTTGATATTTAAACTTAGTCGACATTGATTATCTGGCAATCTTATCAATTGGATTTCACAATTCACAAACAGTGATCAGAGGGTAGCTGTTCATTGTTCTTTTTCTGAAATAAGATATAAAAAATGCAGGTGTCCGCCAAGGTTTAGTTTTAGGACATTTATTGTTTTTAATTAATTGTTAAAATAAATAAGTTTAAAACAGATACGTATTCAAAAAAATGAGGAAATGTTTAATGACATATCAACATTAAGTGAGATGAAGTGCCTTGGAATGGTGGTGATTCATTGAGACAGTTGTTGATGCAGGAATAAAATTACAACGTTTTAGAAACTAAAATGATGAGTTAAATTAAAAGGTAATTTGACGAAATTAACAAAAAGCAGCTCTGAAATTATCTATATTTTTTCATCATTATTTTAATAGGGTTTAACGCTATTTTCAACACATTTCAGGTTGTATATGGCATATCCAGTTTTATTAGTGGAGGAAGGAAGACCTCAGAATGAATCTGAGTAGCACCACCCTTCCGAAAGTAACTGGAAAACTTTCTCATATAGTAATCAAACAATGGGTAATATATATACATTAAAGAACTTACAATATTGATCGATGTATCTTGATAGCAATTTTATAAGAGTTATTCTGACAAACATGTGTTTGATCAATGCGTATGTCTAAACGCTTTTGAACTTCAGTTGCTCAAATTACATTGTAAAGTTATTTTATGTCTTGTGTGTTTTTATTTGATATATTAAATTTGGATCCTAAAGTCATTGAGAATGTTTTATTCGCATTCTGTATCATTTTATTATCGTTACACCACCGTTTGAGCTCATTTACGCTAGCTTTGAGTCGAGCTTCAATGATAGATATATCCTCACCTTCTGTTTGTATGGTCGTTTTAACTGTATATGAATCTGTTTCGCATTCTTCGTAATATAGTGGCAAATAATTTATAAAGAGAAGTGTCAAGGTTCAAGGACAGCGCCTTGAAGAACACCAATTTTAATCATTTAATTTGTAGAAACACAAGTAGGTGCCTTAGGTTCTGCACTGAGTTCTACAAGATAGATGATAGGTAAAACTACCAACTGAGCATTCTTAGATTATGCAAAGAGAGTTTCTTTTTTCAAAAGTATGATTTGATTTTCAAATGCATTCTTTAATCAAGGAAAAGGAGCCCACCGTGACCGAGTGGTCCGAGGCGCCGCCTCAGGATCACTTATCTCTCACCTCTAAGGTCGTAGGTACGAGTCACGCTCGCTCCAAAAACTTTATATGAGAACTTTTCCAGTTACTTGCAGAAGGACGGTGGTTCTACTCAGTTTGACTCAGTATGAGGTCTCTCCCCACCAGTAAAACTGGATATGCCATATATAACATGAAATGTTTTCAAACTGCTGTAAATAGAAACGCAACTCTTTATTTTTAAAGTAATTCAGGACTCACACCACTATTATCTCCCTTGAGTACTCCGAACCTACAGATGAAGGAGGTAGAAATAAAACTTTAGTTCTCTTTCTCTTCTTTATTCAGGGCTTTGTACTGCAATGGTTTGTTTTTTGCTAGCATGAGTAAAATGGTCAGTATTTTAGAAATCGCCACTGAAAATTTGATGCTGATACCAGCTTTCTGGACAATTCTGTGTCATTTCAGAATTGTTGGTTTCATTTCAGAAATTGGTAGGTCTCACAAAAGCATTGGATTTAAAAAAAAACACAACCTGGTCAAGGTATACTTTTTTACTTTATAACTGCATATCTTAAACCAGTGTAGAATTTGAGTCCAGACACATGCTGCAGAATCTAATTGTCACTCTGTTTTTGGACATAAATGTTACAATGGAGCCCTATGGGAAATGTAATAGTGGTGTGAGACGTTCAAATCTTATTAAAACACACAACAACAACAACAACAACAACAAATACACATCCGTCGCGTATCAGACACGTTGCACGGTAACATGAATGTGCCATATCGTATACTGTTGATACTTATTTTCCTTTTACATATTGGTAAAATTGGTAGTTAGGCCGTTGTCTAAAGAAGTTGTTGTGACATTTTACAGTCGATTATGTGTTTTTTTAAATATCCGCAACAAATAAAATCTGGAGGCGTGTCTCGGTTAAATCGTATAGTTTGAAACAAAATGATTTCTTAAAGGATATCCAAAAACGCTACTTTGTACATTGATATATGAAAACTATAATTAACTAATAAAATGACACGATTTTACTGATTTTTTGGCTTGTTATTGTAGATTAATGAATTAGCAACAACACAACATATCGTCAAATTCTTAGCGCTGTCACACTAGGGTATCATGCCGCTGATACATGGTATGGTACCCCACCCAGTAACAATATATACAGTGACAACGAGCGAACCAGTCCTAGAACAATCCCCTAAATTGTGAGCTCCAAGCAAGGAAATTTCTAGTACCATTTTTGACCCGTCTGGGGATTAAACCCACGTCATTCCGCGTGCGAGGCGGACGCTCTACCACTAAACCACCGCTGCGGTTAGAATGAATGACAAACATTCATTATGCACTATGAAAATAAGAAAAAAAATCAATGCTTGGCTTACACATCGAGCAAGCATCTCATCAGATACGGAGGCTATCACCTCAATAAAAACAAAGGATACTTAAAAGAGATGTACACTCCTCCGCGCATCCATGCATCCTACGCGTGCGCGCGCGTAAGCCTGCACTTTGCTTTTAAAATGCATTTAAGTTAAACGCTCCTAATAACAAATAAATGACAAATAAAGAAAATGAAACATGTCTCATTAAAACCTGTATATGCCTGTCATTTATATTATTCATTTAACCATTAACGTCTTTGAAAGGCGTTTTAAGTTATGAGGAGAATTATGAGCACAGCGTGTAAACAGTGTGTTGTTCGTGTTTTTCATTAACAGTTTGTAGCCTGTGTTTCTTATTATCTTTTTATGTATTTAATGTAACACCGCAGCGGTGGTCTAGTGGTCGAGTGTCCGCCTCGCATGCGGACGGTCGTGGATTCGATCGCCGACTTTAAAAATGGTACTACGAGCTTTCTCGCTGGGCGTTCATCATTTAGAGGAAAGTTCTAGGTCTGGTCGGCCGGTGTCAGGGTAACGTGACTGGGTTTTTGTATCATACCATGTGTCTTCGGTATGATACTCCAGTGTGGCAGCGCATAGAATATTGTCTCAAGCAGACACCGTCATAATATGACTGGTGTTTTTGTATCATACCATGTGTCTGCGGTATGGTACTCCAGTGTTGCAGCGTATAGAATATTGTCTCAAGCAGACACCGTCATGATATGACTGGTGTGTTTGCAGTATAGAGAATAGCACACAGTATGACTGCCCCTGACTGTCCGTTTTATAAACAAAGCAATGTCTATTCCAGTACGGGACATTTCCCAGTTCAGCTTCGTTATTAAGTCAAACCTGTGAAATCAGTCACCTCTATTGTCTTAAGCAGCCACATTTGATATTTCTCATTTCTATGTTTTCGGAGCAAATTATAATAAGAAAAAACTTGTCTTTAAAGGTCACTTTTGCTCCTTCCCATGAATGGCTGCTTAAGACAGGTTTGATTGTACCGGATACTAAGCATTTTCCTGTCTGTCTCAAAGTTTATAGCTTTCAAATGCGTATAATAGTAGCTCTTTCAATGTATGCTATACCCTAATGTATAAATAAGTAAATTCCTGTCTGTTTCACAATTTATACATGCTGCACTACAATGAGTTTTAATAACTACTGTTGTGAATGATATTGATTAAGTAGAAAAATGAAGAAAAAAACCCTTTTATTATAGTATATCTTGATCAATTATAGCATGACACCGACATGCACCATAGAAACCTCTGATATATCACATATATATACACATATAATAGCAGTATATTGTATATAATTGTTATGTAGTGTATATTATATATATCACACGGGCTTAACTTCACTAAGGGCGTCGCTCGTCATGAGGTTGTTATCCGGCGTACATTCGTCATAATTACTAATATTTTATGTCAAATTAGTGTAATGAAGAAACCGATACATCACCTCTGCATTCATCATATTTACACAACATTAAAAGGTTAAAACTATCCATTTCACTATCAAAAACACAAAAATAACACAAAAAAATCCCAACAAAAATCATTACCTAAAAAACAAACAACAAACAAAACAACAACAGAAACAAAAAATAAAATCAGCATATAAAGGCCTGCCACAGTTTCATTTTCATTTGTACACATATATACGTTCTAGTGACATGCAACATTTAATTTGTCTTAAGGAACGAAACTAAGGTATGGTAGTTATGTTTCTAATTAATTATATGCTATTAGTACAATTATGTACGCATGCTTGTGTTCTTTATATGAATTAAATGTCGTAATTTGTGATATAAATTAATTATTAATAATAAAATAATAAATAGTCTCATTTTTTGTTTAGAACCAAAAAAAAAAAACTGCAAAAAAACCCCAATATTCTCCTTAAAAGTGTATAGTTTGGAAGACAAGATATTAATATTTCATGTAACTCCCTCGATAACTGATCACCGGGTTAATTCTCGCGTGGAGTGAAACAAACCGCGGGAGTTCGCTATTTTGCGACATATTTCTAAAATTTATTCATGCATTTTATTATCTAAAATGTATAAAGAAAGATTTAGGACAATTAATCATTTTTTGCTCTTCCTGTTCTACTATTGTAAGCCGCCATCCCTCCATTTTAAAGTGCAGAGTGATTCAGAACACAACTCAATGTTAGTATGTGGTTAAGCCGGATCTATTTATAGGTCGGATTATTGAACAACGCCTACTTAATTTTGATTTTATATATTGAGAAAAAACAAAAAGTGGAGTCACATTCGCTAGATTCTTATCAGGTAAAGACCAGTAGCTGGTATCAAGGTATACATGGAAATTATTATTTTTATGATAAGATTGTTCTTTTTAGTGTAAATATATTTTAATTCTCCATATATATGTATGTATACATACACAATGCGCTAAAAAGTCTTATCAGGTAAAGTTTAGTCGTTTGGATTTATATGGAAAACATTTTCGGAAAAAATCTATTTTTTAGTTAACATTTTTATTTCTCAGTATATACATGTATATATAAATATATTTATATATATACAATGTGTCAATAAAACATTGATGAAAAATAATCAGTAGAAAGGGAATAAGAACGAAAACAGAATGTTTGTGAAATTCTGGTGTTTGCTTTTTTAATATGTGAATTTTAACATCAAATGATGATTACAAATTTGGATATATTTTGCATATACATTCAAACATGTCTTAAGCAGCCAGTCAAGGGAATGAACAATAATGGCCTTTTAAGACAGGTTGTTGCTAAATACAGGTTTTGCTATAAAAGCATTGAACTGGGAAATAGCAAATGTTGCTGCTTTAGACAGGTGACTGCTTAATAGAGGCGGTCGCTCACACAGGTTTAGCTGTATATATAATGCGATGGTAAATTAAAATCTACATTTTTTCAAATCGTCAATTTTTGATACTTTGTATCCTGAAAATGATTTAAATTAAGACATTCACTTTAATAAGCTGAATGTAACTCTTAGCATTAAAGTTTATTCATGTCTCGTTTTGTTTTTCAGCCTGAGGGGAAGTAGATGAATACAACGATTCGGAGCGTAGATTGTATCGGAATTTTCTTTCGGTTGACAAAACAGAAGAGACAAATCAAACATGTCACTTAACAATCGGCGCCTCGTCAGAGCGCTTGACTCTTTAGTTTCGGAGTTAAAAAACTACACGACAACAACGTCAGACTGGACGCCTAACCAGTCAGTCAGTGATTCGGATGGAAACAACACTGCGGATACCCATGGAAGCGGATCGTCCTTCCTGCCGTTAGACACTTCAGTTGGTTCAGGTGACGGCAGTGGTATAATAACGAGAACTTCTAACCTAATCACACACACTGTTAAAAGGACTACAACGGAAACGTTCAATATTGTAAACGATACCGTGAAAGAAGTGACGTTAAATAAACAGGAAGTTACGGAAAGTGACGACATCGGTATCGCAGAAAAAGTAGTGATCGGAGCTGTTCTCATTGTGGTGTTTCTTGCAATTTTAGCAATAATTCTAAGACTATGTCAGCCAAGGTGCACGTCTAAGTCGGGGAATTCGGAGGACAACAAGTCAAAATTACACGTTAACGAGGCCAACGACGCTATACGGTATGTCATTTACTGTTTTTGTTTTAAACATTTGTTTTATTTATGTTTTATTTATTTTACATCGATTGTGAAATACAATCTTACAACTTTGACAAGTTCACGCTCGACGTCTTCCTGGATAGAACCAGTTCTAAGCGTTATATATTAAGGACCATGCACATAGCCGTTGCGGAGAATCAAATCCATGACCGCTGACCGATCTTGTATCCGATACCCAACCACTCGGTCGTGCGTTTCTGTAGAGAATAAAGTTGATGAGAGACAAAAGGCAATTTTTTTTGTGGAGGAGTGTGAGGTTGGGTTGGATTGGGATGGAGTGTTTGTCAGCTGAAGCATAGACATATATAGATGAAGCCAAAATCAATTTCCTTCTACTTTAATAAAATATATTCGTTTCTGTTGTTGATGTTGTATATTGCAACGGTGAAACACACCCTCTATCTCCTCAGATGAACAGAGGTATGGAAGAAATTCCTTTCAATCAAATAGAATTGTTACCCACTTTTTATGATTGCTTTAATAATGTTATTTAATGTTTATATCCAATAGTACATACACGGCCATTTCCGCCTTTCTTCGGTTGCACGGTATTTATTTAGGGAAATCGGTCAGTTGCTTTGAATAAAATTATCGCCTAAAAAAATACGATCTTACATCAATGTTTCATAGTACAATTTTAAAAATAAAAAAAATATTCCTTTTTTTTCAAACTGTTAACTTGACTCAGCATTTAGTCTTCGGCCTACACGAAATATCAACCTACGCTTGCCAGAATGCAATGAAAACAAAACTGTTGTATCACGTTAAATATCTTATAAACAATTAAAACAAAACTGCATTAAACCCTATAATATGTATAATCAAAAATATTTAAAAAAACACACAATGCAATGCATGTTAACTTATGAAATGTCTCACCGCAATTAATTATTCTAATTCGGCTTATTCATAAAAGGTCAATACTTGTTTTTCACTCCCACATAAATCATGCATCGCCACGCCTGCCATGACTGACATATTGGCGGTTTTTTGTTATATCAAATATGCGTAAACATTATGTAACGTTCGGTCTTCTGACAGGACGTATGTGTGTATTTTGATAATTATGGGAATGTTCTATAAAATACGTCATATCCGGCATGATATTAATAATGAGTTCAAAACTTCGCTATCTGTTTCACTGCACTTCCTTAATCAGCAACTGGCAATCTGTCAGCTGCATTTATTTTAATTCATAGCTAGGCTAATCAACAAAGGAATGTTCCTTGAATGTTTCCATAAACATGTTAAACTGATTCCCGTAATATTTTCCTCAAAATTTAATTTTGTTTTTATACAGAATACATCTGATGATACGTAATTCGGAACTTCTCACCCCGTAGCCACTGCCGTATTGCACTCTGATCCTTCTTTGGTTGTTTGTGCTTCTAGTCTCTGTATTTCATTTCCTTCCGTATTCACTGTCTCTTTCCGAACTTTGACCAATCGTCTTACACACATGATCATTGTGAATCTCTCTCTCTCTCTCTCTCTCTCTCTCTCTCTCTCTCTCTCTCTCTCTCTCTGTATGTATGTGTCTCATTCCCTATATGTCCCTCTCTCCTCACTTACCCTCTCCTTTTCTCCCCTCTCTCTCTGTCTCTCTATATATATATCTACTTAATCTGTTACTCAATGTCTCTATGTCTCTCTGTCTTTCTCTCTACTCTCTCTCTATATATTTTTCTTTCTTTATCTCTGTCTCTCTCTGTCTCTCTCTCTCTCTCTCTCTCTCTCCCTCTCTCTCTCCCCCCATCTCTCTCTCTCTCCCTCTCTCTCTAATCACTCAATCTCCCAGTAAACCAAATTATAGTCGGACAGGCGTCATATTGTCTTACAGCCATGTTCTGTTATTTCAACTATTTCATTTTAACATGAAAACAGTTCACAGTATCTCTCTTACGCATTGTCCAACCTGAATCGGTTACATTGGGAGTAACCATAAATATGCAGGATGATAGCCATGTTTTGCTCCATAAATCGTCCATTACACGAAACGCTCGTGTCAGACATGACAGTTTTGTGGTATAGAAGGCTATAAAGGTTTAACTTGTGTGTCCCGTGTCGAATTATTGCCATTTATGTCGTAAACTAATAATCTTCCAGCACGGTATTTGCATATGTGACATAAGCTATGTAATACTTGTGAGCGTCATACAGTATTCTATAACATGCTTGCATACAAAAAAAAACACGACAGGCAGTTACATGCCTCGATGTTTATTGTTTCATGGAATTTTTTATTAATTGTTTTTACTGCGACTCTCAAATTTGTTCACGCATGCGTAGAAAAGACAATGCCCCCCACCCCCCACTCATCCCTGGTCATAACGAAATGGATTTTACTACGTTGACCGTTTAAAAAACATTTTATTGGGGGTTTAATGCAGTTTTATTAGAAGAAAAAAAAGTGAATTCGTTTTTTGTTTTTCTTCTTTCGATATCAACTAGAAACTAACCCGAACTACAAGTACCTCCGGTAGTGAAGAGTTACACGACACGTATTAGTCCATCCCAGCACCTGATGTCTTCCCAGCCAGGTTTATTAGCCCTCAATGAATAAGCAGGAAATTCTATGCCTGTCCCACAATTCATAGCAATTAAACGCTAATTAAACTGTGGCGTCATTCAAACTTTAATTTGAAGCAACTGACCAATCAACGTGCTCAAATACGGCTTTCCCAACATTGCTATTTAACGGATCCAATCGGGTAAGCTGAGTCCGTACTACAGACTATTACCTGAATACTGAATACGTAACCGAATGACAAAAAAACTATATTTTAATGGAGGAAGACGTTATACGCATGAACATACTGAGTAGAGCTACAGAACGCGTTCTTCAACAAGTAACTCGTATTATTGTTTTGAACAAACTAAGTTCGGATCTACGACTTCAGCAATGAGAAGTACGGGATCTTGAGACAGTTCGTTAGAACCCTCGGCAGCGGAGGACCAACATGTCAATAGCCCTTACATTAGGTCTTTTATCTTGCTATTATTAAGTTGTTTTTTTTTAGATGTATAACGTTTTCAATAAAGTCTCAAAAAATATGTAACCATAGTATCATAGTACATACATAGCCTTAAGCAGACATAACTAAGCGTTTCAGTCTGGGTTCCAGTGCGTACAGTGTGTAGTTTTAATGATTTTAATTTTGATAATTAATAGTTTCGTTGAAATAGGTTCTGTTTTGATATCCAGAAAATCTCCTTGTTGGAGAGGTCTTCATCGGAATCCCCTCCTCCTCTATACCCCACCCCATCCCCCGATTGTATTATTTAGTTTAAACTTTTTTATTTTAATTCGATTGTGAAACAAGTTCTTACAACTTAGGCAAATCACGCTCGAAGTCTTCCTGGTTAGAACCTGTACTTAGCATATGCGAAAAAGTGTCTTGCTCAAGGACACCACACATAGCCGCGGCGGAGGACCGAACCCACGACCATTGTATTCTTACCAGGAATGATATGCTGCTATATATAGAATGGTGATTATTTTGGGGTTTTACGGTCTTTAAATACAAACAATTTATAGAATGATAAACTAAAATAATATTCCAGACTCACTCTCAATATACAAAGGCACCAGTTCACCATACAATTGTAAAAAAAAAGGTCAAATAATATTTTTGCCGAATTCACTGAAAATCTTGCTATACAGTACATGAACCTGTCCAAGAGAATAACCATGATTTTAGTTTAGTTTTTTTTTTTTTTACAATACGTGTATAAGTAAATGAATTTTAAAATGAATCAAAATTAATCTGAATTACCTTTAAACTTATATTTCTAAAAGCATCGGATTTTTAAAATATGGTTTCATTTTTTATGCATTCTTGGGCAAAACAGTTATTCATTTTTTATGGTAAACAGTGTTTTATGAGGTAAAAATACAAATTTGCAAATATCCGTACAGTTTGGTATCAGTCATATCAACTCGTTAGTGCAAAACAATGCCAAGTGTATATATTACAGGAATATACGTACAACCTTGTTACACTTATAGAACAATATAAAAAATGTTGATAGATGCAAAACAACAAAAGGTACAGACAATAAATGTTTATTTTTACCGATTATGATTAATAATTCGTACTCGGTCCCATTTGATATGCGTGACCGTTTTTTTTACTATTTGTTTGTCTTTCGTGGGTTCTTTCTTGTCTAAATCAAAGGACCAGGTTCACGAAGTCCCAAATATCGGCCCTGTAAAATGCATTTCTTAGGATTAGTTTTTTTTTTCAGCAAAGCTATGTTTATTTATATTATATATACTTTATTTTTTAAAAAATATATATATATCTCATTTTTTTTTAATTTTATGTTTTTCTATTCACAGAATAATCCCAAAATGGTTTAAATTATGAAAAATCTCATTTTCCCCAATTGTGTCTTATTTTTGGCATTTAAGTATTTTTTTATCATGAAGGCAACCTTACCACACAAATATATCTATTTTAATAATTGTCAGGTACAGTCTAAGTTATATAAGTGAATGTCGCCTTGTGGTAAGAGAGCCATCACTTTTAAAACCCCAGGGTATATTTATCTAAAATGGCTTAAAATGTAGTAAAACAGAAAAAACAAAATTTACATTTAATAAAAGAATAAAGTATGATTAAAATAATAAAAAAAATTTTTTGCAAAGAAATAATGTTTAATCTTATTGTATTATACAGGGCCATTTCATTATTATTATTTTTTTTTTTATTTTTTTTTTTTTATTGTTTTTTTTTGGTTGGGGAGAGGGTGTTTATGGACCTCTTGCTTTATTTTCATTTGAAAATACTGATGGTACTGTGTAGACGATTTATGAGAGAAAACTAAATATCCGTAACACAATTTCTTTTGCAGAGGGTATTCAAACATCGGTGTTGAGATATCGTCTCAGTCTTTAAACGTAAGTAAGCAAAGTCAAGACTGGTCCCAGTCGACCGGAAGCAACCCCAGCACAGACTGGTCGGAGATAGACAGCGACAAGACTAAGAGTACATCCAATTCCCAAGGGGATAGCTCGGAGCAGGATATGTCTAAACACTATCGAGATAGAAACGTCAAATTCATGACGAGTGGCGAAGTTCGACGTTCGGCGACGACGACGTCGCTGCCGGCATATCTACAGCAAGACAGGTAAAGACAAAACTGTTCCAATGCGCGACCTTCTCACATATATCCTGACGATAAAAATTGGTTTAAGTTACACACTCACAAGGGTAAAATAAATGAATACATTTTTTAACTATCTGTTACTGTAGTAAGCGCGTAGGAATACATAACCAGAAACGCAAAAAAAAATCCGGCTCAAAATGTTTTATTGAAAAATATCTCTTAATGCGATGCATTTTCATATCTCTTTCTGTGTTGCGTTTCCACATCTCTTGAGTGTATTATATACTCAACAGCACTAGCTCGTTGAATACAACTTACACTATATGTAAACAAGATGTAATACATTTAGTTTCACTTAAGATTTTAATCATACTGTACAAATGCTTGAACTGATGCTTAGTTTGTATATTTTATATTTACAGGTTGTCATCCAGGAGTTTCCCAATACCCCCACGAAAAATAAACGAAGAACTGATATCCGTTATTTCTACACAATCGTAAGTTATACACGATTACTGAGTTGTTGATTTTTTGCACGATATGTACGTCTTGCATTTCGGTATGTCAGTACACAATCATAAGTTTTACAATGTATGGATATGGATTACAGTCATTTATACAGCACTCCGTTAATCTTGCATTTTGTTATATCAATATATACTACACTATACAACCTGGCTTCTGTTTCACCAACAAACTTAAGGCCATACTTAGCGATTAAAAAACTTAAATTTAAGTTTTGCTACCAAAGTTTTCTTAAGTATTCTAAACCTGTTTCACCAACATAAATCCGATACTTAAAAACTTAACTTTAAGTAAACTACTTAAGAATTTAAGTCGACGTCAAACCTACCTTAAATTCACATGCAAAAACTTAAATACTTAAAATTGTTGCAACAGACTAAGCGGAATACTTAGTTAAGTTTTAAATGATGGTGAAACAGGTTTTTGGTAAGTTTAGTAAACTTACTTAGTTAAGTTTGATTTTAAGTTTAGAATCTAAACTAAGCTAAGATATTGGTGAAACAGGAGCCAGAAATTGTATGTCTATGTGTAACTGTAACTTCTACATTACGCATCCATTATTTCTACACGTTTGTAATATTAACAATTTGTTGCCACATTAAATAATTTAGAGTAATATTGTAAAACTATATGTCCTCTTAGATTATATCAGATGTTATTTTTTACTGGCTATTCTAAGTGCATCGGTCAAACAGTAGAATACCTCGTCGTATTTAAAAAGAAAAGGATGAAAACTATAGTCTTATTTACTCTTTTTAATAACAGAATGATAATCACGTCATTGAATATAGCAAAAACGTCACTGAAAATAGTAAAATCATAACTGAATATAGCAGAACGTTAACGTCATTGAAATATAACCGTCACTACAAAATAATTACAGACACAACACAAACAGTCTAAAAAAACACAAAAATATTCACAGTCAATAACGAAATACGAACATTACAGAATTTAACTAAAGTATTGAAATACAATTTGCACGTGACTCGTGACTAAATACAATGTTAAATTACGCCTCTGTGACATAAACTACTCTGAATAAACATTGTAGCAGAATAGAAAATGAATAAAATAGAAAATGATCCTCTTTTGTACTATTATCAGATTGGAGCCCCTGCGTATGGAACAAGCATATAGGGACAGATGGGACGACCAGTGGGATCCACAAGGGACTCTACCAAGAACGTGAGTTGACAATATATCTTAATATTATAAAACCGTTCAATGCAAAAGCAATTACTGAGTTGGGTCCAAATCGACCAATCAGAGTTCATGTTACAATAAAAAAACAGAAAACCTGGATTCAATTGGTTGGTTTAAACTCAATTGAGTATTCGTTCAAAAGTTTTACTGCCTGGGGAACCTGATTTGCAAATATCATTTTAAGTTCTAATACATGTCACATCCGGACGGGTCATACCAAAGGATTGAAAAATGGTACCAGAGGTTCATCGCTCGACGCTAAGCATTAACAGTACAGGATAGTTCTAGGTCTAAACGGCCCGGTGTCAGTATAATGTGACTGGGTGGTGTATCATACCATGTGTCTGCGGCATGATACTCCAGTGTGGCATCGCTCAGAATGCTGTCTCAAGTAAAACCATACAGTAGCAACAACAACAACAACTTTTACCGAAACAACTCAAACGAACTGAGTACAATGTGTAACAATAGCAGATATAAGAAATTGAGATTTTCGTTTTATTTTCGTTATTTTGATATTTAGCTATGACACTCTTTAGTTCTGGAGGTAATCAAGGTCAGGAATATGGTTATTTTCAAGAGGAATATCGAAAGAAAAAAGACAAACTTACTTCATTTCCGTAATATTAGTATTGTATAATGTTGCATTAAATATAATATAAAAATATATTCTTCCATGGGCAAGTGATCTGAGAAAATACATTGAAAAATTAACCCCTCGTTACTGAGGTCGTTGGTTCGAGACCATCGATAACACCCCCCCCCCCCCCCCCCCCACCACCACCACCCCTCCCAAAAAAAAAAAACAACAAAAAACAAAAAACAGAAACAACAACAACAAAAAACAAAAACAACTTTATGTTAGAAAATGTGTCTGTTAATTGCAAATAGTCCGCGGGTCTATTTAGACTTACTCTGAAGGTTTAACACGTTAAGACGCTATTATGGTATATATGGCCCCTGTAAGGGGACGTCTGCCTCCACAAATAAGATCAGATGTCGTGTCTTACATGGAATGAGTTGTAAAGAGAAATATTTTAAAAACACATTTATGTCTACAGCGTATCACAACAAGCATTACTAATTATATAAATGCGCCAATATCTACAAGTGGATGCTTGACCAACCTGATCCAAAACCAGCGAATTATTTTTATTAATTGCAGTATAATGCTCGTATAATGAATGTTTTTTGTATAAAAAATGGCAATTTTGAGGTTTTTGAATGATATCAATTTCATTTTAATTAGTTTTTCCCAAACGGATAGCCCGTGTCTGACGTTTAAGATTGATGTTATGAGGTTGCATAGTGTCGGCTGATATAATGTTTCCGTTTCAATGTTTTATAATGCGTCTAGTGGTGTGAGAATAGCTCATAGCGACACCTGGCGGATGATTAACAAAAAAATTGAACGATGCGGGATATGACGATCGTTTTAAGATATTTTTTTTTATTAGTTTTTATCTATTTTCACTATTAAATATGAATTGCATCAACTATGGTAATATATATAAGTGCCCCGATGGAAAATTAGTCCCCGGGTAGGGGAGTAGGCACCCGTGCATAAAAGCAGGACGCCGGTGCATGAAAGAAACTGTCTATGCTGGGCAGTACACACAAGCACCCGTACATTAAAGCAGGACGCCGGTGCGTGAATGGTATGCTGGGCAGTCCACGCAAGCACCCGTGCATAAAAGCAGTACGCCGGTTCGTGCATGGTATGCTGGGCAGTACAAGTTACACGTTTTTCACGGAGCCGTTCACGAACAAAACATTTAATTTTATCTCATATTATTGGTAAAGTATGCAACTCTATAACATTGAAGGCTGTAGATTAGGATTATTTTGGTTCATGTTTTAATGCCGAAATATTTAACACAAATATCAGACTTCAAACGGTCCTTCCGGTCGTTGAATGTCCATTTAGCTCTCACCGCTGAGGTTTAGGGTTCAAAACAAGCTTGATCCAAATACAGTAAGTGAGAAAGTTTGCCGTTTAATGGCGGAAGGACGGTGGTTCTACCCTTATTCATTCTGAAGGTCTCACTGAACAATTACCTCCCTTGCATGACTGTAGCAAGATTATTACGCCCAAGAAATTAGAGCTGTGTAAAGCGGTTGGGTATTTTTTTTTTAAAAATGCATAAAATGTCATATTTCTTTGTGCATATGGGAACATTGGAACATTTTCATGATTTCTGCAAAGTTTGGGTGACCCTGGGAACTGTTTGATGATGCTATAACAGTTTAAAGATGCGTAGTGATACACCGCAACAAATGGGCAGAATTGTCAAAAATGAAGGGGTGCCATCAAACCATCGAAATTGTGAAAAAGCAACCTGGTCAACCCCATGTTTTTTTCTGGATATTTGGACCAACAGAGGACTATCTATGGGAATAAGGCACTTTTAGAACCATTGGTAATGTATCCAGTGTTCCAGAAGTGCATGTCTCTATATGTAGAACAGTACAAAATTAATTGGTGTGTGAGACGTGAAACCTTACTCACGTCAGTATAAGACTGGATATGTCAAGTACAGTTTTGTGTCGAAAATGGCGTTAAACCTCCATACTTCGGTACACCTATTAAACCAACAAAGATTTTGTTTTGTGACATGCAAGTGTACTACCAAGATGATGTTTTTGGTTGTAGTTATTAACAACACCATTATCTACACCATTACTGTACATCTGTACGATTAGCTGACAAAGGTTAGACCGGTACACCATCCATCTATAATACTCCCTAAACACAACCACGTGGTACAGTGGTTTGATTGATGAAAGCTCTCTCAATCAAACACCATATTTGTGATCCCGCCCAACTGCTCCATATTATTATGATTGATTGCAACAGTGCAAAAGAGAAGAAAGAAAGATAAAGAGAAAAAAAAAAGCCCGTTGACACGCTTCGATGCTTCAAGCAAAACAAATCATACAACTTCTTTTAAATTATAACATAAATCATTTTATCACAAAAGTAAAAAAGAGTCCCTCGGCAATAGATATAAGAGATGTTCGTTCAGCCAAGTTTTGGTTAAATTAAAGATAATTATAAAACAAATGCATTTATCATTAATTTACAATTAATAACTGAGGTCGTTTTACACATTAACATATTTTATAGTGTAATGATCGGTTGTAAAGAAGGCATGACATCCATATTTCTGTATGTTACGTGCCCGTAAACTACAACGTTTCTTGCACGGTTTACATGGCTAACGTCTACGCGCGGGGGAAGAACGTTGAATTCTTTTTTATAAATACATGCTCAGGTAAACGATGACGGTGGTTTTATAGATAATGGGAGAGAGATGAGAAAGGCGAAGGAAGGGAGGTAGAGAGAGAGAGAGAGAGAGAGAGGGAGGGAGAGAGAGAGAGAGAGAGAGAGAGAGAGAGAGAGAGAGAGAGAGAGAGAGAGAAAAGGGGTGAGGAAGGAGCGAAAAAAGAATGGACAGACAGATGGATGGCAAGATGGCGAATTACGGGCGGTCAAGTGGCGGTGCAGAAAGGTTAAAAGAAAGAAAAGGAGAGAGAGAGAGAGAGAGAGAGAGAGAGAAAGAGAGAAAGAGAGAGAGGGAGAGAAAAAGAGAGAGACAGTGAGCGAAAGAGAGGGAGAGAAAGAGAGAGAGAGACACAGAGAGAGAGAGACAGAGAGAGACAGAGACAGAGAGAGAAAAAGAGAATGAAATATGAAAGAGAAACAGAGAGAGACATATATATATATATATATATATATATATATATATATATATATATATATATAAAGAGAGAGAGAGAGAGAGAGAGAGAGAGAGAGAGAGAGAGAGAGAGAGGCACGCAGGCACGCATGCACGAAAAAAAAAAGAAGAAAGCGAAAGAAAGAGTTGGAGAGAAAAATAATTGCGTGATACGAAACATAATTATTATCATCTGTCATGTGCAGAAAATGACGTTAAACATTAAGTATTGTACATCCAGCAGTCCAACATTATCTTCAGTAAATAACGTGCTAACGTTTATTTATATGTTTGTTGTAACATTATACGAAAAACATCTATGTTCGTTTTCGTTTTTGTTTCTTTTATTTGTTTTTCATTTAAATAAACATAACACAAGTTTTGTAAAACATGTTGACATTAAGAAACCACACGTCATGCCAGAATGTATGAAAACACGCACGCACGCACGCACGCACGCACGCACGCACGCACGCACGCACGCACGCACGCACGCACGCACGCACGCACGCACGCACCTGTTTGAGATATCACCAGTATTAAACAGTCATTTGTGATAAGCAGCCATATCTGCTAATTCCCATTTCTATGCTTTCAGAACAAATTAACTTGTATTAAGCAAAAACTGTCTTAAACGGACATGTTTTCTCCTTCCTTGGACTGGTCGCCTAAGACATGTTTGACTGTCACAGTATAAAAACATAGTAAAAATACAAAGATACGCACAAAGATACTGAACAAAACAGTTTTGACTTAAGAATTACAACACTTTTTCACCATAAATAACATATTTAAACGTTTTGAACAATATGGTAGAATTAAGCATAAAGAAAAGTTACATTGTAGTTTACACAGACGATTAATCGTCCCATCGGCACAATAAGATGCTAAGTGTATATAGAACAGGAAGGCACTTGGTGTCTTTTTGTACCGAATGGGCGATTTGCAGTGGTATAAGAGTTATTGACGTTACTAAAGAGAAAGTTATTCATGTACATGTATTACATGTGACATTACTGGTATATTTACCGTATATACTTCGTTGTTTGTATTAAGCTTTTAAATGCTGTAATACAATATGATGCGAGTTTACTTACGACAGACTGTTCTTTAATGAGTGACAATTTCCGATGTGTTCCCGAGCCTTCTTAAAAACGAAACAATCACTTTGATTGTTAGCTTAGCTTAAACTTATTTATTTTACATCGATTGTGAAACAAATTCTTTCAATTCAGACAAATCAAGTTCGAAGTCATCCTGTGTAGAACTAGTACAAAGTGTATGCAGAAAAGGACACCACACATAGCCGTGGCGGAGGATCGAACCCACGACCCTCTGATCATGGGTTCGGTGTTCTACCACTGGACCTATCGATCACTGGTTTGGAGCTCTAACACTGTACTTCACACTCCAATGTTTATAAGTTGCTGTTGTAGTCGAATAGTGGTTATTGTCGCTTTCGACAATCTTTTAGTTATATTGCAACGGTGTCTACTTGAGAGAGTATCCTTAGTGCCGCCATACTGGAATATCATGCCGCAGACACATGGTATGATACACCACTCAGTCACATTACTGATTATACTGACACCAGGCCGACCAGACATTGAACTTTCCTCTAAATGCCGGGCACCAAGCGAGGAAAATATCATTTTTGGTATGACCCGGCCGGTGATCAATCGAACCCACGGCCTTCTGCATGCGAGGTGAACGCTTTACCACTAGACCACCGCTGCGGTTTCATTATAAATAATACTTAAAATGAATATAGAGTTGTTTGTTAGAGAACAGTAAAATCATGTAAACACCGAATGGTTACGACGTATATAGTTGAACAACAGCTATAAACATGTACATTTTATATAAGTTACTCTAGAAACTGACTTCTAATTACACTAATTAAGAGAAATGCTTGCTAGTTACTTTGAAGAAGATTCACGTAATAAAAAAAAAGTCGCCATGCTCCAGAACGTTTAATTTCAGTACATAAACATTTTTATTACTTGTGAAATTTTGAGTTTAGTGTGCGTTTAGTTTAAGATGAAAAACCGCAAAAATATTTTGATGTAAAACTGGGCGTTTTAAAGTGCAGATTTTCCTCCTTTTGATTTGATTTACTACATGCTGTAACATAGGACAGCTTTATCTTATCCACATATACGTACAAATAAACCACCGAATTATGAAGAAAAACAATACGTTGTAATTACTTTTAGCCATACGCCTTTCAATATGTCCCATATCGCAGCGGTGGTCTAGTGGTATAGTGTCCGCCTCGCATGCGGAAGGTCGTGGGTTCGATCCCCGGGTCATACCACTTGAAAAATGATACTATAAGCTTCCTCGCCTCGATCTCGGCATTTAGAGGATAGTTTTAAGTCTGGTCTGCCCGGTGTCGGCATAATGTCACTTGGTGGGGAGTCCTACCATGTGTCTTCATCATGATACTCCAGTGTGGCAGCGCTGAGAATACTGTTTCGCGATGTTACCTAACACTTGTTGAAAGCGACGTTAAACTCCATATATAAAGAAATATATTGGATACAGCGGACGATTTCCCCACTTTCTTAACTAAAATCATCCGAATGATATAATGAGTGCCATATCTGGATATGACCTTGATAAATCATCTAACGATAATGTCGCTAAGCGGCTGTTTAGTGTAGAATAATTATATTTTCATGTGTGTGTTTTTTTTTTCATCTTTACAGTAACTTGAGTCATCACAGTCACCCGTCTGAGAGTCAACTCAGCCTGAACTCGCAGGACAGTTCTACAGGATCCATCGTAAATTTCCCCGTGCCATCCAGAGATGTCGTCCAAAGACTACACATGGAGAAAGACAAGTACATGCCTATATTATATTTTACAATCATCAGCATTATCGTTGTCATTATCATCATTATAATTAGCATCATCATCGTCAGCAGCAGCAGCATATATAATCCTTTCTTCTTATCTAAAAAAATAATTTCCTTATTTCATGAATGCTTATTTTGAAATTTGAATGGCATTATTGATGTATTTAAAGCATTTTGAAAGTGTTTTGAAAGCATTGCCGTGTTTGAATGAATGAATGAATTAATGGGGTTTTACGGCGTACCAACACATTATAGGTTATTGGACGCCAACAGGAAGGAAGATTCCAGGTTCACTCTACATGTACAAAAACAACAAATTAACATACGGATTTAAACAAAAATACAACAACAAATGAATATGCAGAATGAACATAGAACCTTGGTACCTGCAGAACTGCAGAGATTCAGCAAATTCTATCGTATTACTCAAATTGTCGCTTCTTACGACATGCATGAGCCACAGTGGTCCTATTCTTGCCGTCACTCATATTTGCCATGTTTGAATTGTGCATTAAAGAAAACATGATGCTGGGAAATCGGAGTATGATTACATGGTTTTTGAATATTTATCTGTAAACACTGGAAATAAAATATGTCTAAACAAAAACTATTTAAAGGCATAGTACCACCATTGGAAAAAGGAAGCGCCTTTAACATTTTGCCTATAAAAATAAGAAGGAAATTCAGTGATTGACTTGCACCGATAGACTAACTGATATCGACTTCCTGTAAGACACGAGCTATGCCATAATCAATGACGTCATCGTCAGAACGAATGCGCATGCTTAGTGTCATTATTGTTATCCTGTATTACTCTTTTATACCTTATTCAAAATATATTATATTTTTTCTTCTTTTTTCTATAGGCGATATCCTTCCAACTCCGGCGTACCACCGATAGCAAAGTAAGTTTTATCATAAGTATAGTAGTAACAATGGTGTAGAGAATAAGTGTTTGAATAGTGAAATATCATTTTTATTCATCAAATTAGGATTATTTCAGTTATATGGTGACTAATGGTGAAGTAACGATTAATGATGTCTGTTTTGGTGTTCGCTGACGGCTAAAATTCAATTGATGTTTCACTGAAACCAACTGACATTGAACATATCATTGATAATTGAACTCTCTTTAACTGTGAGATTTTCAAAATAAATTCACGGAGAAATTTCGCATCATAAAAACAAAATCAAATTCGAATATTTGGCCTAGTATGAGATAAAAGAGCATCTCAATAAATGCTTGGTATCAGAAAATATACTTCCTGTGTTATAATAAACAAAATGTGATATATAAACCAATAGAAACATATCCAAGAGTTCATGCATTGGGCATACATGCAACCTAGTAATTAATTATTGTGCCATCAAGTACCATCTTAATCACCCTAATTGTTAAATATTACGATGATACGGTTTTCATGACACACCGTACTACGTAGCTTTCCTTAAACGAAATGACGATGCAATGATGATATGTCAGATTATATATAATCGGTAAAACAATAACGAATTACCATAACAGATGATGTTTCGCTCAAAATGTAAGTACGTCGACCGGACTATTAGACCTGCAGTGACGTAGCACTGTAGACACGTGCCTAAGCTTTATTTTTTTCTGAGAAATCGAAAAAATAAAAAAGCCAAAAATGCAATAAAATTTGGCCCCTATGCTACTTCATGTTTACCTTTATCGAAATGAACAAACATTACATTTATTTGGTTATAAAACAGTGAATTCAAGGTTAATATTAAAGATAACCAGCCGACCCTCCCCCAAAAAAGAAACATACGTCCAAACACACCTGCAACAGTCTAGCTGAATTCTTTTTCGGAGGAGCATGTCCCCGGGCCCCCAACAACTGTACCTACACATCGCTACGACCCTTACCTGGAATATTCTATTGACCGGATCAAAGCTTTTTCGACTTGGATTATTTGTAAAACAGCATTGTGTCATTTCAAGTGGATATTTATCTTTATGTATACATGTATTTCAGGAAGGACAAACACAAGCGACCATCGCAGACAAGTCAACGGTGAGTGGTAGAAACGGCATGGTATACAATGCGTTCAGGATGTAACAACCGATTTCATTGGAAGAAACGGGATGACGTCAAAAGACTCGTGTTGTGACGCCATTTTTTTCCATATTGGTTTCCATATGTCGTCACTTCTACAAAATTTGCCGGTTATGAGATCGTTTTTCTGGTTTGTGCTTTAGGAATGTGAGCAAATGAAAACGGACACGATGTAACGTGACAGGGTGAATGGAAATTCTGCAAAGTAACCTTATATATAAATGTCAGTTGAAATTTATATAGAAAAAAAACTACAAAATCGTGTAGGGCCTACCATAGACGGCTGTCAAGTGAAACTGAGAATTTGAATGCTGTTTTTTAAATTGTTGTTTTTGTGCATGAAAGGTGAGCATGATATATTCCGCCCTGTCGTCATTACATTACCATTTAATGACGAGGCGCGGTTATTCATAGTGAACACAATATACGTGTACGATTCCGTTATCATTTAGATGTTATCCTACTTTCTCAGCAAATAAAATTAATCAGATTTTTCAAAATAGAAAGTTCCATTTTACATCAAATGTCATGACCGTCAATAGACATTGACCTTCTTCTTCAGCCAGTGAAATCGCTCAGGAACGAGAAAGTAGTTTAACATGTAAGCCGGTTAGAAGTTACATGGATTTTTTCTACTGGCGTGGAAATTTCTACATAACTTCTAACCTATACTTTGTGATCAATTTATCTGTAACAATGGTTTTCGAACGATCACCATGGTATGGTATGGTATGTACATAATGAACATACCAATAATTGTATGTTTTAATTTCTCAAACTTGTAATTTGATAAAAATAGCTCAGGCAAATTTCTGTGTGTTGCAGCGAGTTTCTGTAATACAATGGCCATGATGGCGGACAGTTGACTTTGCTCTTTCACGTGCTTAATAATGAGTATAACTATAAATAAACGCGAGGATATTTTACTGAACGGACGGTATTAAAGGGACCCAGCGTAAATGGTTGCGTCAATGATAACCTTTCTACCATCTTCCTACAGACAGTGCGTAAGTTCAGTACAAATAGATGTTTTCGTCCATAAAAGGCCTTTATATAAGTCCGCGGAACCTGTATACATTTGCTATCTTCTTATTTAAATATATCTACTTAATACTTAAAATCTGGAAAATTTGCCAACGCATGACTCGAATTGAAAGGTGGATTGCTCGTAAGACGCCTTTTTTGTCCACAGTATGGCCTCTACATCCACACACTTGTTAACGTTTTATTCTTGAAGTATTTCAAAAATATTGAAAAAAAGTGAAAAACGCCTTTAGAGCATATATATTGAACCTAATATCTTCAGAATCAGGTCTATTAACCCCCATTGAAAGAGCAGGGCATTCTATGCCTGTCCCACAATACATAGCTATGGAACGCTAACTAAGCAATGACGTCATCAAACTTCCTCTGAAGCAACTGACCAATCAACGTGCCCGTAACAATTTCTGTTTAACGGACCCAAAGCTTCAAATAAAGAGATGTGCCTTGCTTCCTGGTAGAATATCAAAGTGTGTCTAACTGTCGTTTAATTGGTGTTTAAATGTTTTAACTGACCTTAACGCCTTCAATCAACGACGTCTGCCATAATACACAATACACAATACACATCCACATTGTGTAGGAAATAGGTTTTGTCATAAATAAGCCATTGCTTCACAATTAACAAAAAAAAACCGGATGTAGCTTTATCTTGATAGCTGGCATATCCTTTACAATTATAATTAAGGAAGAACAAAAACAGCTGTACGCAGTTATATAAAACTTACACATACACTTTTCTTACAGACAAAACATTATATCACTTTTATCGTCTGTATTATTTTCGTCATCTGTCAAGATCTACACATTGTTTCATATAAGTTTTTGTAATTCGACTGCAGCATGCCAATTTTAGTAAGGTTCACATTTCGTCATCAAAACTTATAATTGTTCTTCGTAAAGGGAAATGTTTCGTTCAAATCGGGTTTAAAAGTTTCTCGTGTTTTGCAAGCACCCAAATAAAACATGTTTGTGTGTGAGATATGATATCCACTGTGTCGCATTCAGCATGTGTGCGAGAACACCTACAATTCAAACGTTCATTATTTATAGGAACATTGAGCAAGACACTTTTTCTAAAAACATTTAGTACTGGTTCCACCCAGGAAGATTTCGAGCGTGTTTTGTCTATATTGTAATAAATTGTCTCACAATTGGAATTTTAGTGTTTATCGACGAAACGCGATAAACGGTTATCATTGTTATAAATCGAATTGAAGATAAACTTTTAATTATTTAGAATGATTTGATTATAGGCTGTGGGTTAAATGCATGCGAAATTCTGCATTACATGATAGCAATACACTTAATGCGGAGTGTATGACAATAGTTAATTATGCGTGCACACAGATATTCAATGTGTGAACATGACAAACGTTCTAATTGTCTAGACAGTTAATATGTATGATTTTAATGAAGATAAAATGCGCACCGAAGTTTATCATTAATTAACATTTGAACACTACAAATGTACATTTGTATCTCACAAAATGAGAATATTCATTGAAGCAACTTGCAAAAAACGCATCTTCGTACAACAATAACTCTTTTTCATCTTGCTTGTATTACTGTTGAAACCGACATGGGGGGGGGGGGGGGGGGGGGGGGGGGGGGGGGGGGGGGGGGCACAAACACAAAAACGGTTTATACAAACACAAAAACGGTTTATAAGAATACTAGCGGCAATGTTCAAAGAAAAAAGTAAAACAGTATAGTCGTGAACAATACTAATAACGTTGATGTCTATTTAAGAATTCCGTCATAAGTGTGTATAATTATAAAGCCAGCTCTGTTCCATATGGTATTACTACATGTATATGTCATCAACTCCTTACATATACTTCAAAGGTTAACAACATTAAAAGTTCATTTGCAACATATGTATTGCGATATAAGGCTAGTGAAATATATGGTTTTGGATTGTCTCTTGTTTTGTCAAATAAAGGTTTAAATTTAAATCATTATCTCTGTTCCATATGGTATTCCTATATGTCCTCAAATGTTTACATATACTTGAAAGGCAGACTACATTGAACGCTCATTTGTAACAGATGTATTTCGACATAAGACCAGTCATACATATGGTTTTGGATAGTTTGTCAAATAAAGTAAACTGATATGTATAACGATTTATCAGTTCGTTACTCTTTATTATATATTGCTGATTTGTTACTGTTACATTTAAAACTTAATATTGTAACGTTTAAAGAATATGCTGCTTTAAAGATCTCAAATATCTTAAACATTTTATAATGAGTAAAAGCATTATGAACACAACAGCCAGCATTGAAAATGTATAGATATAGCACCGGGCAACGACCTGTTTAACGTTAGAGAGGTATCACCTATATGTCCGATATTTTTGATGAAATATCTAACACTGGTTATCTAAATGCTATCATATAGATAAAGCTATTTTATGAACTTGTTGTACAGAAACACGTGTTTTTTTCTACTTCTGTAATGCGTGTTTTACTGTCAGAACGTGAAGTGTTGTCGATTAAAAAGCACCCCTCTATAAATGCTACAATACAACTATCTTAAATCCGATATTTCCCGAGCGACAATAACAAATCTTTGAATTTCCGGAATTCAGCGAAGCGGGTTCCGAAGCTATCTGGAATTTGTTTCACTAAAATCAATCACGAATACAGTTGTTTATAGACAACCTTTAAAACACTTGTTTCTAGAAAGTAACACGTGTTGTTGTAGAAAATCGCACCGATTTCTTCGAGTTACATAAGTTTCTTTCAGACTAAGTACAGTTGGATCATTTCGTGGACATAAAAAGTATAGGCGAGTTCTCTTTAAATATGCTTTTTGATATATATAAATTGCAATGTATTTCGTAGTTTATGTATTAAGTTGTCAAATTTGCTCAAATATTACAAACAATATTTAATAATAAAAATAAGCTGAAAAAATACTTGTTCGTTATCTTTTAATTACCACGTAAAATGATATACACGTGATCTGTCTATATCTCCGTTGAAAGGTCACTCACCTTTCACCTCTAAGGTTGTAGGTTTGAGCCCAGTTCGGTCAAGAAAATGACCATTTACTTGCGTGAAGGGTAGATAAAACAACTCGTATTGAGATGGTCTTCCTTCAACATAAACATATAACGATGATGTATATAGTGTGTATACTGTGAAACCTCTCTAAACCGGACAACGTTGGGACTGAAGAAAAAGTCCGGTTTAGAGAGGTTTCCTGTTTATAGAGGTTTAATATGTTTTCATGTTATCTCCGTTTCTTAACTAATGGAATACCTTTAAACAATGGCCAGAATATGTGTACATACAAAGACAATTATGAGGGAGAGGAGAGGGAACGAAATAAAAACGATGCTTTATATATAGTATTTAATTTAAATAACTATGCATGAATATAACTCAAAATAAATCTATGTAAAGACTTACTTCTGGTAACAGCTTCACTTAAATTAAATGATAAGCGCCCTCAATTTAACTATTATGTTTTTTAATTTATCATTTAATTATCATTTCATCAATGCTGAAATAAGCTGGTTGTTGATTAGCTATTAATTTACTCAAAATAAACCACCCGTATCGATCTATTATGAGACTATATTTTGAGACAAAATTGTTTAAACAGTTTAACTTAAATCAAACGATGTGCGTCCTTAATTATCCAGTCTGCAGCATGATACTCCAGTGTGACAGCGCTCAGAATACTGTCTCAAGTAGACACCGTCGCGATACTACTGAAAAATTGTTGAAAGCGACACTAAACACCATACACAACAACCTTAATTATTCTATATTCTTTAAACGTACAAAAAGGAACGAATATTTTCGTGAATTTTTAAAAAGGTCGGTTTATAGAGTATCCCGGTTTATGAAGGTTACACTCTACTCTGTAAACTCCATAAAAATCAAATATTAATAAGTAATTGCATCAGTAAAATATATTTTTTATTTCATCAAATGAACGCTCATAAGACATTGTCTCTAGTGTCCAAATCACATACGGGAATGAAAAGAACAAATATGAAAAGGTAAAACAATGGGTTATATGTTGGCCCCTAACTTCACAAATCTTTTCCCGAAATACAAGCCGGGCCCGATTAGCTCAGTCAGTTAAGCGTCTGACTATCAATCCAGGGGTCGTGAGTTCGAATCCCCCATCCGGCAACAGTTTCCGTGATGATTGATATACGACGTTGTGTCTCATTATCATTCGTCTCTCACCACTGATTCAAGTGGGAAGTTATCAGTTACTTGCGGAGATGGGGTGTGCTCGAGTACTGGTTTATCCCAGGAAACAGTAGTTAGGTTAATTGATCGTCTGTTAGCCCTGGATGGCATAAAATGACGCTAAATATCAATTAATCAATCAATCAATCAATCAATCAATCAATCGAAATGCAAATAAAATGTATAGATATGTATAGAATATAAAAATGTTTACTTATCCAAATATATGTAAAAATAATGTTTTTATCATGAGTATGTGAGAATTTTATTATGATACTTGAAAACGTACATAGGAAAAAAAACAGCAATACTTGTCATCAAGGAGGACATTAAAACTATCATTTCTGGCTATGCAACTACTTCAACTTCAACATTTTATTAAAGTGTCGCATATAAAAGTTACAAATATATTACATATGTACAATCGTTCATAAAACTTCTATATGTTCGACTTATGAGACACTTAAAACTTGAAAATTATTTTGTTGGCATAACAAACATAAAATTTTACAATAGTTTACGTCATACACTTTTAGACATAAGATACGTATGCCATAAAGACATTAATAATATATCTAAATAAAATACAAATTAAAAAAAGAGAATTTTTATATCAAAATAACTAAAAATAAAACAAACTAAAAAATAATAAAATAAATTAATACTATGGTAGTGTATGACATTTTCTATCGCACGTAACAAGTTTTCTATATAGCATATAAACACAACAAAAAATCAATATGGATACGGAAAATAATGATTATTTACATCAGTAGATATATTGTTTTATTTCATAAAGTGAGTGATTATCGTGTATTTCAACGTGTTGTTATGAGTATCAAAACCACAACAGTTGTCAAGGATGCATGTGAATGAATGAATGAATGAATAAATAAATGAATGCAAATCTTTATTTAAAGAGGGTTGCCCAATTAGTTTGAAAGGCTTATCTTGCTTAGGGCCCTCTAAAGAAACATTAACATGTTTTTCACATATTACAATAGCAAAATAAAATAAAAATATTTTAAGCATTGCAAGCAATTAATTGTACATGAAAAATGATGACTAAATGGGTCGTGAGTTTGAATCCCCGCCATGCCACAGTCTCCGTTACGATTAATCAGTATACGACATTGCGTTTCGTTATCATTTGTATTTCGCCTACGATTCATGTTGGACCGTTATCAGTTACTTACGGAGATGCATGTGCCAGAGCCGGGTTAACCAAACAAAATCCTAGGAAGCAGATGTTAAGTTTACCGATCTTCTGTCAGCGGCCGATGGCGTACAATGACGCTCAATATTGTACCAAACAAACAAACAGATTACAGAGTAAATACAGGAACATAGGGAGATAATAAAGACAGATAATACGCTCTATTTTAACTTACATCAGAATAGTATTCTATACAAAACTGCACATATTTAATCATGAACTATTTTATCATAACTCAATTATGACCCAAGGTCAAATATCAATTGAACTGCTGCATGTTTGCATTCGCTTCTCGACATCGACTTTTTAAGGCAAATAACTAACAAGAAAAAACAAAAACAAACTGGAAACCTAATTCATCATAATATTTTACACGATATACATTTTAGCAAAGTTTAAACGATACTTCCATGCAACCACCATAAGATAAATAACATCATTTACTATTTAAAATAAGAGTTGAATCATTATTTTTTACATCGAATGTGAAACAAGTTGGATAGATTACGCTCAAAGTCTTCCTGGATAGACACTGGCATAGACATAAACATATTCAATTAAGTAAAAAAGGCCTCCGGCCCAAAATAAAACATGTAACTACATCAGATAGAGTGACACAAATTGAATAATATACGCTCATATTCAATTAAAAATTCCCCCAAAAAAGTAACATCTATATTTAATAATTATCCTGAATAGAACCAGTAATTAGCATATGCTGATAAAGTGTCTTGCTCAATAGCACAACATATGACCGTGGCGGGGGATCGAACCCACGGCCCCCGATCCTCGGTCCAATGCTGTACCACTGTACCACGTCAAGTGATCAAAAATAATTCGCCATCGTAGCCTACACCTCATTATAGATTAATACTTTTTTTATAAATTCACATCTAGAAATAAGAAATAGTACAGTTTTTTATAATAATTATATTTATTGTATCTATAACATTTACAAAATCTAATATTAGCCTGCCAAATAGCTGCATACCTTAACTTAAAGTACGTATTTACTAGTACTATATTCACTGCTAGTTTCATTTTGGAGGGATTTTGTGTATTCTTCTGTTCGATATCCATATGTTTCCCCCAGATAATGTCACTAGCTCTGATTAATATGTATGCTTACACATATAATACCATTATAACACCCGCTATGACCTCAAGTGAATGAGAACTTGACATTATGACATTAAACACTTGATTGACTGATTGAATATTTAGCTCCATTTTTATGCCATCGAGAGCTAACAGACGATTAGTTAACCTAACCACTGTTTCCTGGGATCCTGAAAGGTTAATCAGTACTCGAGCACAACATATCTCCGCAAGTAACTAATAAATTCTCCACTTGAATCATCGTTGAGACAATTGATAATGGGACACAATATCGTATATCAATCATCACGAAGACTGTTGCCGGGCGGGGATTCGAACTCACGATCCCTGGATTGATAGTCAGAAGCTTAACCGACGGAGCTAATCGGGCCCGGCTGGCATCAAACAAAGACATGGATACATTTTATTGGCATAAACAAATGATATATTTTCTGATTAAAATGATAAAGTTTTGTCGAATCATACACCTTTTCAGTAAGGATGACTAATATGAACTTACCATAAGAAATGTAACGTACGTAACGTACCCTAGATTATCGTACGATCAACAATAATAAGGTTTGATCGTTTAAAGATTAAATAAATTTATTAAAGAAACTATTCATTATTCAATTTTAAAAACAAAACGTTATAGAAACTATTCACTACCCAACTTCCTTTTACTTTCTGATAAGCACGTTGGTGGGAAGTAAAATGTTGCTCAGCTTAAAATTGAAAATTTAAAGAAAATTTAGGTAGTTATAACTAAGGAACAAGTTAAGTTATATTGCGATTAACTTCTTTCAGCATGTGAAAGCTTACGATAAGTTTGTAGAGGTTTTATTTACATGTAAATTGTATCGTAAATGTTGTGTCATGGCTTTTCGCGCGGCCAATATGTCCCTATCACGAGTGTGCATACGTTTAGTTTTTAGCTGTCGGAACAATTATGATACAAATTGTAAATTTATATTTATGATTGGGGATCGAATTGTATTGTTACCTAGAACATTTCTTTATTGTTGATGTTTAAATTTTAAGTGTCGTCTGACACGAATTTAAAATGTCATGTAAATAAGCCACTGTATGCGTGTTACAGTGATAGACGTCCCTGGCATGGGCGTCGTTGTGGTAGTACAGTTTGCGGAGATGTCTCAATGAATGTGCTAGACGCTGAGGTCGCAGAGCCAATAATTTAGTTACCCACCCGGCCACTCCCATATAAAATATGTTCTGCTGCTGTTTTATTTTATATTTTCAGAAACAGATTTTATTTTAATCTTCGCCATACTTGAACAGAAAGTTCAGACACATATAAACTGTTTCACTCCGCCATGGCTTCAGTACCAGATGGAACATATATTCATCTTCATGGTTGGCACCGGTGAAAATGGGAGTTGCGGCTTGTCAAGAATACCTTAGTAAACGATAAAGACATTGTGGATATGTGCAGTGTGTTTATTCATACCATGTAACGAACTTTACAGCTTGTCACCAGTGCAATAAACAGTATAACAAATACAGGCATGTTTTAAATGTAATTAATGTTAGGATTTAGCAATATCTGTTTTGTAAATTCAGTTCAAGCTGATCGGATGATCGCCTGTTCCCAGAGTTCACTCGATTAGTTTAAATTATTTTCAATTGCTGTTGCTACATTTAACTGCAAATAGTCAATTTGAAAAGTTTAATTGATACGTGTCTGTATCATTATTCTCATAAAACTTATTGAAGTCATGGCCTAAATCAGCCAATAAAAGTAATTAAAGCTTATATATAACCTCTGTAGTTTTTCTTTTATAATTCCTATTAACATTGTGCTAGATAGTATATCCTTAACGTCTCACATACCAATTAATTTTGTACTGTTCTACATATAGTGACATGCACTTCTGGAACACTGGATACATTACCAATGGTTCTAAAAGTGCCTTATTCCCATAGATAGTTCTCTGTTGGTCCAAATATGCAGAAAAAAACATGGGGTTGACCAGGTTGCTTTTTTCACAATTTCGAAGGTTTGATGACACCCCTTCATTTTTGACAATTCTGCCCATTTGTTGCATCTTTAAACTGTTATAGCATCATCCAACAATTCCCAATGGCATCCAAACTTTGCAGAAATCATGAAAATGTTCCAATGTTCCCATATGCACAAAGAAATATGACATTTTATGCATTTTTAACAAAGAAATTGTCCAACCGTTGTGCACAGCTCTAATTTCTTGGGCGTAATAATCTTGCTACCGTCATGCAAGGGAGTTCATTCTTCAGTGAGACCTTAAGCAAAATACTTTATCAGCATATGCTTAGTTTACTGGTTCCTGCCAAGGAAGATATCGAGCATGAGTTTTCTATGTTGTAATGCATGTAACTTGTTTTACACTCGATGTCAATTAAATGACGAAAATATTCAATACATATTATATATTGGTTAGCTGACATTGATTTTGTAATTTATACCCCAAAAGAATAAACATCTTTATTTGGCCAATACAATGTACAAAGCATAATTGGTTGTTTGTTGACGCAACGCCTATGACATATTTACAAAATTTAAGGTATAGTTTATCCATTTATTTGTAATCATAAACTCCTGATAGTTCAGAACCGTAAAATAAATAAGAAATAGTGACAAATAAAAAAGCGTAAGTTTCATTTCGTTTAATGATACACCATACGGAGTTGTTCGTTTAAGACTTCACTAACTTAAGCAAAGTTTTCAGTATGTGTGAATCGAATACCTGGATATTCAAAGTTATCAACATTATCAATATTTTCACCATTCATTAAAAACTAGTTTTTATATCTTTTTCCCCAAAACACTTTTTTTTTGTTTTGTTAACATTTAATTTGGAATCCAAGTAAAATATATTCGACTGTCTTATTAATTGAGAGTATAAATTAACAGTATCAGTAGTAAATAAAACACATATCATCTACAAACTCGATTATCGCGCGAGCATGTCAAGGTCATTATCATTTTGATATCGTTTTTAAAGTAAATGAACAAAATTTGCGACAATGGTTCGCCTTGTGTTAATCCGATTGTTACTTCTAAGTGAGAGTGGTGCAAATACCAGTTCGGTTTAGCACGGCCCAAGACGTTTATGTGAGAATGTTTGCTGAAGAACGATGCTTCTACCCTTCTATATTCAGATTCATTCTGAAGTCTTACTCCACCATTAAAACTAGATATGCTATTAACAAACACTTAAGAGATACGCCGCGTATTTGACATCGTTTGGCATGAGGCTCTTAGGGAAAAAGTGTTCAAATTTAGTTTACCGTTACACATTCTTAAAGTTATTGATTTATATACAAACGTGACCAGTTGTGTCAGAAACCAATGTCACTTTACAGACTGGTTCACTGTACTACACTGTACCAGAAAGGTAGGATTCTCAGTCTTTTTCTGTACATCGTCTTTATAAATGACCTTATGGATACGTTAGTAGCTTCAGAATATGGTCTTTATATGTACAATATTAACTGCTCCTGTCCTACATCTGCTGATGACATGGTTTGAATATCTTTATCTAAAACTGGGTTAAGTCACATGATTGATATCTGCTACAAGTATGGTATCGAACACCATTATTCATTTTATACAATGCTTCTAAATGCTTGATAATTGTATCTCATGAATCACGCAACAATTATGAATTAAACAGACGTAAATGGATTATTGGGGACAGAAGAGTAGATGAAGTGAAACTGTAAAGACATTTAGGTGTGCTATTCGATAAATACGAAAATAATAACGACGTTATAAAGGAAGCGAACTACAAAATTAGGAGTACATTTTTAAATATTACAAATTGTGGCGTGTATTTTGGTGGAATTCACCCAGCAACAGCAAAACAAATATATAAGGCGGTTGTCTTGCCGAAAGCTTTGTTTGGCCGTGAGATACGGCATAATCTTACTTAATATTAAGTTCAGATACTTACTCTTGAAAGAGTACATATGTTCTGTTTAAAATATATTCAGTCAATACCAAAACATACACAACGTATGCGTAGTATCAAGTATGTAAGGATGCCTATCAATGGAAGAGAAAACTTATATTTTAAGGCCAGCTCTGTAGGTTGTCACCCTATTTCATAACAAAGCAAATATTTGTTAATCGTTTATTTGACTATCAATTAATACCTACTAAAGTTAGAGGTTTTATTGCCGATATAAATAATACCTACTAAAGTTAAAAGTTTTATTGCCGATACAAATAAATACCTAGGTTTTATTGCCGATATAAATACATACCTACTAAAGTTAAAGGTTTTATTGCCGATATAAATATATTTGTAAAAAATATGATATTTGATCGTACTTTGATGAATACTCGCAGAAAAATGTTTTTCCATCATAATTTCAATGGAAAAAAATAGTAAATAAATATCAATGCTGTTCATGGGTTCGAAAACAATTATTAATTAAATAGATGTCAAAATGATGAAACTCCCAATGGATTCAATCTTATATATTGTGACTTTGACTTGTGCTTGCTACTTTGGAAACTGAGTAAAACTGAATGGCTATATACAGAACCATGTAGCACAATGGCATATCTAATGTGTAGATATTTTCCAAGACCATTTCAACAAGATTGATTCAAATGTGGATTTCTATCTTCATATTTAGTTGAACATGTACCACTTGAATGTAATTATAACAATAGCAAACGGGATAAGTTATTGAAATAACTGTATGTGAGGTTTGGTGTTAACTATTTTGCTATATAATGTATTGACAACACGTGTACAATTAATACATATTTTTACAGGAATGAAACATTTCTTACATGAAAAAAACCCCAGCTCGGACTGTTAAAAAATATATGTCTTAGTATTTCGTTACATGTTTTATTGTAATTAAAAAAATATGTCGTTGAATTAATAAACTACCAATATATTTCATAAAAATTGTGCAAATTGGCTTATTCAACCATATTAAACGTTCTCTATTTTAACCTTATAAGGTAGCCATAATATAGAGGAAGTGTGTACAAATATGGATTCAAATGAAGTTTGCTCTTCATATAAATATTCTTATATTTTGTTTTGATAGGCTTAATTCATATGAATTTAAGAATTAAATTTGTGGGTGTGTATTTGTGTGAGTGTGTGTACGTGTATGCGTGCGTGAGTGTGTATTTTTGTGAGTGCGCTTGTCTGCGTACGTGCGTGATATCATAGTTATCGCATTCACTGTATATCGTTTTGTCAATTGTAAATCATCGTTACTTATATGTAAGTATATATATATATATGTATTCAAATCTTTGTAGTATTACATTTTAATTGTTTGTTTGTCATAAATGTATATTATTGTGTATATGTTGTCCTGTAATATTTGGAGTAAATTCAAATACATATATATATATTTCCAAATAAGTCCCCCTCTAAACCATGTGTTGCGGTTTCATAGCTCTTGAGTGTACATATATATTTTCTATAATGTGTTGAAAATGGCGTTAAACCCCATAACAGTATGTTTCCTATTGACGTTTTGAACTTTCATGTGCATATTTTAATGTAATTAACCTCACTAACAGTGTTGTAATTATTACAAAAATAGTGATGATGTAACACGTTACTCAGAGACTAGACTTTGACAGCTGCGTGCCATGTTTGTTATATTCCATTATACAATCAGTATTTGTGTAAATTGCATATACATGTACATTACCGCCACTGTGTCCGACGTAAAAAAAATGGACGCCATTAATTTGATTGACAGCAGAACATGACACATCAACAATTATTGCTTGTTTACTAATTGCAATGAACATGTCAATAAAATCGTTGGTTTGACCCGGAATTAATATACCATTGTCTTTATTGATACTGTCAATCGGTCATCTTTATTGGATTTTTTGATGGTTATATTGCAGATTTTGTTTCTAATAATCACAAACACCCAAAAGGATAAGAAATTGATATTGTATTAGTCATTTATCGGATAATGTTCAATACTGGATGTTGCATCTTCAGCGCGAATGAATGTATTTGTTAACAAGTGTTTTTTCTGTACAATTTATTGATCTGACGATAAATCAAGTGTTTTCTCGCAAAAAAAGTCATATTCTACAAAAAGTGATATTTTGATGGAATTTGTTTAATATTTATGTTTATGTAACGTATTTTGGTAATAACAAAACAATATACGACATTTAAGGCGTATTTTTTTGTATTTTTTTTATCATTTACTTGCATTAACAAGTTCGTGTATAACCACCCTTGCATTTATTTTTAACAATTATTTACTGAGGAAGTTTACTATATGGAGTAAAAAAGGGTTATTGTATGATGAAATAAACAACACAAAAACGCACAAAAATTATTGCATTGTATTGTATTGGGCGAACGTCGCTACAGTCTTCTTGGTTACCTGGAAATATAAATATACACTTTTTAGGTTGTAGATAAAAATGGTAAGTGTCTTATAATATTATAACTATCTTGTCTGGTCTGGTATATTTGTACATTGTCATTTACTTAGATCTTCTGTTGAACATTTTTCTCAATAATATATGTTTTTATTCACATTAAACATTTATAAAGTTTTGCATGTATAATTTACATCACTGACATATTTTTTTCATAAAATACACACATATTATTATTACAATCATATATATATCATTTATTTTTTAAAGGTACGTTTATCGGAATTATGCTTTCTATAATATAAGACTATTAACATATCGCTAGTAATATACATTAATTACAGTAGATCTATAATATAGATGTCCCTAAAGTTACAAAACTAAAGTATTTATTTGATGCGAACACATGTTTTAATTATAGGATGATAGCTTAGAGATGTTTGGAATAAAACAAAGAAGGTCGAAGGTGAAAAAGTAAAAGTTGTAGTAGAAGATGAAAATTGCCAAGATGTCTCGGTTTTTTTTTAAAAACGTTTATATTGAATATATTAACATAACATATTAGTAATTAAAAGTCACCCATTTCCGGATATGTATTTGTAATTCATCTTTGTTAAGAGCGATGTGTTTTTCAATTCCAACTCTTTTTTTCAAATAGGTTTTAAAATATTTCAACATGGAATTGAATTTATACACTTGCTTCTGAAAATAAGGTATTAACCACTTAGTATAATAAAATTAATACATGCATTTTGTAAACCTTTCCCTTTTACACCATATATAACAGTTAAAAGGTCAAAGGTTATGTTGATATTTAAATTTGATAAAAAAAATGTTTAGAATTCAGACCAAAACTGATGGGTATTTTGACATTCCTAAAAAAAATTGTTTACTGTTTCTATATAAATATTTAAAAAATCACATATATTGAATATTTACATGTACATTTTCATTTCAAATGAATGTACTTAAACATATATTTCCTGAAATAAAATGAAAAAATGGAAGATCAGTGTTAAACCTTTTCTCGAATATTTCAGTACGTCAACTTTTACGAAAAAATATATATCATGCGAAACTATACAACTTTATTAATACCACTTAAATGGACTCTGTTGTACTTTCATGGGATATGTTCTTACACGCATCACGTGTGAAGTAAGTGCTCCCCAAAGGGGTTCACGTAATTTTTTGTTTTTTACATTATGTTCATATCTCATAAATGTGCAGCAAATGAAGTGCATTTTTTTATTTATATTTTTTGCTGAGCTCGATCATCATCGCCACGTCCTGATTTTCGGTTATCTTGTACCAGGAGATACACGAACGTGTTATTATATATAAATATATATAAGTTAATATTACACGAATTCAATTTAATTCACTTAATATTTAATTCAAATTGAAATATTGAGTGAATTAAATTGAACTCGTGTAATATGATTACTTCCCTGAGGAAGAATTTTGAATGAAAATATCAGTTAATAGTCGTTTATTTAAAGTTTGGTAACATATCAGCAAAAGTCACGTCAAATTAACATCACTTGCTGTGAAACGACGTCAAAATCGTTTAAAATTGTGACGTTCTTTTAGTAATAGTCAATCGTAAATCTCAATAAAAATCCATTTTATTTAAAGTTATAAATTCCAAAGTTATGTCCGAGGCTAAAAAGTGCGTTCGTGCGAACGTCAAAGTGAAGAAGTTACGCCATAACTGTAAATATTTACAAATGAATGCATTTATAGAAATATCCGACACAAACCAATTGACTAAAATACTAATTTACATTAAAAAAGCTAAGATGATAGACGATTTAGTTTTGATATTAAAAAATCATTCTCTCTCTAGATTTTGCATATTTGTGTGAACATATTTTACCTCTTAAGAGTAATACTGATGATGATTTCTTGGTATATGATAAGTCAATACTACATATAAAATTAAATTAAATTAAATTAAATTAAATTAAATGAGATATTTGTATGGAGCGCGGTGTCAAGTGGTTAGGCACTGGACTTAGTTGGATCGGGAGAATCGTGGGTTTGATCCTTCTCCACGACTGTATAGTGTCCTTGAGCAAAACACTTTAACCGCATATGCTTAAGTACTGCAATGGGATAAAAAAAACGCTAGAGTATGTCATTTTAGAGTATTGAAAATGTACTGAAATACTGACAAGTATATTTATTCAGTACGTCAGCGCTGTTCAATACCGATTAAGACTTTAAAAGTCCGTATTTCGCTATTTTAAGCGTGTTTCAGAGTTCCTAGTAACTGAGCTGGCGACTCCGGAAGACTTCAAATGTGATTTATCGTAGCTGTAAGAACTTGTTTCACTATCGAGGGTCAATAAATATGTTTAAAAACGACGGTATGTAGTGAAGTCAGAAAATGCTGAATAATTGTAAAAGTTAATTGCAGGTCAATTATGACGCACGTCGTTAATTAGACTTAATTGCACCAGGTACATATAAACAAAGTAATTAAGTTTATTATTGTATTTTATCGGTATGTGGTTAATCCAGTCAAGGTTGTTTATGAATTATAAATATTATTAATCACGTAAACTAGTGAAATGTTAATTATATGTTGATATTAAATCTGTATAACAAATACAAAACTTCAACTTCAATTTTTTTAGTTTCCTTATAACTACAAATCTATTTTTTTATTTGAAAAGAAATTCCAAAGCAATGATTAAGTTTTTGCAAAGACTTGTTTTTTAATAGACGAGTTGTCTTTGAATATGGGACGAGTTATCTTGGGTCGAGTTGCTTTTAAGAATGGGACGACTTGTCTCACAATGCGGGACGAGTTATTTTTGATTATGGGACGAGTTGTCTTTGAGTATGGGACGAGTTATCTCGGGGCAAGTTGTCTTCGATTATGGGACGAGTTGTTTTTGAGTATGGGACGAGTTGTCTTTGAGTATGGGACTATTTTTTTTTGGGGTGAGTTGTCTTTGACTATGGGACGACTTATCTCAAAATGCGGGATGAGTTATCTTGGGGCGAGTTGCCTTTGAGTATGGAACGAGTTGTCTGAGTATGGGACGAGTTGTCTTTGAGTATGGGACGAGTTGTATTTGAGTATGGGACTAGTTTTTTTTGGGTGAGTTGTCTTTGACTATGGGACGACTTATCTAATAATGCGGGATGAGTTATCTTGGGGCGAGTTGCCTTTGAGTATGGAACGAGTTGTCTGAGTATGGGACGAGTTGTCTTTGAGTATGGGACGAGTTGTATTTGATTATGGGACGACTTATATCAATATGCGGGACGAGTTATCTTGGGGCGAGTTGCCTTTGAGTATGGGACGACTTGTCTGACAATGCGGGACGAGTTGTCTTGGCGCGAGTTGCCTTTAAGCATGGGACGTCTTGTCTTACAATGCGGGACGAGTTGTCTTGGGACGAGTTGTCTTTGAGTATGGTACGACTTATCTCAAAATGCGGGACGAGTTATCTTGGGGCGAGTTGCTTTGAGTATGGGGCGAATTTTCATTGATCATGGGACGACTTATCTCAAAATTCGAGTGGGTTATCTTGGGGCGAGTTGCCTTTGAGTATGGGACAACTTGTCTCACAATGCGGGGCGAGTTATCTTGGGGCGAGTTGCCTTTGAGTATGGACGACTTGTCTCACAATGCGGTACGAGTTGTCTTTGATTATGGGACGAGTTGTCTTTGATTATGGGACGAGTTGTCTCACAATGCGGGGCGAGTTGTCTTGGGACGAGTTGTCTTTGAGTAAGGGACGAGTTGTCTTTGATTATGGGACGACTTGTCTCACAATGCAGGACGAGTTGTCTTTGAGTATGGGGCGAGTTGTATTTGATTATGGGACGACTTGTCTCGCAATGCGGGACGAGTTGTCTTTGGGTTGACATCTCATGTACCATTTGATCATAGCTTTTGCTGTAAAGTCACACAATTGGGACATACATTATTTTACATAATTGCAATATATCGTGTATTTAAATATAAATATGTCATTTCTTTACATTTCAGCCAGAACATGGACATAGGGTTATGTGGATTGGTGCAATAATCGTGACGTCTTTGGTCCTGACCAATCAAGGTAAACAAATGCTTGCACGATGAGAAAATATTTAATACTCGTGATTTATTTTAATATTCATCAAAGCCTCATCATGGTTAATATATATTATATACATAAGTTTAAACATTTATTTATACAAAAACACGGCTATTCTATAATGAGTTTTAAGAGACTATCTTTACATTATACCATAATATTCTAAATTACTTAATCATAATATGCGCCTATACAAACAGAAACGACCATGCAAGAATCGACGGCGATTCGCCAAATCAATAATCCCTGGGGACAGATGTTGTTGTTGTATGGTGTTTAGCGTTGATTTTAAAACATTTTCAATAATGTCGTGGCATTGTCTACTTTAGACACTATTCTAAGCGCTACTACACAGGAGTATCATGCTGCAGACACGTGTTATGGTAATCCACCCAGCCGCATTTTACTGACACCGGGCCAACCAGACGTGTAACTCTCCTTTAAATGCTAAGCGCCAAGCGAAGAAGCTTCTAGTACCATTTTTCAAGTCTTTGGTATGACCCGGCCGAGGATCGAACCTACGACCTACTGCATGCAAGACATACTCTCTACCACGAGACCACCGCTGCGGTCTCTGGGGATTGTTATTGAATCACAACTTTACCGCTAAACCAATTATCCCTCGAGATAGAATTATCTGTATTAACCCTAAAATCGATGAAAAACTCTCTTTCTTTTAGACAAACGTAGCTGTTTTTTGTTTAAAGTTTATTTCTTGTTTGTTTTTATTCTACTCCCTTTTTACAGTAGCGCTAATAAGCATGCGTTAATGAAGTGAATTCATTTACAGATTTGTCTTGATTGTTATTATCTTGAAGTATATTTAGTTGCAAAAAGTGTGAGGTTTTTGCTCAGTTAGTTATATAGAATGTAAAATAAATATACCATGCTCGGTATCAAAATGTATTGCCAATGACACGGTCATTTGTTTTTGGTATTTATCAGTATAACGTGGGTGGTTTATCATACCAGGTGTCTTCTGCATGATACACATGCACTCCAGTATGGCAGCGCTCAGAACAAAGTAGATACCGTCGAGATATGGATGAAAAACTGTTTTCTTTAAATAACGTTTAATTCATTTATCATTTTTGTGATGCATCTTTCAACCATCGTTTTTAGTTTTTGTTTTGTTTTTATCTATGTTTTCTCGCCATAAATATAATTGATTAAGTGAAACATTACACATTTAACTGCAAATGTGGTTTCATATTTGAATAAGTGTCACATTTATTGTTCTATTTACAAACGTGAATTGGCTTAAATGTGTATTTGTTTGAATATTTAGCGTCGTGTTTATGTCATCGAAATTACTTAAAGGGATTATATTTGCAAGTAACACAAACACGCTGTTAATCCAGACTTTTCCTGTAAGCAGTGTTCACAAAATAATGCTTATGTATTGACGTATAACCTTTATTTACTTTGAAGTTATCAAATTAACAGTAATTGAATATTGGCCAAAACTTTAATACGTCCCGCAATAAAAGGGAACGAGTCTTCACGATGTTATCCGATGATTGTTCGGAAAACCGAAATAGGTTCGTTGAAAATGGGGAATGTAAACAAAAACAAAAACGTAGCTTCAGAAATTTGATGTTTGTAATAAAGAGGTTATGCAATTAAACACATTAAACGCGTATATCTTACTTATAAGTGTATCTTCATGCTGGGCGTGTGTATTTAGGACAGGGAATTGACGGTAATATGCCAATATAATCCCTTTAACCAATTCACCTTACCATTCTTTCCTGGGATTCTAGATGGTTAACCAGTAATCGAGCACATCTATTTTCGCAAGTACATGATAACGTTCTCACTTGAATTAGCAATGAGAGACAAATGCCAATGATGGTCATTGCCGTACTGTATATCAGTTATCGCGGATCATGTGACAGGGGCGGCGATTCGAACTCACGACCCAGGGAATGATAGTCAGTCGCGCTACCGACTGTGCTAACCGGGAGCTGCACTTAAATAAATAGTATAGGAAAAATAACCTCCTATTGCTATGTTTGCTTTTTTTTTTTTTATAATACACATGTATATAACTAAATGTTTAAGTATAGAGAACATTTTTTTTTGTGAATGCCATTTTTGTCTTATCAATTGATCACTGAGCTGGTAAGGTCACCAGTGGCTAAGACGCACGTGAACATGGCGATTTTTTGTAAAATTTAATTGATATTTCGTGAAAACCAATTATTTTCATTTTATGATTGAAAAAAGTGAAAATACCATGTATGTGTTACCATTTCACTATCTTAAACAATGAAATTATATCGGTACAAATTTCAATGGGGTTTAACGCCATTTTCAACACAGATCAGGTTATATATGACATATTCAGCTATTATAGGTTTTTCGTTTAAACACATTCTATTTCTATTTATATATACAGAAACGGGGTTGGGCCACAAGTTTTTCCAACATTAGATTCGGCCCTCCCCCTACAGTTTAACAAATAACAAGTACGGCAGTTGTAAACAAATAAACATAAATATGAAGGAGAAAAAGACAAAATTGTAAGAGAATGAGAGCAGAGAGAACACTATTATAGGTGGAGTTAAAGACCTCAACATGGATCTGAATAGAATCCCAGTCCTTCCGCAAGTAACTGGCAAACGTTCCACATGAAGTTTTTGGAGCGAGCGTGACTGGAACCTACGACCTATGCGATGAGTGGTTTTTGATCCTGAGGACCTGGAGTTAAAGATTAATAGGATAAACGACAGCTGACGAAATTTCCTCAATATTTAAAATCGTGTTCATGCAGTCTTCGTTTTTCCTCTGAATTTGATTTTTTAAAAACTTTTTATTTATCTCTTCAGCATCAGCTACAGCGGTGCACGAACCATGCGCGACCAATTCTGACTGTCCCGCGAAATCGACTTGCAAGCCAACATCCTGTGACGGTTTCACGTGCCTGTGTAACGACGGATTTGTTGCCAGCACCGGCAGGACTGAATGTGTTCAAGGTACATGCCTGAAAGTGAAATATACAATAATATCGGTCAAAATTCATATCACAGTTATTGTGGACGGCAATTTTGAAGAACTGTCACTTTGGATATTCCATGTTTTATGCAAAACTGGCAACGATCGGATAAGCCCGTAACTTGAAAAATCCCCCAAAGTCTTGATTATATGATTATATGCGAGAAAGGCAAGCGTCATCATTATTAAGACTACACATTTTTCGACACATGTAACCTTTTATGATGACCAAAATATGGCTGCTATTCGTGATTTATTTTCGTTACAGTTTCACGAAGAAATATTCTAAGAAACACAATGTTTTGATTGATGCTATTTCTGTAAACTAAATCTATGTGTCTACATGATGCAGAAAAAAGGCAACTACAGTAGAACTTCGATGGCTCGAACACAACGGGACTTGACAAAATAGTTCGTGTTAAGGGTTGTTCGAGTCAAGTATTGTTCAACACCATACCATACATGTACATGTATATACATCGAAATAGGAATTAGGCCGGTACCAGATAAATGGTTCGAGCTATATGTGGTGCTCCAGCCATCTGTGTTCGAGCCAACGAAGTTATGCTGTATTGTAAATGGTTAGAAAATATTTGATCTATGGTTTTGTTTTATATCTTCAGCTGTGAGAATCAGTGAAAATTGTGTCGTAAATTCTACAAGATGCATTTCTGAGTATGCTTCTTGCGAATCGGGAACCTGTCAGTGCTTACAAGGTTTTAAGCCAACTAAAGATGGCCGTTGCAAAATGCCGGGAACCAATTTTGTAGGAGAGACTTGTGGGTCGTGCGAGTTTCCGGCGCAGTGCATCAATGGGATATGTAAATGTGCGGGGGAATTTAGATCGTTAACCACCGAGGAATTCTGGGTTGACCCTATCAGTACATTGCAGTGCAGACCGAGAGATTACAGCTTAGGTGAGTAATACACGCCCCTTAACCATACCTGGCACGTGACTATGGCTTTACCTACCACTTACGTCATTGCGATTTAACAACTCCAATTCGATCAAAGACTATTCTAAATAAATGGAATAATGACAAAACTAGTCTAATAGCTCCTGTTGGTTGTGTATATATATACTCACAGTGACTGGTACATGAGAACATATGGGAGGTCGTCAGTATAGTAAACCTCATATGATTGAGTCACATTTGATATGAGATGCATGAAAAATCTCATATGAGATTCAAGAAATAAGATTTGATTCTCATATGACGCGTTTCTGCTGATCTCATTTGAGATTAATTATTCTACGAACTCTTATCATGATAATGATATGAAACCTACCACATGAGATAGATAAATGAGGCGATTCGCATAACATTATCATACGAGTCTCATTTGAGAATTATATGTATATCATTCCATATGAGGAAGGAGCATCTTAATTGGAAATCAAATTTCTTACAATATACTTAGGTCTTCTGTAGCCGATTGTTTAAGAATCAGTATCCCTGATTTAATATTTGAACTGGTGCTGCTTTTGTTTTGCTCAACCGAAAATGATTAAAATATTTTCTTTTCTGTATAAAAATTTAGGAAATTAATAAACACAAGAGAGGATAATCGATTGTCACTTGCATTGCCGATTAAAGGTAAACTTTACAATAGAAATGCACACTAAGATCCGTTAAACATCCTATCAAAACATGCCGATTTGTACAGGCTGCCATCATGGGTATTTTTCGAAGTAGGCATCATTGATCTCCAATGGCTATTTCTCAATAGATAAACTCGAATAAATTACGCCCCTAATAATTTCATGCAAATGTATACGTTTGTCTCGATGGGTGTGAAGGTATTTAATAACAATAAATATGTGTATGCAACGTACCAATTCGGCAAATGCTAATAACGCGAAAGGAAAAGGCCTACACAGGTATCTCTAATATACTGACCGCATCGCAACGGTTACGTTAATAAACACATCGCGTGATTGTCGAAGGTACACTTTGATTTAATGGAATATAAATGTCCTCTTTTTATTACAGATATATGCAACGGAACATTCATTGACCCATCGTCGTCGTCCACGACCAATGATTTAAATCCGTCAAAGGACAGCTCCCTGCCAGCTGTGAATACCAATGATTGGTCCCTGATACTTCCTGAGAAATCCATCTATGAAAGCTGCAATGCACACAGTCAGTGCCCAAGTACGTATGCTTTGAAAATGTAAAACGTACGGGTTTCACCCTGGCAGAATGATTTAAGATTAAGCCTCAACAAAGTCAACTCAAAACAAACTGACCTGAAGCGGGACGTCAATCAGCAATCGCTAATGGTTGCTACGCCGCCATTTTCCTTAGACAAACAAACAATGTCTAAGTGAATACTGCATTGTATTTACCTAGACAAACAATGCTACGTGACCAGTGATACATTGGAAAATGAAATTTCTTACATTATACTTAAGGTTTTCTTTAGCCGATTGGTTAAAAAATCAGTTTCCCTGCTTTAATTTATTTTCCTTAGACAAACAAACGATGACTAAGTGAACACTACATTGTATTTCCTTAGACAAACAAATGATTACTAAGTAAACACTACATTGTATTTACTTGGACAAACAAACGATGACTAAGTAAACACTACATTGTATTTACTTGGACAAAAAAACGATGACTAAGTAAACACTACATTGTATTTACTTGGACAAACAAACGATGACTAAGTAAACACTACATTGTATTTACTTGGACAAAAAAACGATGACTAAGTAAACACTACATTGTATTTCCTTAGACAAACAAATGATTACTAAGTAAACACTACATTGTATTTACTTGGACAAACAAACGATGACTAAGTAAACACTACATTGTATTTACTTGGACAAAAAAACGATGACTTAGTGAACACTACATTGTATTTACTTGGACAAACAAACGATGACTAAGTAAACACTAGAGCATGTTGTAGTAAATGTTGTAGTAGTAAATGTTGTAGTAAATGTTGTAGTGAATGTTGTAGTAAATGTTGTAGTTAATGTTGTAGTAAATGTTGTAGTTACTGTTGTAGTAAATGTTGTAGTTAATGATGTAGTTAATGTTGTAGTAAATGTTGTAGTAAATGTTGTAGTATATGTTGTAGTTAATGTTGTAGTTAATGTTGTAGTAAATGTTGTAATAAATGTTGTAGTATATGTTGTAGTAAATGTTGTAGTAAATGTTGTAGTAAATGTTGTAGTATATGTTGTAGTATATGTTGTAGTAAATGTTGTAGTTAATGTTGTAGTAAATGTTGTAGTAAATGATGTAGTTAATGATGTAGTAAATGTTAATGTTGTAGTATATGTTGTAGTAAATGTTGTAGTTAATGTTGTAGTTAATGTTGTAGTAAATGTTGTAGTTAATGTTGTAGTTAATGTTGTAGTAAATGTTGTAGTAAATGTTGTAGTAAATGATGTAGTTAATGTTGTAGTAAATGTTGTAGTTAATGTTGTAGTAAATGTTGTAGTAAATGTTGTAGTTAATGTTGTAGTTAATGTTGTAGTAAATGTTGTAGTAAATGTTGTAGTAAATGATGTAGTTAATGTTGTAGTAAATGTTGTAGTAAATGTTGTAGTTAATGTTGTAGTTAATGTTGTAGTAAATGTTGTAGTAAATGTTGTAGTAAATGATGTAGTTAAAGTTGTAGTTAATGTTGTAGTTAATGTTGTAGTAAATGTTGTAGTAAATGTTGTAGTTAATGTTGTAGTAAATGTTGTAGTAAATGTTGTAGTAAATGTTGTAGTTAATGTTGTAGTTAATGTTGTAGTAAATGTTGTAGTAAATGTTGTAGTTAATGTTGTAGTTAATGATGTAGTGAATGTTGTAGTGAATGTTGTAGTGAATGTTGTAGTGAATGTTGTAGTGAATGTTGTAGTTAATGTTGTAGTTAATGTTGTAGTTAATGTTGTAGTAAATGTTGAAGTAAATGATGTAGTTAATGATGTAGTAAATGTTGTAGTAAATGTTGTAGTTAATGTTGTAGTAAATGATGTAGTTAATGTTGTAGTAAATGATGTAGTTAATGTTGTAGTTAATGTTGTAGTAAATGTTGTAGTTAATGTTGTAGTTATTGTTGTAGTAAATGCTGTAGTATATGTTGTAGGTTATGTTGTATAAATGTTGTAGTATATGTTGTAGTAAATGTTATTGTAAATGTTGTAGTAAATATTTCTAAAGAGTCTGATTACCAGATAGTTAAAATATTATTGAAATGCAAATTGTATATTTATAACTTATCATGGTCTCCATCTTGGATTTAGCGGCCATTTTGATAAGAAATAATAGTGCCTCATATTCAGAAATGTTAACCAGATGTTGTCTTGCTTTCTCAGCCAATAAAATCGCTCAGTTTTTTAAAATAGAACATAGAATGTCATGACCGTCAGTAGATGTTGACCTACTTCACCGGCAAATAAAATCGCTCCTCCAGGAACGAGAAAGTAGATTAACAACTAAGCCGGCGAGAAGTTGCTTGGAATTTTCTTCTCTCACTTATACGCAGAATAATAGCTACCACCATGTAAACTAATTAAATTAAATTCAAAAATACTTCACGATACGGGTTGGCTGAATGGCGTTACTCTATCAGGCTTTACGTGATATCATATTATTGTTACAGGCAACTCCCGCTGCAGCCCAAACTCCTGCGATGGATTTTTGTGTCTTTGCGATGTTGGATATGTGACCAGTGAGGACAGACTGCATTGCGTGCCAGGTAAAATACATTCATTCTCAACTGCGAGAGAACGTTCAAATAAATTCAATTCTATTTATAGTACAGATATATACAATATATAAATATATATAATATAATATAATTTTATATTTACATGTATAAACGGATTTTTATTCCAATTAATGACCGATAAAGGTCCGTGTATTCCGTGATGTAGTGGTTAAGGCGTCCTCACCGGTGGCTGGAGATTGAATGTTCGAATCTCAGTGGAAGAATTTGTTTTTTCTGATGCGACCGGCGGCTCATCCAGCAGTTGGTTAATTCAGGGATACCAAATGTCTAACAGCCTAACGCCTGGCAATGACAGCTTTCGGGAAGTAACTGTGTACAATATAAACTTTTTACGGTGTTCCATAAGCCTGCTTTGGCTTGCAATTTCAATAGGGGTGAAACTATATTAAAAAAACACTCCACCTTACTGTGTAGTCGATGTAATATATTTATGTTTATACCAATACTATGTTAGGTAGATTTGTTTTTAAATTTTAATAGTGTAGTTTGCAACTGAATATAATTTATATTAGTATGTAATACTCTGACTTCTGTCTGAACGGTACACGACATGTAATAGTTCTATTTTTGTATTAATGGATTTTAAAAAAAGTAATATACATCAACTCAGTTCGCACATCTTTCTATTTATATATATACATGTATTAACCAATCAAAATGCAAATGTGACCGTTTGGGCCTGTCATGACAAATATGACATATAACTTTTTTTTTTCTAACTGTAGTGACAAATGGTAATTGTTCATGTGAAAGCTGTTGACTGGCGAAAAAAAAAATGCATTAATATATCGTTATGTGATTTAACAAGTGCAGAGCAAGATATTGCACTTATTGAATCATCTCATGATCACTTGTATGTAACGGTCCTCAGCACGAATAGTTTTTAGTCTAACGTTTGGCGGTGATATTTTTCAGCCGTGAAAACCGGAGAAGTATGTGACCCGAGAACAGACACGTGTTTATCTCAATTTGCGACCTGTGTCACAGGCATTTGCAACTGTATGCAGTATTTTTCACCGACAATTGACGGAAGGTGCCGAGTGGCAAACAATCGCTACGTCGGAGAGAACTGCCGCGGAAGTGACGAATGCGAATATCCGGCTGGTTGTGTTAATGGAAAATGCGCATGCGTGTCTCCACAACGGAAGCTATCAAACGATGAGTTTTGGATTGACCCATCTTTGGCAATTCAATGCAGACCGAACGGCTACTCTGTATGTAAGTATATATCATAATGATGTTATTACGAATCAACAATTATTATGCATTTTGGTCTTTATTTGTGTCTTTTTACTTTAAGTAAGAAATAGGTAAACCGATTCGGGGAGCGCTCTAGAAAAATAAACGTCGTAGATGTTGAGCCATGCGCTTTTGGAGGTCTTATTTGTTTTTACTTATCAGCACGTTTTTTTTCTGTCAAATATTTCACTCTACTTACAATTCAAATAAAATAAATCTGGAAAGTTCGACAAAAAAAATTGATTTGAACTTCATTGTTGACGAATGACAAAATTCTATAATCACTCTGTTGTATTTGTAAGAACGGTAGGTCGTGAAGCGATCCTGTTGACTTTTATATGAATGGATTTATAAAAACAACATCAACAGCATCAGCGGCAACAAAATCAACAGCAACACCAACAACAACAGCAACAACAACATCAACAGCAACAATCGTTTTATCAACAACAGCAACAACAACAACAACAACAGCAGCAGCAGCAGCAACAACAGCAGCAGCAGCAGCAGCAATAAAGATGAATGTATCTAGATTACTTAAGAATTTTCAGTGTACAATTTCTGTATAAGTAAAATGTTGATGAGTTCCATGTTAACATATATTCTGATTCGAGAAAGTTTTTCATTTTGTTAAATCTGTTCGAATGTTCATATAAGCTATTTGAGGGGAACATAAATTAAGATTTCTATGTGATTGTATCTGTTTCAGGGAAGTGTAATGGTACGGTACTGGCTGTCCCCCCTCAATTTCACGGCGACATCCCCATAGATATTGAGATTGAACTCACGTGTAAGTAAAATTTTACACGTAAATTACATACTAGATAACACATAATAGTATAATATAGCACTAAATATGTTTGGCATATAATGTATTTTATCAATTAGTGTTAAGTGTTCGATAGTCACAAAAAATCGTCTAATTGACTGGCTAAATATCCTCCAGTCTGTATTCTTAAATATCCTGCCAACGAAACAAAATAATTATATTATTCTGGCAAAGAATTATATAGAGAAGGAAAAGCATCTGATTGAGATTTTGTGAACGTTCGCGTATTCACGCAAAATCTCGCCATATCTCTTTTTCAGTTATCTTAACTTTCATTCATCCCAGGAATACAAATCAAAATCTTACATTGCAGAATGAAATTCTCATCAAAACAATACCATTCTCAGCAATTTGTGTTTTAAATTGTTGAAGTGCTTCTGATGACAAAAAAATTGTATACTGCAGCTAAAATAACGACACATTACGAGACATTTTCCTTCAAGCTTCAATATCTTTAAATCAAATCGCCGGGCCCGATTAGCTCAGTCGGTTATGCGTCTGGCTATCAATCCAGGTGTCGTGAGTTCGAATCCCCGCCCGGCAACAGTCTCCGCTATGATTGATATACGACATTGTGACTCATTATCATTCGTCTCTCACCACTGATTCAAGTGGGAAAGTTATCAGTTTCATGTGGAGATGGGGTGTGCTCGAGTACTAGTTAATTCCAGGAAACAGTGATTAGGTTAATTGGTCGTCTGTTAACACTCGATGGCATAAAATGACGCTAAATATTCAATCAATCAATCAATTAAATCAAGATCATTTCGCATGATTGAAACATGTTTAAACATCTAAGATTATATACAACTTAAAGTTTTTGTAAAGAAATCAGTTGCTTATGGATTACAAATGATTAATTTGCCAAATAATTAATAATTCTTGTGTTTTTTTATCAACATTAAGTCAGGAGATGCAAGATTCCTATCCTTCTATACAAGTCTTTGATTCTGAATATAAATTTTAAACCTATGTAATTATCATAAGTAGTAATTTAAAATTAAAATGTTTATAAAGAAAAATATGGTAGCGAAAACATATATTTATCAACCGGTTATTAAATTGCTAAGTTAATAAGTTTATATACATATTCTAATAATATGCAAGTCAACAATTCAGAGTGAGTAGAGAAACTATAATCTAAGAATTATTTTCGTTTTAATTCTCTTTATTATGTATGTTGTGGAATATGTTGTACATAATTTATGAATAAAATATTTTTAAATCAATTCAGATAAAAAAGAGAAACACGGGACACAAGAGCATGACGATCACGTGGAAGTTAACCCGACTATAGTTGTAGAAAAACCAGAGAGCGGTAAGAACATACGTCTACAGTCAGCTATGTTAAAATTTCTAAAAAAAAAAATCAAACAGTCCTTTTATATATGTTACCGCTGTTTTATAATGCGCTTTACTATCTTATATATCCCTACAATTTGAGAAATTGTGTACACATTTATATAAGGGTGTGCGTCTTAAAGACGAAATAATACGGTAATATTAAGAACAAATTTGCGCCTTATAGATGAATTAATACGGTAATATTAAAAAAAAATTATAACTTTATTTAGAATTCTCTGTGAAGTCTATTTAATAACATTGCTTCGTGAAATGAAACAAAACGCTGTTACGAAAAAGAGAAATGGTTAAATTGAAAATATCGTTATTGTTCCCAACATTAAATAGATCAACTCTATCTATTTCAGATGACGAGTTTTTCATTCCTCTCCACATAGCAGGTATACTAGCTGCGGCCATGTTTGCCTTACTCGTTGCTTGTATTTTCAAGACCCGAAGAAGGAAGTAAGTATTCTCAAAAACTAAAACAGACATACAATACTACAGCATCAATCTCGCACACAGAAGGTCGTGGGTTCGATCCTCGACCGCGTTCTAAAAAACACCCTTAAAACATATTCTAGAAGTATCCTCGCTTTGCGCTCAGCATGTATAAGATATTTCTAGGTCTGGTCGGAAGTAGACACACTCGTGATATGATATCAAAGCATCAGGAGTACTGACAGCCGGGCTGTAATATGTATTCACACGCCTTTCTAAGTTTCGTTAATTCTATGTAACATTTTTTTTTAAAATTGACATAATGCAATATCCATAACATATGGTTATTGTTTGAGTTATTACATATATAAAATACAAGATAAAATGAAATCCGACTAATAGAAAGATAGTCCGGCCTGCCGCATATGACCATGCTGGTCTTGATCATGACAGAAAAAAATGATCACACCGACATTAGCAGTGTTATGACTAGTTTAAACATATTTTATTGCAAAATAAACACATGACAATATATATCATGCATATAAGTAAAATACAATTTAAGGCAAAAGCGTCTGGCCACAAGTTCTCTCAACATTAGATTCGTCCATTGTGAAATTTTTTTTATCATACCGACACCAGCAGGGTTATGACTTTGACTTAAAGCCCGGTTAATTATATATTTTCTTAATACTATTTAAGTATTGAGCAAGCGAAGAGATGATATAAAATCACTACAGTGTATCCGCTTATGTTTGACTTGATTAACTTTTGTATAAAAATGCCCTCTCCTATTCTCTCCTGTCTCCTGTCCTGTCTATTACCTTTCCTGTCTTGTATTTTCCGGTTTATTCTGTTCTATTTGTTCCGTTCTGTTCTGTGCTATCTGGACCCCGGCGATAAGAGATAATTGGTCTTAAATAAGTGTCATAGACCACCCGTCACCGGAAGCCCAACGCATCCCCACACTGCTATGTTTGCCTCTTATTGCATCACGGTCTTTATGTGCTGTAAGTTTATAAATTGTACAATTTGTTTGTGTTATCAGGGCTATCAAAAGGGACATCAGCTTAACCAGGACCAACATCTTGGCAAACAAGAACCTTACTGCTGAAGAAGAGATGTTGGCCACCAATAAACACATTATCGTTGACAACCCTCTACACGTGCCGTCTAACAGTGTACACATACCGCGACCAAACGTCTCTATCTACAACAAAAACGGATGGCACGGGACGGATCAGTTCGGTGACGTCATGAGCGTGCATGACAGCAACACGGACATTTACCCAGAATCCCACTCCACAACGAGAAGCACCGGACCGTTTATCATCGATGCCCGGAAAAGTGTCCGCAACTTACACTCGGTGTCCCCGTATGCGATGGATACGTCACCGTATGCGATGGATACCCTGAGAAATAATCAGAAAACCCTAGCAGTGGGTCCTTACGTCGTCGATGGACACTCACGGAATGGATCGTACATTGTCGACGGGCAGAAAGGAATGGTTGGCGACCATTTAAGAGGCGGACATTATGCTAACGAGAGCTGGCATACAGAGTGCCAGAGCGATAACGACATTGATCTTGTCATGTTCTAAATACAGATACAGGTCAGTGTAAAGCGTCAACTTCATGGTGTTATTGGAGATATTTCTTAACACATTACAGTTTGTATATGACCTCTGCTTTTTATGTGTTGTGGTTGAAATGCTCTGATTGGTTGTCCGAAAGGTCATATACCGAGGTACTTTAAGAACACGCCTTTGCTAGTATATTTCAACTAGTGCTTTAGTAGATATAAGAGCTATTTTTCAAACCTTACTTTTAAAAAAGAGAAAAGAAGAAATAAACTATTTGCTTATGGAAGACAAACCTTCTCGTGAATTTTCATCGTTTTCCATGGTTTCAGTGCAGTCGATACCTCTCGTACACATGATGAATCGTTTTTGAAAGATATATTTACTGCTCAGTCATTCTAATATGCAAATTAGCTGCTTCGCTGACGGAGAGTATCGTACAATTCCCGATTTTAAATTTTCAATACACCTGTCGGCACAGTAAATTATATCTTAATCGGAACTATTCGCACATCTACGGATATAGTCGAGATCGAATAGATTAAACCGTTGAGGTTATTCCATGGTCAATTTGAAATAACAACGATAATAGCGAGTTTGAATACATATTTTGACGATAGGCTATTTCGCACCAGATATGACCCAGATCACAATTCGTGCTAAATATTGCAATTATTCCAGGTTTATTTATTACATTAAAAGGAATTCCCGTACTGCTTATGCCGCTTTGAATTTTCTCATGACATCAGCAATTATTTGCCATACTTTACTTCTATCGACGAATCTGGTTTGTTTGATAAAAATATGTACGGTTGTTTATCTAGCGTATTGAAAGTCCTTTAATGTACCCGCTCACAACTTACGTAGAAAATACACCATGTGATACTCTCAAACATTAAACTGTACATATTCTTTCCCCAAAACGTCTCTGTGTATGCTGAGTGTTTGTTATATGTTTATTTGTTATTTTGTAAATTATTTGTTGTTAAGTACATCAGTTAAGTTTGGACTTCTGCATTTGTGTAATAAGTACTGCTTATGTAACTCTCTTGTTCATTTTGTAAACATCCAAGGGGTGGAAGTTCGAATCCCCGCCCAACCACAGGCTCTGTGATGATTGTTCATAAACGTTAATCTGTGACCTGCGTATTCCACATTTGAATGTGCGGGGAAGTAGTCAGTGATTTGCAGACATAAGATGTGTCTACATGTAGTACTGGCTGACCGACTGGTGGATCTCAGGAGCAACGATTTGATGCACAGACAGCCGTTAGGCCATAATAAATTGATTGCTTGATTATCATCCATGCCCGTTGTTTTAATACCACCCGACCGTTTTTTTTTCTAATATAAATATTTTTTTTTATTAAAAAAATGGATGATAATCTAGCAATTAATCTTTAATGGCCTTACGTAGCTAATTACTGTTAAAGAAGTCAAACAAAAACAATCAAACAAAAAACTCGATGCTATTTTGCACGCGATACAAGCAGGTACTCGTGTATTAACGTATTCCTATACTGCATGTTGTTAATTTATAGTATGTATCATTTATCTATTTAAATAAAATTATGAATAAATAATTGACGAGTTTTGTTATATATACTGGTCATTTAATCTCCTCGGTCATAACTGGTTCACCAAGTGTCTATGTTAACACGCTGCAATCCTTACATTAGGGTAATTCTTGTTGTTAATTTTTTAATCGGTTTAACTCCATTTAACATACGCACGTACGCACGCACGCAGACAGCAGTATATTTCTGAATTACCGTTCTTATGACGGTCGACGTTTCTCACATAAGTCATTTTGACCTTCCAGAGCCTGATACTAGTTCATTAAGTTGCTAATTATCGTATATTTATGTTAAATTATATATTAAATATCAGCCGGCTCTACACACTACATTTAAATCTAATAAACAACTTGACGTGGTATTTCAGACAGTTGGTTTCTCCAATATGAACCAAACTAAGGCTACGCAGTAAGTTGATATAAATAGTGTTTAACTTCATTTTCAACACATGAGATATTATATATGACATGATCATTTGTATAGATTGAGAAAGATCTCAGAAAGAACTAGAAACACTGTTTTTTTCCGGAAATAGATGGCATACTTTCTCTTGCATAAAATGTTTGGGCCGAGTGGGACTCCAATCCACGATTTCAGCGATGAGAGATTAAGTGGCCATCTGATGATGGCTCTTCAAACCATTCGGCCACAGAACACCCAACATGGACAGAGCAACATGACAATGCAAGGGCAATTAAACATGGAATAATTATGACACATGACTTTGTACAAGTCTAAAAAGTTTCCAAAGGAGAATTCAGCAAGCTAACTAAATTATAGAAACACTCTCAAGTTTTCCATTTAATTGTACTATAGCATTTATTATGACAATTTTTATTAGATATATGTACACATAGTTCATACTTGCATCTCTACAAAAATGACAAGTTAATTAGTTGTCATACGGCGGAGGGAAATTTCTCGCCCCATATTTGGCATAGTCATTACTCCCGTATCCAACATTATTCATCAGTGGCGTAACAAGAGCAGGTGGCGCTGTAGGTCGTTGTGTTTGAAAATGGGTTTGGGCAAAGGCCGACGACGTCATATCAGAATTTTCAAGCGTCTGCAGATCCTGACTTGGTTGCCCAATTTCCGGCCTGGTGCAAGACACGGAGCCGTACCGGTTCCTGGAACTCATGTCGTATTCCTTGAGAATTTTAAAATATTCCCCGTCTTCACTTTGCAGAACAACTATGCCCGGCTCTATCTCGTGAGCGTAAACGGGTTTCATGGTCAAGCGTTCTGTTGACGTTGTTTTGTTGTCTGGTTTGGTTTCTTCGCTGCACCATCGCCAGAGTATATATAAACCAAGAAACACAATACCGATCAGAATGACCCCAAACAAAAGGTTACTCAGCTTGTATTGCGTAGCCCTGGAAATAAAATATTGATTGATTGAATATTTAGCGTCATTTTATGCCATCGAGGGCTAACAGACGATCAGTTAACCTAATCACTGTTTCCTTGGATTAACCAGTACTCGAGCACACCCCGTCTCCGCAAGTAACTGAAAACTTTCCCCACTTGAATCAGTGGTGAGAGACAAACGATAATGTCGTATACCAATCATCACGGAAACTGTTGCCGGACGGGGGATTCGAACTCACGACCCCTGGATTGACAGTCAGACGCGTAACCGACTGAGCTAATCGGGTCCGGCAATATTACAGTCAAATATGTCTTAAGAAGCCAGTCAAGGGAAGGAGACTTTTAAGACAGGTTGTTGCTTAATACAGGTTAATTTGCGCTGAAAACGTAAAAATGGGACGTAAACCCGTGTTTCAAGCAAAGAACACGTGTATCAGAGGAGCCGGTCCGGTAAGCTGAATCTGTAGCGTGTCTGAATATCGATCCAAGGGTCGTGAGTTCGAATCTCAGCCCAGTCACCGTTTCTATGATGATGTACGATACGCGTCTTATTGCCATTCTTACGCATGTTTGCCCCGTGAAAAACTTGTTTTAACGTGTTTTTCTTTACTTTTTGTTTCTTTTAAACAGTGGATTTACTTTAAACTATGTGCATTACTTATAATAATGCCCTGACATGATAGCTAAAATTGCTGGTCAGTACGCCCAAGTAGATATACTATGTACTGAACAGAGGAAGTCCGATTGTAAGATGTACGGGTGAATGTTAACTTTAACTGAATACTGTACAAATATATTAAGACGAGTGCATACTCACTGTTCAGAGAATAAAACGTTAGGATTCATTTCCGATAAGTTTTTGTTATAATCCAAAGCCCATACTAGTGTTTTTCGCTCGTTTTATTTTGTTCTACAGCACACGTATTTTAGTTATCCTTTAGTTCAACTTCTGTACCAACGTGCCCAGCATTTAAAAACATAAGGCAAAATTGTTTAAGTTGTACGTATTAATACGTGGTTGTCGTTTGATAGGTAGATAAGAGTTTTCAAGATCAATACTGTACATGAAGTATATTGCAGAGTGTAACAAGAAAATATTGACCCACCGGCAACAGCTGTTCTTAATGGATAGATATCTAATACTACACTGTTGAACTGTAGTCTTGATACACACAAGTCAAACTAAACATTGATCTTCAGTATCAGTGTATACAATAATGTAAAGTGTAGTCAAGGCCTGTACCATGATGTAAACTGTAGTCTCGGTCTGTATTATGATGTTAACTGTAATTGCGATCTATACCATAATGTTAACAGTAGTCTCGATCTGTACCATGATGTTTACTTTAGTCTCGGCCTGTACCATGATGTAAACTGTAGTCTCGACCTATACTGTGGTGTAAACTGCAGTATTGGTCTATACTATGATGTAAACTGTAGTCTCGGCCTGTACCGTGATGAAAACTACAGTCTCGGTCTATACTATGATGTAAACTGTAGTTTCGGCCTGTACCATGTTGTAAACTGTAGTCTCGATCTGTACCATGATGTAAACTATAGTCTTTGTCTGTACCATTATGTAAATTATAGTCTCGGTCTGTGCCATGATGTAAACTGTAGTCTTTATCTGTACCATAATGTAAACTGTAGTCTCGGCCTGTAACATGATGGAAACTGTATTCTCGGTCTGTACCGTGATGAAAACTGCAGTCTCGGTCTATATTATGATGTAAACTGTAGTCTCGGTCTGTACCATGATGTAAACTGTAATCTCGGTCTGTACCATGATGTAAACTGTAGTCTTTGTCTGTACCATGATGTAAATTGTAGTCTCGGCCTGTAACATGATGGAAACTGTGGTCTCGGTCTGTACCACGATGGAAACTGTAGTCTCGGCCTGTAGCATGATGTAAACTGTAGTCTCGGTCTGTACCATGATGTAAACTGTAGTCTTTGTCTGTACCATTATGTTAACTGTAGTCTCGGTCTGTACCACGATGGAAACTGTAGTCTCGGCTTGTACCATGATGTAAACTGTAGTCTCGGACTGTACCATGATGTAAACTGTAGTCTTTGTCTGTACCATTATGTTAACTGTAGTCTCGGTCTGTATCACGATGGAAACTGTAGTCTCGGCTTGTACCATGATGTAAATTGTAGTCTCGGCCTGTACCATGATGTAAACTGTACTTTTTGTCTGTACCATTATGTTAACTGTAGTCTCGGTCTGTACCACGATGGAAACTGTAGTCTCGGCTTGTACCATGATGTAAACTGTAGTCTCGGCCTGTACCATGATGGAAACTGTAGTCTCGGCTTGTACCATGATGTAAACTATAGTCTTTGTCTGTACCATTATGTAAACTGTAGTCTCGGTCTGTACCATGATGTAAACTGTAGTCTCGGTCTGTACCATGATGTTAACTGCAGTCTGGGTCTGTACCATGATGTAAACTGTAATCTCGGTCTGTACCATGATGTAAACTGTAGCCTCGGTCTGTACCATGATGTAAACTGTAGCCTCGGTCTGTACCATGATGTAAACTGTAGTCTCGGTCGGTACCATGATGTAAACTGTAGTCTATGTCTGTACCATGATGTAAACTGTAGTCTCGGTCTGTACCATGGTGAAAACTGTAGTCTTTGTCTGTACCATGGTGAAAACTGTAGTCTCGGTCTGTACCATGATGTAAACTGTAGTCTCAGTCTGTACCATGATGTAAACTGTAGTGTCGGTCTCTATCATGATGTAAACTGTAGTCTTTGTCTGTACCATGATGAAAACTGTAGTCTCGGTCTGTACCATGATGTAAACTGCAGTCTCGGTCTGTACCATGATGTAAACTGTAGTCTCGGTCTGTACCATGATGTAAACTGTAGTCTCGGTCTGTACAATTATGTAAACTGTAATCTCGGTCTGTACCATGATGTAAACTGTAGTATTTATCTGTACCATGATGTAAACTGCAGTCTCGGTCTGTACAATTATGTAAACTGTAATCTCGGTCTGTACCATGATGTTAACTGTAGTCTTTATCTGTACCATGATGTAAACTGTAGTCTCGGTCTTCACCACGATGTAAACTGTAGTCTAGGCCTGTACCATGATCTAAATTATAGTCTTTGTCTGTACCATGATGTAAACTGTAGTCTCGGCCTGTACCATGATGTAAACTGTGGTCTCGGCCTGTACCATGATGTGAAATGTAGTCTTTGTCTGTAGCATGATGTAAACTGTAATCTCGGTCTGTACCATGATGTAAACTGTGGTCTCGGCCTGTACCATGATGTAAACTGTAGTGTTTGTCTGTGCCATGATGTAAACAGTAGTCTCGGTCTGTACCATGATGTAAACTGTAGTCTTTGTCTGTGCCATGATGTAAACAGTAGTCTCGGTCTGTACCATGATGTAAACTGTAATCTCGGCCTGTACCATGATCTAAACTATAGTCTTTGTCTGTACCATTATGTAAACTGTAGTCTCGGCCTGTACCATGATGAAAACTGTAGCCTCGGTCTGTACCATGATGTAAACTGTAGTCTCGGTCTGTACCATGATGTAAATTGTAATCTCGGTCTGCACCATGATGTAGACTGCAGTCTCGGTCTGTACCATGATGTAAACTGTATTCTCGGTCTGCACCATGATGTAGACTGCAGTCTCTGTCTGTACCATGATGTAAACTGTATTCTCGGTCTATACCATGATGTTAACTGTAGTCTCGGCATGTACCATGATGTAAACTGTAGTCTCGGTCTGAACCATGAAGTAAACTGTAGTCTCGGCCTGTTGCATGATGTAAACTGTAGTCTCGGTCTGTACCATGAAGTAAACTGTAGTCTCTGTTTGTACCATGAAGTAAACTGTAGTCTCGGCCTGTTGCATGGTGTAAACTGTAGTCTCGGTCTGTACCATGAAGTAAATTGTAGCCTCGGTCTGTACCATGATGTAAACTGTAGTCTCGGTCTGTACCATGATGTAAACTGTAGCCTAGGTCTGTACCATGATGTAAACTGTAGTCTCGGCCTGTATCATGATGTAAACTGTAGTCTCGATCTGTACCATGATGTAAACTGTAATCTCGGACTGTACCATGATGTTAACTGTAGTCTCGGCATGTACCATGATGTAAACTGTAATCTCGGTCTGCACCATGATGTTGACTGCTGTCTCGGTCAGTACCATGATGTAAACTAAAGTCTTTGTTTGTACCATGATGTAAACTGCATTCTTGATCTATACCATAATGTAAACTGTAGCCGCGGTCTGTGGTCTATACCATGATGTAAACTGTAGTCTCGGTCTGTACCATGATGTAAACTGTAGCCTCGGCCTGTACCATGATGTAGATTGCAGTCTCGGTCTGTACCATGATGTAAACTGTAGTTTCGGTCTGTACCATGATGTAAACTGTAGTCTATGTCTGTATCATGATGTAAACTGTAGTCTCGGCCTGTACCATAATGTTAACTGTAGCCTCGGCCTGTACCATGATGTGAACTGTAGTCTCGGTCGGTATCATGATGTAAACTGTAGTCTATGTCTGTATCATGATGTAAACTGTAGTCTCGGTCTGTACCATGATGTAAACTGTAGTCTATGTCTGTACCATGATGTAAACTGTAGTCTCGGTCTGTACCATGATGGAAACTGTAGCCTATGTCTGTACCATGATCTAAACTGTAGTCTATGTCTGTACCATGATTTTAACTGTAGCCTCGGCCTGTACAATGATGTAACCTGTAGTCTCGGCTTGTACCATTATGTAAACTGTAGTCTCGGCCTGTACCATGATGTAAACTGTAGTCTTTGTCTATACCATAATGTTAACTGTAGTCTCGGCATGTACCATGATGCAAACTGTAGTCTCGGCCTGCACCATGATGTAGACTGCAGTCTCGGTTTGTACCATGATGTAAACTAAAGTCTTTGTTTGTACCATGATGTAAACTGCATTCTTGATCTATACCATAATGTAAACTGTAGCCGCGGTCTGTGTTCTGTACCATGATGTAAACTATAGTCTCGGTCTGTACCATGATGTAAACTGTAGCCTCGGCCTGTACCATGATGTAAACTGTAGTCTCGGTCTGTACCATGATGTAAACTGTAGTCTTTGTCTGTATCATGATGTAAACTGTAGTCTTGGCCTGTACCATGATGTAAACTGTAGTCTCGGCCTCTACCATGTTAACTGTAGCCTCGGCCTGTACCATGATGTAAACTGTGGTCTCAGTCTGTACCATGATGTAGACTGCAGTCTCGGTCTGTACCATGATGTAAACTATAGTCTCGGCCTGTACCATGATGTAAACTGTATTCTCGGTCTGTACCATGATGTAGACTGCAGTCTCGGTCTGTACCATGATGTAGACTGCAGTCTCGGTCTGTACCATGATTTAAACTGTAGTCTCGGTCTGTACCATGATGCCAACTGTAGTCTCGGTCTGTACCATGATGTAAACTATAATCTCGGTCTGTACCATGATGTAAACAGTAATCTCGGTCTGTATCATGATGTAAACTGTAGTCGCGGTCTATACTAAAATGTTAACTGTATTATCGGTCTGTACCATGAGGTTTACTGTAGTCTCAGCCTGAACCATGATGTAAAATGTAGTCTCGATCTGTACCATGATGTAAACTGCAGTCTCGGTCTATGCCATGATGTAAACTGTAGTCTCGATCTGTATCATAATGTAAACTGTAGTCTTTGTCTCTACCATAATGTTAACTGTAGCCGCGGTCTGTACCATAATGAAAACTGTAGTCTCGGCCTCTACCATGATGTAAACTGCAGTCTCGGTCTATACTATGATGTTAACTGTAGTATTTGTCTGTACCATAATGTAAACTGTAGTCTTTGTCTGTACCATGATGTAAACTGTAGTCTCGGTCTATACCTTGATGTTAACTGCAGTCTCGGTCTATACGATGATGTGAACTGTAGTCTCGGTCTATGCCGTGGTGAGCTACATTCCGATTACGTATTCGTTGATATTAAGCTGTTTGGTGATCAATCTCTTCTAATGGTCATAAATGAACTCACATATTAAATGAATGAATGCATGAATAGGGTTTTACGGCGTACCAACACATTATAGGTTATTCGCCGCCAACAGGAAGGAAGATTCCAGGTTCACTCTACATGTACAAAAACAACAAATTAACATACAGATAAAAAGAAATACATCAACAAATGAATATGCAGAATGAACCTAGAATCTTGATACCTGCAGAACTGAAGAGTTTCAGCAAATTCTATCGTATAACTCAATTTGTCGCTTCTTACGACATGCATAAGCCACAGTGATCCTATTCTTGCCATCACTCATGGCGCCTTGGAACCACACAGGGGTTGAAAATTTAGCCACAATAGTGAACATGACTAAAAATTATAAAATGAAAATGACACCCATTCGGAGGATTCCTACCCCTTTGCAGAGATCGACAGTGATTATATTCTTAGCCGGAACCACACGGGCTTCACATTTAAAAGACACGTACATGAATTTATTTCCATTACAAACATATTTACCTAGTACATAATGCGTTACTGACACATTGACAAATTATATACTAATAATTATGAAAACACTGGTCTTATCATATCCGCTTGTTTAAGAGAGTTAATGGAACAGCAAAAAAGTCTCGCATGAGTTGTGCTCCGGCGTCTATTGCAGTCAATCTTAATTGCTAGAAACGGGAACCAGATTTATATGGTATATCCTATCGTAATATCTCGGTAACACTGTTTTTATCGTAAAATGTGTCCTCAGCCAAAACTGAATGTGCATGAGATATGAACGACACAATTCAGTAAACGTCCAATGAAGGAGTTAGGTCACAAATAAAAATATATGTGGATCGACTGGTTCAGTGGTAAAGCATTCGAGCCAGGACGTTTTCCGCCTATGCTTATTACTAGTTCTGGCGAGGAGGACATCAATAGTAAATTGAACATGATGCACGTGAATGACGACAACAGAGCGCTTTGCTTTTAGTCATACTCAATGGCGATTGGTGAATTCAGATTTAGGTGTGTATGTCGCTTGCCATTTACATAAACAAACGTGACGTGAGTGGCTACGAGAAGACATGCTTAAACACTTTCAAAACAAGCGAGTCAGAGCATTGCAAAATGATCCGCCTTTAAAGAAACGCTATAAACATTCGAAATATTTGCTTACCACGGCATATCTTTACAAAACAATCTATACCGTTAACATGCTCAGTTTTTTAAAACATTTGAATTTCAATACATCACGTATTATGCATTTGGTTGAACAACTACTCGAACACACGACCTCAATGGGGAACAGCAGCAGTGTACCAAACAAGTTGTTGTAAAATTGTCAATTTTGGTTTGTTATTATTAATACACACGATTTTAGTAACACATCATAAGGGTCCACCGTGGCCGAGTGGTCTAAGGCACAATCTCATGATCACTCACCGCTAATGTCATAGGTTCGAGTCCCACTCGCTCCAAAAACGTTATGTGAGAAAGTTTGCCAGTTACTTGGGGAAAGGACAGTGGTTCTACTCAGAATCATTCTGAGGTCTTCTTCCACCAATTTAACTATATATGCCCAATATAACCTGTTGTTACAAAAAAATCTGCATGTCAACGCCAGGTTGAACTCTGTGATGTCACAATCAAGGCAGTATACGTGTATGCCCGCAAGGGTTTTATTAACACGCAAGTTCGTGTTTATTCTTTTGTACATGTACAGAAATATTTTGCATAAGAAGTTAAACACTACGTGACGTTGTAGTAGTATCCGGTCTGCATTTACACACAGGACAGTTATCTGCCCCTAATGTCACGCCAGCGTCACATGGATAAACGCATCTTGTTGGGGGACACACGCCGGGAGCTAGCGTCGTTGTTGCGGGTGTTGAAGTTGTAGTTTGTGTGCCAGTCGCTATCGTTGGCGTTGTATTTCCTTGTGTCACGGTTGTCGGGGCAGAAGTTGTTTGGACGGGCGTTGTTAGAGCAGGCGGTGTCGAGGTAGAATTATTCGGTACCAATGTCGTCTGTATATGCGTTGTACGAGGCGGCGTGGTTACTAAACATTTATGTAATTAGAAATAAATTATAATACAATTATGTAAGCATCAAGTCATTCGATTTAAACTGATATATATTTTTTTCTACTTAATTATATATGTTACTATTAATCATATACCCTTTATGTAACATGTTAGTCCGTGGTTAAGCTTCATTTGACGAAATGATAGGTAATGGCTAATTTGTTTCTATTCATTTTCATTCCTTATTTTACGATGCAAAATACTTTTAAATAGTTTTTTATTAATAAAGCCCTGAATAATTTAAAGGTTAAATACGTCCTTTATTTTATTCACTGTTTTAAATTCCCCTCCCAGAGACTCTAGCTGGATGTGCAGGATTCATGACAGCTAGATTGTCGGTCAGACACGTTACTGACCGAGCTAGCCGGCCCCTGCGTTATAGTATGATAATCACAAGCGTGTATAAATAATCGCACACCGGATATTGTGATCATGTACTGGATTTATATGAAAGTTGTAGTATAGATAGATAGATTCTTTATTTTTTCCTCCAATTTGTACAGGACGGCATGATTATGATTGTCGTTTGCAGATATTTTCGTAATGAATGCCGACTGTTTCATAGCTTAATCAGAATACCAGATAACAAGACGGTACTGACCTGGACAGTTGCAATCCAAGCACCCGGTGGCGGTTATCACTGTACATCCGGAAGGACAACTCGTGTCAAATTTGGGACAAATTTGAGTTACGTGAGGAGTCTGTAAAATGCATGAAGTATGAAATCGGCTGTAATGTAATCTCGATGTGCTATCTTGCCTTGTGATAAAAAACATTTATACATTAAATATAAATCACATATCACTGTTACAGGTACATGTATGTACATAAATATGGCTTTAGGAATACATTTTGTATGTTGAACGTTCATGAAATATGAACTTATATATACCACGTGCAGAATATGTGGACTCTGAATAAGTTTGCTCATTGCATGTAGGTTTATCTCATGAATTAAAATATGTATAACAAAATCCATTCCTTATATCTAAATTATTATACTGTTACTTTCTGGATTCGATCCTACGGTCCCTGTGGCGTCAGCGCCTAGCACATTAATGACGGCGTCTCTACCGACTGCGCCATCGCAACAACGCCAAGAACGTTGCGCAAATAGCGCATATATTTGCGTCGCCATTAATGTACACAGGACATAGGCGGGTATCTTTATTATATTTAAATTATATTTTTTGTATTATTCCTACTTTATATGACCCAGTGGAGTGGAGTGATACATGTCTTATTCCCCTGACCACGGAAAATTTCGGAAATATTTTTCTGTCACCTTCGAGATTCGAACCCATATGCACGCAATAATAACAATGTACCGGTACCGGTACTCCTGTTCGTACACCATGCCAATATACGACACACACAGAAACATTAATTTAAAAGAGTAGCAGGTACGCTTGTATTTCATACGTAAAGCTTGGTAGTTTTTTCCATCATCGTCGGGTTAACAACAGTTTGTTTTTTTACCAGAAAAACGTACAAATTACGATAATCAGTCCGAGCGTACCATAAAACTTATTTTAATTCCGTTCTAACGTATCAATCAGGTTTACAGATACACGTTTAAACTAAAGAAGAAATAGTATGTTCAATGTAAGCAGAAAGATGTCCATAAAACTGAAATTAGCACAAAATAACAAACAATATTCCACCTGCGTAGTTGGCGCCTTTGTGACTGGAAGTGGATAGGCTGTCGTCTGCGGCGCTACTGTCGTTAAATCTAAATAAAACATAAAATAATATTATTGGCGTATTATCACATAACTTGGCGCTGCATAGTTTAACTTGTTAATAATATATATTCAGTATCCCTTTACTCCATAGATACGCGTTTCCACTCACCAATTACAGAAGGCATTTAAAAACAGTGCAGGAAGAGTTCAGATTGCTCGTGACGAGCAATCTAAACACTTCCTGCACTGTTTTCCACTCTGTCAGTTAATATAAACATAATTCACCAATTGCTGATACGTGGTGAATTAATGCTTTCAATTTGGAAGAGTCCAAGAAAATGCTTATGGAGCAAAGGGTTAAACCTTTTTACTAATGAATGCCGTCAAATTATGCCGATACATATCAAGTTTACAATCGGAACGAATCCCAGCACTTCCGACTTTCGTTGAAAATAAAACGCGGTCATAGCTCATACCATCATATATTCAAAACTGTGATCAAGCGTGCATTGATTAAATAATATATTTTCCTTTTAACGTATTTCATACAAGAACATCTCCACTTAAAGAGCTATCACTTATAAGTATGATATTTTTAGGATAAAATATTTAACAAAGTTTATTAAAATATAAATAAAGCTATAGTATAAACTTGTTATACAGAAACATGTGTTCTTTTCTACTTCTGTAATGCGTGTTTTACAGTCAGAATGTGAAGTGTTGTTGTTGTCGATTAAATTGCGTCCCGCTCTAAATGCTACAACAACACCTATGCTAAATCCGATATTTCCCGAGCGAGAATAACAAATCTTTGGATAATCAGCGAAGTGCGTTCTGAAACTAATCGGAATTGGTTTCACTAAAATCAATCACGAATACAATTGTTTATAGACGACCTTTCAAAACACTTATTTCTAAAAAGTAGCACGTTTTGTAGAAAGTCGAACCGATGTCTTCAAGTAACGTGGGTTTTTTAAGACTAGGTACATTCCGTGGACATAAAATGTATAGATGAGGCCTTTTCAACGTTTGAATCAAATCAAAACAAGTTCATGCTAAATGGAAACTGTACATGGTGCACGTTACTGACGACAATAGAGCTCCTAGCTTTTAACAAGTATCACAGTAGTTGGCGGATCCGATTTGAATGCGCATGTCGCTTGTCATTAGCATAAACATTCTAGCCATCTTAACTATCAAAACAAGAGTCAGAATATTGCAAAATGATCCGCTTTTAAATAAACGCTATGAACATTCGATACGCTTATCTGAGCGTAAGGCGTAGTAATATTAACTAATATAAGCAAGATCGGTGTACCTGAACAGTTGCACTGGATACATCCGTTTTGGTCTAGTTTAAGACAGGAGGACGGTTGGCATGCCATAATGTCGACTGCTGGACAGTTCTTGGGTATTCCGGACCCACTTCCGCTGTCAGGATTGACGAGAGGGGAATTGGTTGATGCTGCAAGTGAAGCAATACGTTTTCCATATTAGTGACTAACTTCTCATTTAGTCATATGGTTTATAGAATTACGCCTTAAAGTCTAAAAAATACAGCTGGATTGCAGAGTAAGTTTAGAACTGTTTTGAATCGCTCTTGACACTGTTTCATGAGTAGAACCAGCACTAGTTGTTGTTTTAGAGAGACCATCGGATCGAGTCTGGAATTGAACCGCGCCATCTGGGAGCGGGAGCGTCCAACACTCTACATCACAACCATCGACGTTGCTGTTTTAACTTTTAATCTTTAATAAGTTCCCTTGATTTTCTTTGCTAAAATCCTTAAAACAAACCGATGTCAAATTTAAAGTCTTCCATCGCATATTAAAATATATCGTATCGAAGATTTATCACCCACATCAGGCACATTTAGAAAATAAACTAATATTAAAATTCGGAAAAGGTTTTAAATTACACTTTGTTTTATCATTAAGTGACCATTACATCAAAATGGTGAATAATAGGTAAAAAGAAATTTCATCAAGTCTTTCATATTTTTCTTATGTCATACATACCGTGACATCGACATTTAAGACATCCCATGGCGTCCACCGAGGCACATCCAGGTGTGCAAGACGTATCAAAAGGAGGACATCCACTTCCGCTTCCGGTAGCGGTGCCTGTACCACTTCCGCTTGTTGTGATATTAGTTTCAGCTGAAACGTAGAGGTTACACGATATTTTACACGGTGTTTCCTCTAGTGAGAACTTAAATTAAGCAAATTCAATTTACTAAATGTCAGCATAACGGACAACATCAAAATTTGACGTAGTACTATACCACATATATATATATATATATACAGAAACAAAGTAATTCTCTAATCTTGTCTGGTAGATTATCGTGAAGTGGTGTCATACAAGACTATCCATCGGAAGCAGAATATATTTCACATGGGCGTAGGAAAGTTTCAATTATTGTATATGGGGATGGGGGCGGGGGCAGAGGGGAGGGGGTTATGGGCATCCTGAGGAGAGAGTGTATGAGGATGTATGGGAAAGTATATGCTGGCCCCCTCAACCTGAGGCTCCCACGCTTATATGTAAAGCAATGGCTGATGGCTGTCAGTTTACGTAGTTCCCTTGCAGGTCAAATACGAATTCATAAAATAGGAATGCAGGAATTAAATTGTTAAAGTTTTAGGCAGGAGGAATCATAACGCCAATATCCATGGTGGTACAGCGAACACCGGATATTACCCTGAAATGATAAATAAGGTTTATAAAAATGATTTTTTTTTTACCACGATACGTGTCTACAGTATAGACGCTTTTATATTGCTGGCTATAATACGGTATATACGGTTTACTACTGAATGGCAGGTTCCAGCATTTAAACATAGTTTTGAGTCATTCCACGTGATACAGAGCATTTACATACAACGAACTGGAGATACTTGCGTTGGAAGTTGCCTTATTTACAAAAGTCGGATTTTTAAAAAAAAACAACCCAGTCTTATTCGTTTTTGACAATATCCTTCGTACGATGTACGGCTGTGATATATATAAATTTTATGTTATTAATCTTAATCATAAATAGTAAAGTAAAGTTTTAACTGAGATAAATCCAAACGATAAGATGAAAGGAGACATCGGTCTTCTGCAGGTTTAACAAATCACCTTGTAAAAGTAATAGTATACACATATATTATATAAAAAACCCGGATGCAATGTAAATACTAAGTATAACTGTTCTGTATATCTTTTATTTAAATGTTGATATGTCTTACAGTGGCATACACACGTTAGACAACCCATTGCATCTAATTTTGTACAGCCGGCCGCGCACGACGTGCCGAACGTCTGGCAACCATTTCCGTTCCCGCTATTTCCTGAATTTCCGCCACCTCCTGTTTGACCAGTTCCGCTGCCTGGCAGCAGCGGTGCGATTGTTGTTATAACCCCGCCACCTGAAACCAGCGGTGCTATTGTCACGTGACCAGAACCAGGAACTGTAATAGACAGAGAATTTGCTTAAAATCAATAAAGGAACTATTAAAGACAAAGTGTCCCATTGTCATTCGTCTCTAAACGCTGATTGAAGTGGGAAAGTTACCAGTTAATTGCTGAGATGGGTGTACTTGAGTACTGGTTAATAACAGGATACCAGTAATAATAGGTTATGATTATGGAGTGTCTGTTAGCCTACAGTTGCATTAGCAGACGTTACATATTCAAACAATTATTAATCTCATTTGCAATATATACTGTTGTATTTCATTCATAAATCATTTTCGTACATCTTACATTAGTTAAAAGTTATTAATTTCATGTTTTACTGTAGCTAGTGTGACTAAAATGATAATGAACCTAAATAGCATAATATATATAATCACCTTTACAAACACAATTGAAACACCCCATAGAGTCCATTTTGGTGCATTCCGCTGTGCACAAAGCGTCAAATGCGGGGCACCCATTTCCATTTCCGGAAGAACCTTCTCCATTTGTGCTGCTATTTGTTGCTAGGGAATAACAGAACAACGTTTTATTCGTGCGAGTGTATCAGCTGTTTCATGGAACATATAATATAACGATATGATGACTGCGAATAAAAAATATCAATATATTGTATAAATATACAAGTTTAGACGAATCATATATTATGTATATACAATGTAATAGAACATTCAATTTTATGTAGACCTTACCACAACTGCAAGCCAAACACCCTTTGGAGTCTAGAGTTGCACAGCCATGAGGACAAGATGTATCAAATGGAGCACATCCGTTGTTATTGCTGGACCCAGTTATCGTTCCAGTTCCGGTTCCGGTCCCGGGCATTATGGGAGAAAATGTTGTTACAGAAGAGCCACCGCCGTTTAGCATAGGTGCTTGGGTTGATAGGTGCACGGTTGCTGGCGATGTTGCTAAATAAAATATATAGCAAAAGAGATTTCAACTTGAACACAATTACAAAAGTGTATCTATCATGAGACCATTATGCAAATATATGTTTTTGTAAACAAAAACGAATCACAATTTATTTCCATTTCAATAAGATTGTATCTTAGGATTTTGTCATTTAAACAATACAATGTTAGTAATTACTTTTAGTGATCATATCTATTTCCCATAATTCACCTGTATATATAGCATTGCTATGGCATGGAAAGGATTGTTTTATAACAGGTCGGTGTTAGTGTAATTTGTCTGCAGCATGACACTCAAGTGTGGCAGCCCTTAAAATACAAGTAGACACCGTCGCCATATGGCTGAAAAGTTCTTGAAACCGACGCTAAATACAGTACAACAACAACAAAAGCCACAAAAAACAATTCGAAATTGAAGTGTTCATTTGGAATTTTCGGATCAAAAACCAATTTTAACTGGATAAAGAATGTTTACTTTTGCTACTTAAATTCTTTGATATACGGATATTGACCATAAAAGGGTAGTATTTCTCAGACCAAGTTTATGACATAAAGGCTTGTAATAAATAAAATAGATCTAAAAGAAAGGTTTTTACCCCCAGAATTTTGCTGTCCCTCATAGAGATTGTTTCACTTAGGTGTGTTACCCCCGGGTCCATTACTTATGTGTGTTACCCCCGGGCTCATTACTTATGTGTGTTACCCCCGGACCCATTACTTATGTGTGTTACCCCCGGGCCCATTACAAAGAATGAATTAAAGTAACAACGGTGCTCAAAGGTGAAGACAGAGAGAGAGAGAGATGCGTGCTAATTTGTTCAAAATGACTGAAATATGTCATTGACACCAAAACCTGTTTAAATAACATTTAATTAAAAATTAGTTTCCTAAAATGAGATTAACAAAGCCAATGTAGGAAAACCGAAAATGACCCAATTGCAAATATCCCGGCTAATAAAAAAGGTACATTAAAAAATAGTCTAATAGTGTTATAACCGACTTTTAAAAAGGAGATTTTGTCAAGTTAATATTATTTGTAGTGTGTATTGTTAACTGGAAAGAAACAAGAAAATATGCAAAATCAAATTGGCAAAATGGCCTACAAGAACATGCATCATCAAACGAATTGGGCCGTAACGTCTATCTATTAGTTTCAGTTGTTTCTATTTCTTCTTACAAAGAAGTTTTAACAAACAATAGAAATGTGGGAAATATTGCAGAGATTTAGACTGAAATATGCAGCACGACTGCTTTGGTAAATTGATAATATATAAAAAATGTTACAGCTACATAGACAATTGCGCCATATATGTTCTCATGTGGTCTTATATGAGAATAATATCAACCTTCTCAAGTAAGAATCATAAAAAGGAACCGTATATGATTCCAATATTGAAGGTCATATGATTCCCACGCGATTCTCATATGAATAGAAAAATATTTAGAGTTTTTCATATGATTCTCATCATATATGTTAATCATATGAATAATTATATGAGAATAATATGTATTAACTTGTATGCGAGAGCCATATGAGAATAATATGTATCAATAAGCATGTGAGTGCCATATGAGAATAATATGTATCAATTAGCATGCAAGTGCCATATGAGTATAATATGTATCAATTAACATGCGAGTACCATATGAGAATAATACGTATCAATTAGCGTGCGAGTGCCATATGAGTATAATATGCATCAATTAGCGTGTGAGTGCCATATGAGAATAATATGTATCGATTAACATGCAAGTGCCATATGAGTATAATATGTATCAATTAGCATGCGAGTGCCATATGAGAATAACATGCGAGTGCCATATGAGTATAATATGTATAAATTAACATGCGAGTGACAAATGAGTATAATATGTATCAATTAGCATGCGAGTGCCATATGAGAATAATATGTATCAATTAACATGCGAATGCCATATGAGAATAATATGTATCAATTAACATGCGAGTGCCATATGAGTATAATATGTATCAATAAGCATGCGAGTGCCATATGAGAATAATATGTATCAATTAACATGCAAGTGCCATATGAGAATAATATGTATCAATTAACATGCAAGTGCCATATAAGTATAATATGTATCAATTAGCATGCAAGTGCCATATGAGTACAGTATGTATCGATTAGCATGCGAGTGCCATATGAGAATAATATGTATCAATTAACATGCGAGTGCCATATGAGTATAATATGTATCAATTACCATGCGAGTGCCATATGAGAATAATATGTATCAATTAACAAGCGAGTGCCATATGAGTATAATATGTATCAATTAACATGCGAGTGCCATATGAGAATAATATGTATCAATTAGCATGCGAGTGCCATATGAGTATAATATGTATCAATTAGCGTGTGAGTGCCATATGAGTACAGTATGTATCGATTAGCATGCGAGTGCCATATGAGAATAATATGTATCAATTAACATGCGAGTGCCATATGAGTATAATATGTATCAATAAGCATGCGAGTGCCATATGAGAATAATATGTATCAATTAACATGCAAGTGCCATATGAGAATAATATGTATCAATTAGCATGCAAGTGCCATATGAGTACAGTATGTATCGATTAGCATGCGAGTGCCATATGAGAATAATATGTATCAATTAACATGCGAGTGCCATATGAGTATAATATGTATCAATTACCATGCGAGTGCCATATGCGAATAATATGTATCAATTAACATGCGAGTGCCATATGAGTATAATATGTATCAATTAACATGCGAGTGCCATATGAGAATAATATGTATCAATTAGCATGCGAGTGCCATATGAGTATAATATGTATCAATTAGCGTGTGAGTGCCATATGAGAATAATATGTATCAATTAACATGCGAGTGCCATATGAGTATAATATGCATCACTTAGCGTGTGAGTGCCATATGAGTATAATATGTATCAATTACCATGCAAGTGCCATATGAGTATAATATGTATAAATTAGCGTGTGAGTGCCATATGAGAATAATATGTATCAATTAACATGCGAATGCCATATGAGTATAATATGTATCAATTAGCGTGCGAGTGCCATATGAGTATAATATGTATCAATTACCGTGCGAGTGCAATATGAGAATAATATGTATCAATTAACATGCGAGTGCAATATGAGTATAATATGTATCAATTAGCATGCGAGTGCCATATGAGAATAATATGTATCAATTAGCATGCAAGTGCCATATGAGTATAATATGTATCAATTAGCATGCAAGTGCCATATGAGATTAATATGTATCAATTAACATGCAAGTGCCATATGAGTATAATATGTATCAATTAGCGTGCGAGTGCCATATGAGTATAATATGTATCAATTAGCGTGCGAGTGCCATATGAGAATAATATGTATCAATTAACATGCGAGTGCCATATGAGTATAATATGTATCAATTAACATGCGAGTACCATATGAGAATTATATGTATCAATTAACATGCGAGTGCCATATGAGAATCATATGTATCAATTAACATGCGAGTGCCATATGAGAATTATATGTACCAATTAACATGCGAGTGCCATATGATAATTATATGTATCAATTAATATGTGAGTGCCATAAGAGAATAATATGTATCAATTAACATGCGAGTGCCACATGAGTATAATATGTATCAATTACCATGCGAGTGCCATATGAGAATAATATGTATCAATTAACATGCGAGTGCCATATGAGTATAATATGTATCAATTAACATGCGAGTGCCATATGAGAATAATATGTATCAATTAGCATGCGAGTGCCATATGAGTATAATATGTATCAATTAGCGTGTGAGTGCCATATGAGTATAATATGTATCAATTAGCGTGTGATATACCGCATCGTAACCGTGAGGCGTAACCTTAAACATGCTTTTTACCGATCACGGTCAAAGATGACCTTTAACTTTCGATAAAAAATGGGAATTCTCAGCTCCGATAAACTGTATATTAGGATTAAATACTTCTGTTATCTTTTATTCAATATCATGGTTATTTTATTCAGAACTTCTGGTTTGAACAGATCGGTATTTTATTCAACACCATACTCGTCTTGTTCAAACAAGTATGACTGTACAGTTTGGTATTTTTTATTTAATTCTAGCTCGCTTTTTCTTTACGTTTTGGATTGATTACTTTGATTTTCTAATTCGACCTTTTATTCTGTTCAAATACGAAACTAAAATCAATACATTATATTTTAACATTTTGACGTAAACATATATGTAGAATCATGCCAAATTTTCTTGCTCTGATATTTAGAATTTGGTCATCAAATAATAACGAAACAAGGTATTTATAAACATACACGTTCATTTATATAAATACCTTTAGATGTACTCGTGCTTGACGGCGACGTGTGTGATGACGCTGATGATGTAGAAGAAACAATCGATGGGTGTGGTGTCGACGCTGAAATAACCGCGCAGAATCAATATAAATTTTAAAAATGGACGGTATAACCTAGTTTTAACGTTCAGTCTTTTACTTTAAAGATTTCATTTAAAGTTTTCTAATTAGTATTTTCTAGATATTGGAGCGCCCCATTATGTTCCGTTTCGTTACAATATGGACTCGCCTGATTAAATTTGTATGGAAGTACACTAATGTACAAATCTTTATAAATATATACCCGTGAGGGCTTTCCAAAAGAATGTGTGTAGATAGTAGCACTATTCAAACCACTTCGTGGAAATGTCATTTGCTTAGAAGCGAACAGACTTGTTTTTAACCCTTTACTTCATATAGACATCTTTGGACACCTCTATTATTGAAAGCATTAATTCACCACATATCAACAATGGGTTAATTATGTTTATATTAACTGACAGAGTGGAAAACAGTGCAGGAAGTGTTACGAGCAATCTGAACTCTTCCTGCACTGTTTTTAAAGGCCTTCTGTGATTGGTGCGGGAAAACGCGTATCTATGGAGTAAAGGGTTAAGGGGAAAAATAAATTTGAAAGTAAGTATCTATAGCATAAGATGGTAACATTGATTAAACCCAAATACATATAGTTTCATACATATATGTCCAGGCTGGTCTATCACACTATATCAGGTTCAGATTTCATATTTAAATGTATATTTTTGTATTATTTTGAGTATGTTTTAACGCCATGCAATACAGATTACACAAACACACATATACGACATATCTGGTTTTATCTATGGAGGAATATCTAAGAATAAATCTTAGTAAACCACTGTGCTTCCGTAAGTTACTGTAAATCTTTCTCCTCACACAAACAATCTAACTGAGCTTGGTTCGAACCACACAACCTCCTCAGAGACGACAGTGCCTTTCGGATTGCAGCGTAGTCTAGTGGTAGAGCGTCCGCCTCGCATGCGGAAGATCGTGTGTTCGATCCCCGACCGGGTCATACCAAAGCCTTTAAAAATGGTACTAGAAGCTCCATCGCTTGAAGCTCAGCATTTAGAGGAGAGTTCTAGGTCTGGTCGGCCCGGTGTCAGTATAATGTGACTGGGTGGGGTATCATACTATGTGTCTGCGGCACGATACTCTAGTGTGACAGCGCCCAGAATACCGTCTCAAGTAGACATCGTCGCGATATAACTGAAAAATGTTGAAAGCGACGCTAAACACCATACAAAAAAAACAACAACAACAACAACAACAACAACAATTTTTAGACCACTCAGCCGCGGGTGTTCCTGTGATGTGTTGAAAATACATTTTAAAAACGTTTTGTGTCCCTATGTGAACTCACAGGTGTGCGAGCAGGAGCAAATGGGACAGCCCATATCATTAGTACTGGTGCACTCAGCCGGGCAGCTGCTGCTGTACACTGGGCAGTTGTTGTTGTTTTTCATGGAGCCGGGGCTAGCATGGTTGTATTGGTTGTTGAAGGACGAAATTACAGTCATCGTGTTGGAGGTTCCCGTCGCTGCACCACCGGTTCCTGGCAAATATATAATACCGACATGGAATCATAAAAACAGGACGGCTGGTCAATGATATCAATATCAATGATACAATAGCCACATGGAATAATGACACAGGACAGCTGGTCCCAGGCAATAATAGTTGGTTCCCGTCAATGTCAAACTCCAATGGAACCTCTCCGTATACTGATTGTTCTATTGGCAATAATTCCGATGATTTTTTCGCCACAAATCCGTTTCCATGCCCTACTTCCGTGTTCGAGATATGATACCAAATTGGCGGAGTATTTACAATTGCATGAAATCGTTTATGCCCTGGTAATATTATTTTTTTGTTGTTTTAAGATTTTATCAAATTACACTACAAAAGGCCGTCAGTCATGATCTTTGACCCTGACACTGTCTTGGTTACCAAAACGAGGAATACATAGATTGTTAAATTTTGTTTGGCAATCACGTCCGAAAACAATTTTAGGAATAGCAGGATTATTTTCAACATATTTTATTTTCAGACAAAACTGTTTTGTACCGGATGCTGTGCAGGTACAAATAGGACAACCGAGTGACGTCAGTTCAACGCAGTCTGTTCCGCAGTTGCTAGGAAACGCAGGACAGCCATTATTATTTGATGAGGTTACGTGTGATGTAGAACTGGATGTTTTGTTCGAAGAAGAACCTACATTGAAAGAAAACATAGCTGATATATAGATATATAGTTAAATATAATGCGAAAGTTTTATTACAGCAGCAAACATAAAATAGTCCCTTATCAACGCAAGGATTAATACAGCAGCAAACATAAAATAGTCCCTTATCAACCTAGGATTAATATAGCAGCAAACATAAAATAGCCCTTATCAACGCAAGGAATAATACAGCAGCAAACATAAAATAGTCCCTTATCAACCTAGGATTAATATAGCAGCAAACATAAAATAGCCCTTATCAACGCAAGGATTAATACAGCAGCAAACATAAAATAGTTCCTTATCAACGCAAGGATGAATACAGCAGCAAACATAAAATAGTCCCTTATCAACGCAAGGATTAATACAGCAGCAAACATAATATAGTCCCTTATCAACGCATTAACATTAAAGTTTGCAAATTAAAAACAAGGACAGTTAACACATTCTCCAGACAGACTAGAATAAGTTTTGTATTCATACTTTGTCTTTTGATATTCAAAATGAAGTCATAACTCACCGAAACATTTTCAGCCTCCAGAATTGAAAAAAAGTCACTTGAATATACTTGAATATCCGAAAGACGAAACACAAATATCGAACTTCTATCTGCTTATTTTCCTTCTTTCTTATTAAAAAAACATTAACACCATCGAACTTAACTGATTTTATAACTTTTCTATGTTTCAATATCATGTTCAGTAAAGACAAGAAATAACATATATATGGACGTGACAAAATATATATAAACACGAGTCAAAAATAATGTAAACACAAAAGATGAACCACTATAGTATAAAATGGCAAATGTAAGGAAATAATAAAAGCAATATTGATGTAACTGAAAATTAAATCTTTTTATCGAAATGTTTTATATGTAAAACATAAAAACAAATATATTTTCAATGTGTTATTAACAGTAACAGATATATACTATTCCATTAACAGTCAGTAGTAGTGGAAAGTATATAATCACACTCAAAATCAAAATGTGGTACTATACACCCATTATAAGTAGACACTTATTGGAATAAATGAATCGGGTTTTACGGCGTACCAACACAGTATAGTTTATTCGACACCAACAGGAAGGAAGATTCCAGGTTCACTCTACATGTACAAAAACAACAAATTAACAAACAGATTAAAAAAATACATTAACAAATGAATATGCAGAATGAACCTAGAACCTTGATACCTGCAGAACTGCAGAGTTTCAGCAAATTATATCGTATTACTCAAATTGTTGCTTCCCACGACATGCACGAGCCACAGTGATTCTATTCTTGCCATCATTCATATGGCTCCCTGAAACCACTAGTGGTTGGTAATTTAACAACAATAGTGAACATGACAAAAAATGATAAAATTACTTATTGGAAAGAAATTTAGTATGAAGATTTTTTTGTATACAATTGTACATAAACAGGTTCTGCGAAGTTGCTTAATATATGCATATCTGCTTACCGGTAGAGGTCGATGTACATGCACATAAAGGACACCCTGCATTGTTCAGTGTCACACAGTCCGAGCGACAGTTTCTAGGAAACGACGGGCATCCGTTATTATTGCCCGTCGATGTACCAATGGAGCCTAAGTATAATAAATCAATTTGATTAGCCGCTGTTATTCTTTACAACAGTGGCGATTGTAGAACATTCACATCATAAGCTTAAGATTGTTGTTTAGTCCTTGATCATATCATAAAGAAGTATTAACTATTTTGATAATGGTGCGATAAGCATTCAGTGCCATCTGAACTATCATCGTTTTTGAACTTTGTGAACTTACAAGTGATGGAGGTAGAATATATATATATATAAATATATATATATATGTGTGTGTGTGTGTGTGTGTATGTATGTGTTGTTCCTGTTTTAGTACTCAATATTGCAATGACATATCATTTCATACTATTTTTGCCGAATGATTAGTCTGTACTTTAGAAAGTGATATCTGAATTTTATAGTGCTGAATGATATTAAATCTTAAGTAAAGTCTGGATCAATTAAGTCTTGATGCAAAACGTTGTCGGTATTGTGACTGGCGTGTGTAAAATGGTATGATGCTCCAAAATGTCGTGCTAATTATTTAAGGTTCGAGCAAAACGAGCTATTAATTATGTATGTCGAAAATAATTAAAGTCGCTTGAAACATTGGTTCCGAAAGTGGTATTATGGGAAGCCGTGTTTCCGTTAAAATATAGACGGTCGTGTATTAAAACAACCGTTAAGATAATTAAAATAATAATTCGGGGACTCGAACTATTGATCCTCATTGAGCTAACATGACGGCATTATCAAACCTGTTCGTTTAACATAACACACAGGTAATATTAAGCACTGTATGTACATGATTTTCCTATTATACCAATAACGATCCTTGGATTTCTTTCTTATTTCTTTTTATATATTTCCATGACAACAATGATAAATAAACACATTTTATTTAAATACAGCTTACCTTTTCCTCCCTTTCCGCACAGACAAATTGGACAGCCGTGACCGTCTAATGTCACACATTCCTGTGTGCAGGAGGGCATGAATGTGGGGCAGCCATTGGCATTAGCCGAGGCACCACTGGTCAACTGATGGGATGTTCCGGACGAGGATGCACCATGGGACAATGTGTTCCCTTGACAATGGAAATCATACTATGTGTTTATACAAACAATACAAAAAATAAATATAACGTGGATGCGTTTCATGTCATTTTCAAATCATTGCATGTTATATACGGCATCCAGTTACGTTTGTAGCGGAAGATACATGATGCGTATACAAAAATAACTGCGCATAACGCAAACGGAAAAACTGTGCGCATGGGCATAAGCACCGTTGAACCGGAATTGAAACGTAACTTATGATAACTTGGTAATAAAACGTTTTCCATAATGCATAATTATGAGCAGAACCAGCATCTTTCCGCAAGGGTCTGGTCAAATTTTCATGTACAATCATTGAATAGCTCACCGTGAGAAAGGATGTTATACACTTTATATGTATATGTTCGTTACATTATTTTGTAAATAATGAAAACAATGAAAACCCGGAAAAGTGTTTAATCAACAAATACAGAATACTGTAAATATTTAGGGTGTTGGAAAGCAAAAATAAAATTGTATTCAGTTAAATGTTTTTAAATACCTTTCACAAGTATGTAGGGAGTTTTCTGTTAACAGTAATGTGCGCTACTTTTTCATAAATATGATGTTCGTTTTCGTTTAGTTAAGGCTCTATAGTTAGGCTTATATCGTGACATTGTCCAACATACACAGTATACCTAAATTAATAAAAATATCTAACTACACCTCTTATATTTTGTCGTGTCTCAAATAGGTTTTAAAATATATTTATTAAATTTGGTATGCACGTGGTAGCACATAAATATATACTATACTCTGCCATGTGCACACCAAATTGAATACAAATATCTTGAAAAAATGTTGAGTTGTGAAATCGATTACTACGAGTCTAGTTATGTTTTTTATTAGTGTATACTTATATATATAGTCTCTTTATTTTCTCCCTTAAGGAGATTTTGAACATGGAATGTTAACAAAACTATATGAAATGTAAAAAAAAAAAATACAGCATTCAATGTGAACAAGTCTATATGTTTACAGGGAATATAAACAAAACATTATATACATATATACGTATAACATGAAATATTAGTATACATATCAAAGAGAGAGAGAGAGAGAGAGAGAGAGAGAGAGAGAGAGAGATGATAGGATATATAATAATGTTTTATTCAGACAATTCCAATAGGCCATAAGACACTTGAGGATACAACATGATACAATATGTATATATAACAAATGATGCAACACCTGATATGATACCCCACCCACTCATTCATACTGTAGTAAGGTATTTCCCAGAACTATCTAAAAAGTATCGAGCGATTGCCACTCTGATATATAGCAGCAGTTTTACGGTAGTCTGTACACTGAATCACCAATGAAAACGTAAATCAAATATCATTAATATGAAAAGACTTTTAGAAACGCATGCGTTGCATATAGTTTCGTTTAATATTGAGCAAGAAACCATACCAGTTGTGCAGCCGCATATGGGACAGCCGTGTGTATCGAGTGCTGCACACGTTGGGTCACAGTTTGTCGGAAATGATGGGCAGCCATTGTTGTTCTGCTTCGCCTGCGCAATTGTTCCACCTACTGTCAACAAAAAAAAAACAACATTTGGTCTACAATATACAAAACAGAACGCATTATCAGAACAAAGAACTGAGCATATGTTACAGTGTGTATGTATCATGCGAGGAGTTCGAGTCCCAGGCTGCATATTTTTCACTAAGTGTTAAAGCTGAAACATAGATGTATAACAAGAACTACACTCCTGTCATACCAAGTTAACAACTTCAGCTGCAAAATAAAATAAATAGTTAGTACGTGACATTTAGGGCCATCTATCATTGATGGGAACGGTATTGCAAATGAGTGGATTAAAATGATACCCACAACACATGGACCTTCGTTCAGTTGTTCTCCTTCACTTTGTCTAAATGCATAAGATAGTCCTGACGTTTCCTCATGCGAATCGTTAGTTATCTCAGCAAACGTCTACTACTGTTTTGGGCGCATGCTTCTGATACATGCGCTTAGTCTTAAATTATTAACAAATTTCAGTAACATAACATGTTTATAAAGAAGACACTGGTATAAAAAATTTACTAGGAAAGTGGTCAATATTTTGCTTTTTAAAACACATCGAGTTATAGCAACACGTGATTTTAGATGGTGAAAGTTAAAATTAACATTAACTTTATTATGACTGTAACAGTTGTTGCTTACACACCGTTTGAAGAACTCGTGTTAGTGAGTACAGAAGCTCCGTTTGATGCCAGTGTACTTCCCGCGGATGAACCACCTGATGTCAATGCACTTCCGGCAGTGTGAGAATTCCCACTTCCGCTTGTTGAACCACCTGACGCCAATGTACTTCCGGAAGCGAGGTTATTCACAGTGGATGACCCAGGTGTACCCGAACCACTTGATGTTAAAGTTGCACCTCCGGATAAAGAGCCAGACAGAGATGCACTCGACCCTATTCATAATATCATAACTGTATTTTAGAACAATCGTATTGCATAAAAAATCAAAAACGAAAAGGTAACAGGGCAAAGGTAAAAAACAAAACAAAGATCAATTGTGATATTGTTTATGCTCAAAGTAATGCGTGTAGTATATACTGTTGTATTTTGATGAAATGTATACATTTCTCAGTGATTTATTTTTGTTAATTTCACTGTTAAATGTTCAATTTTAATTATAAAACATAGTTATGAGTGATAGTGTGAAATATCAAATACATCTGATCATACCACTTCAGTGTTCTTACGATGAAATAAAACTAGAAATATTTCACTAAAATAGACAATTAGTCTTGGCGGCGTTAATACTAATTACCTGTTTTAGAGCATGTGCACTTAATGCAGCCAGTATCGTCAATTGTTAAGCACGCAAAGTCACAGTCGTTTGGTAGTTTAGGACAGCCCGCCATATTATTCCCAGACATCGTTGATGATGAAGTTCCACCGAAGCCAAAGGTTATTCCGGCATTTTCAGAGATCAGTGTTGAATTTGCGGAAGAAGAACTAGAGGTAGAACTGGTGGTAACGTTCGTTGGTGACGTTAAAGCTGAGGTTAAAATGAACATTATATCAGCTAATAAATAATCCATTTTTTTAATTGTTAATTTTACATCGAAAGTGAATCGAGTTCTCGAAAAATATTATCAATTTTATAACCAGTACTAAGCAAATACAGATGAAAGGTTCTTCTCAAAGACACATTACATGGTTTTGGAAAGGGATCATCCTTTGATTCAACAATGTTTGCTATTAAGAGTTGTGTGTGCGTCTGTATATTTACAAATGTATCTATTATATTTATGTTTACTTGGATTTCGACACTTAGTCAATATCAGACCACGCGCACAAAAATTATAATTAAGTGTCATTATAATCTATAGATACTAGTTACATTACGATTGACTGCATTGAATGTATTCTTAAATCAATTTAATAATATTATACAGTAGAATATTTCATTATATATTTTTGATGCATGAGTGATTCGATGTCAGCAAGCACAAAAACATACACTGTGAGGCGAAGCACATAAAGCACTGTGCTGTTATACAGTTTTGACATGATAATAATAAACTTCTTCCAATGTGTTTCCCAAGATGACGTCACCAGCCCCGAGTGTCAGTAAGCGCCACCTAGTGGTAACACACTGAAACTCGAAGATCTTGTGACAAACCGAATGAAACTAGACGATGAAGCCAGCGTTATTGTTGTGCCATGTTCCGCTCGGGACACAGATCAAGGTAGCGCAGACGTTCCAGCTATCATGGCAAGCAACACATAAAGCAACAATGAATACGTACGATTTTGTGTTCAAATCCGTTGGTTATTGTATCATCATCAAACCAAGAGGCAATAATGCATGCCAAAACAACGGGCAACATAGGCATATCAAATCAATGGGCAACAGAAGCATGTCAAAGCAACGGGAAAGTATGGGTATGCAAAAACAACTGGCAAATAGTGAAATATGAAAACAATAGGCAGTAGAGGCATGTCAAAGCCATAGGTAATAGGGCATGCCAAAGCAATAGACAATAAACAATAAAATACCATAAAAATAAACCAATCAGTATATCAAAACGGGTAAATTGACGAATTCCTAATTGCACCACATTTATGACGTATATACCCATAAAGCAAAGCAACAATACCGTTACATAGACACACAAGGCAGCCAGTGTTGCTTATTGCTGTGCATTCTGTAGGACAATAATCCGGGAACTTGGCGCATGCGTGGGAATTTGAATCATTACCAAGAGATAGCTGTCGTCTGGAATACCCCCGAGTTGTATCTGAAATAAGCGGAAAGTGAGGCTTCTGAGAGCACTTTGTGACTGACGTTGAGCATGCGCAGTAAAACAGGCGAGTAGTCACGTGCATTTTTTCAATATGGCATCCACAATATGCACAGATCTAAACAATCAAATTGCCTTGAAATCTTCTCTTATAAATAAGTGTATATTAATAATTTAGTCCTATTTCTCATAATTTTCAAACTATTAACTTTCGCACGCAATTCATATCAATATCTAAAGTCAATAAAAGGCATTCAATTAGGAAATGATACCCACAACACATGGACCTTCATTCAGTTGTTCTCCTTCACTTCGTCTAAATACATAAGACAGTCCTGACGTTTCCTCATGCGAATCGTTAGTTATCTCAGCAAACGTCTACTACTGTTTTGGGCGCATGCTTCTGATACATGTGCTAAGTCTTAAATTGTTAACAAAGTTCAGTAGCATAACATATTTATAAAGAAGACACTGGTATAAAAAATTTACTAGGAAAGTGGTAAATGTTTTGCTTTTGAAAACACATCGAGTAATAACAACAAGTGATTTTAGATGGTGAAAGTTAATGCAGATTTAGTGTTTCGACTAGCTGCTAGCTACCAGCAAAAAATCAGATATTTTTTAATACATGTAACTCAATCTTTATGGGCGTAAAATATTATGATGACAGTTTTAAGCTTTTATCAATACAGGCACATATGACATCAAGTTTAACATACATTTCTGGATAAATTTTAAAACGGTTCATGCCAATTACTTACCTGTGAGAAACACCATGAAGATGAAAATGTAGCACAAACGCTTGATTAATCCCATTGTGGTCCTTTAATATCGTTTCTTAGAATTAAACATTAATTTATTATTTTTAATTTGCTAGCAACATTCACAAACGCCTATTATCGTTTTTGTACTGTGTTAAAAACGCTGAACATATAATTTAAATTGCGTAAGAAACTTGCTTAATTTCAATGTTTTAAAATGAAAGCTTCACATAATGTATCTGTCGCCTTATGTCCTCAGATGATCTTATCACAGTTTGAGTATATTAAAACATTGATGTAATGCAGTATACATGAAGGAAAAGCTAGAAAATGACGCTCGACTTTTACTAAAAATTGCACTTTTATGGCGAAATGTATTATCGGGCATTTATCTTTCAACTGCCCAGTTCGGTGGAATTGTGATAACGTTGTAGGACACGTAGAACATACCTACTTTCTTCCTTCCGATATTATCACCGACCATTTTTGACCATCGCGACTTGCGCAGATAAATTATCTGATCACGTGATAGAGTATCTTACCACGTGATAGATTATATGAACACGTGATAGAGTATCTTACCACGTGATAGATTATCTGTGCAGGTCACGTAACTCCTGATATTCAGATGTCCTAAGACATGGTCGAAATGTGGTGATCATTTCTATTGCTTGATTTTATATTATTTATAATACATTTAATATCAAATTGCTTGTACATAATCTTCGCGAGAGAGTGTTGTATGTTTCAGTATCGGGGGATAGATTTATTCGAAGTTAAAGAAAAAGCTCACTGCAAAACCATCCCGCTTTTTGCTACTTGGGCACAAAAGATCAGTAATAGTTTCAGACGAATAATCTGATTACGAAAACAGAGTATATGGGTGTTGTTAAAACACAGTGAACAGATACCGAGCTGATATGTTTGATTCACACCATTGGAAACAGTTTAAGGACATAAGGAATAGATATTTTACGCTCAGCTCAATGAAACTGAGTACCTAAAAAAGAAACAACACAAAAATCCACACAAACACGCAACACAAAAACACCATACTTTTTAGCTCGCCGGGAGGAAGTTCAAGGAGAGCTATTGCCATGACCGCGGCGTCGTCATCAGCGTCTTCGTCGTCGTCTGTAGACACCCAGGTTAAACTTTTGTGTTTGCGTTTAAGATATCTATGCAACCACTCATTGGATGTGAATGAAACTTCGCATGCGTATTCAGCATCATCAATGAAACACACAGCGACAAGAACCATAACTCTGGATTGTATTTTGGCACAGTTATGGCCCTTTTTGGACTTAGACACCGAGGGGCGAGCTTTGTTGTCTTCTGATAACTCTTATTTAACAATGCCATGCCGCCTTATCCGCACAGAATTCCCATTGCACTGATCACCGCAGGGCGTGTTTAACAATCCATGTAGGTGTAAACCCACCATTGATTTTTGTTCTTTATTCTATAGTAAATAGTAAAAGTTTGAAGGCTTGTCATTCATAGAGAAACCCAAATGAAAGAAGTGAAACCTACATTTTACTGTTTGTCAACCTCTGCACTATCAAAATATGACGAGAAAAGTAGTGGCCATGTGTCATATAAAAGATTTTTTTTCTGCTCAGTGTGTACACTGGTGACAAAGTGAAAGTAGATTTCCGAAATCTTGTATTCATACCCCAATTTCCAAGCATCATTTTTTTTCTAAATTCACAATTCAAACATGACAATGCTATCAAAATGTTCAAAATACAACAATGCCATTCAAATAAAAAAATGAGCATTAAAATAAGGAAAATGCATTTTTAAAGAAGAAGAAATGAGGATTATTTATAACCGCCATTATGCGACTACCCCACGGAAGCACTTCCTTTTTGCAATTGTGGTGGTACTATGCCTGTAATATAAAATATAAATACGAATTGAAGGGTCAAGAAAACAGTCGCTATAAATGTTTTTAGAAATGAAATTAATCATAAAAAGAAAATAAATCATCTACATGCAATTATCATTAATAAATTAAATACGAATTATTTCGGAATATGAAACAGGCTAAAACTTGATAAACGATATGTTTAAGGAAACATCAAAACGGAATCTCAAGTCTAAACACAAATACGACGGACGCACGGCTTGACGACCTTCACCCTGTCTGTCTGACTCTTTCTAAGAAGAAGAACCTGATTCAACGTTACGATAATCAATATAACAAATATGTAAAGACAAAATCAAAATCCCAACTTATTTATTTATTTAATTATATTTAGTTTACTTCGATTGTGAAACAAGGTATTACAACTAAGGCAAATCACTCTCGAAGTCTTCCTGGCTAAAACCAGTACTAAACATATGCGGATAAAGTGTTTTGCTCACGGACACCACATTAAACCGTGACGGAAGATCAAACCTACGACATTCGATCCTGGGTCAGATACTCTAACACAGTTACTGGACCACGTACTACACGCGACTTATTTGTAATGTACCGAATTTTTAGTTGGATATCTCGATATACAGCCTTTAATAGTGTTTAATATGATCTGCAAATACAACGGAATTACTGTTTGTTCGTTTATTTTTGTTTGGATATTTAGCGTATTTTATGCCACCGGTGGTTAACAGAAGAACAAATACATCTAGCCTAACCGCTCATTTCTGCTATCCTGGAAGGTTAACCTGTACTCAAGCACACCCATCTCCACAAACAATTGATAAAGTTCCAACTTGAATCAGCTGTAGGAGACGAATGGCAGTACGACGCAGTGTCATGTATCAAACTCACGACTCCTAAATCTATTCCAGAACCGATCGGGAGAGCTGGATCCGTCCTAGAGACTACACGAACCCTGCATTGATAGTCAGAAGCGCTGTCCGGCGATTGAGCTATCTGGATCCGTCCTAGAGACTACACGAACCCTGCATTGATAATCAGAAGCGCTGTCCGGCGATTGAGCTATCTGGATCCGTCCTAGAGACTACACGAACCCTGCATTGATAGCCAGAAGCGCTGTCCGGCGATTGAGCTATCTGGATCCGTCCTAGAGACTACACGAACCCTGCATTGATAATCAGAAGCGCTGTCCGGCGATTGAGCTATCTGGATCCGTCCTAGAGTCTACACGAACCCTGCATTGATAGTCAGAAGCGCTGTCCGGCGATTGAGCTATCTGGATCCGTCCTAGAGTCTACACGAACCCTGCATTGATAGTCAGAAGCGCTGTCCGGCGATTGAGCTATCTGGATCCGTCCTAGAGACTACACGAACCCTGCATTGATAGCCAGAAGCGCTGTCCGGCGATTGAGCTATCTGGATCCGTCCTAGAGACTACACGAACCCTGCATTGATAGCCAGAAGCGCTGTCCGGCGATTTAGCTATCTGGATCCGTCCTAGAGACTACACGAACCCTGCATTGATAGTCAGAAGCGCTGTCCGGCGATTGAGCTATCTGGATCCGTCCTAGAGACTACACGAACCCTGCATTGATAGTCAGAAGCGCTGTCCAGCGATTGAGCTATCTGGATCCGTCCTAGAGACTACACAAACCCTGCATTGATAGTCAGAAGCGCTGTCCGGCGATTGAGCTATCTGGGTCCGCTGTTTATTCTTAATTTCAAAATAAAACTGATAAATACAGGAAAGTTTATACATCAGGGGTGGATTCAGGATTTCCGTTTAGAGGGCGCGCATCACAAAAATATGTTTTTCAGTAGGAATATAGTGAATTTGAACTTTGGGAGTTTAGGGGGCGGTGGGAAGTGGAGAAGTGTGGGTGTGGGGTGGGTGTGTGTGTGTGTGTGGTGTGGGGGGGGGGGGGGGGGGGGGGAGCTGGTGCATGCTCCGGGTGTTTTAAAGAGAAGATCAGCCATTGTACATTACGGTAAAATGGAGTTTATTGATCGGTCATTCTATGGACAAGTTAACTAATCTTTACCGCAGTCGGTGCTTGATAATTTCGAGCCACATTTGCCAGCTTATTAATATTGTTTTATCTTGCCGGACTGATTAGCAGCTGCCATGAGACAATGACGTCATTTTCATAGTCAGCATTAAGATAATATCAAGATCATCGTGTATTTAAAGTTTTAAATATCCTCATCCCCGCCCACACACAGAGAAAACTATTTTTTATTCAAAAATTATAACTTTATTGAGCAGCGACATTGGTATTTTTTTTTATCATATTTTTTTTTATAAATTTTGAGGAAATTAACGATTAATTACGTCTTTACTTTTTAACTTGGTACATCATACATATCTTCAAACATCAATAAAAGGATTTATATACGAATTTGATTGGTTTATTTAAGAAATAAATGTCAAATTATTCATAGTAATTTTATATCTCCATTTCGCCATTTACAGTCCATTGCACTCCGTTTCGCAATTTGCGCTCCATTTTCGCATTTTAAGCCAATCCGCGATTTTCATAAAGTGTGAGAAAAACGTATCACCGTTTTCAGGGTAGAAAGTAAACATAAATTTGGTAATT